>SWDC01000038.1:0-105416 GCA_004919715.1 Linderniella brevidens
GGACCAACCTGTTCGGAGGCCTATCTCGATACCACGGCATGAAGTCATTTTATGGCTGGCGATTAGAAACGCCTGGCGACGAGGGACAAGCCATGTGGCCGCGGCAGCAGGAAGTTCAGCTTGCTCTTGTGTGATGATGGCCATGCTATAGAGACAACACGGAATCTTTTCTTGAGTGTTCATTTTCCAGACATTGCTACAGTCTTTGCAGGGAAAGTTACGTTTTGGATGGCCTTACACGGACTGGATCGAAGGGGTTCACTGGGCTGCTCAAAGGTGGCGGGGCAAGCACTCGCATGGATGGGGCCCCGACATGCGCTTGAATCGCTTGTCTATCAACCTATGGGCCGAGCGCAACCGACGATGGCGGGAAGGAAGCGAAGACCTCCTACTCATATCGTTGCGGACGTCGAGACTACACTCTGTATACGACTCTCTACCCTTGGAGGGAAGTATCAGCTACAGTCTTGTGCGCTTCGACGTGTTTGGCGCATTGCGTGGCCGAGCACGTAGTCACTTGCTTACAGTCTGCTTGCTTGCTTTTGATGTTTGCTTGCTCGATTGGATTGCTTGCGTTGTTTAACAAGTAGAATGCCTTGTTAAACAAGTCGAATGCTATGTTGAACAGAAGAATGCCTTGTATGCCTTGTGACCAAGTCGAATGCCTCTTCGAACAAGTCGAATGCATTGTTCACCAAGTCGAATGCCCTTTTGATCAAGTAGAAAACTTTCTCACGATTCCGCTGGTGGAACGGTACCCGCGTGGTCCATCTGTTATGGGCCTCCCACTTGATTCACGATTGAGCGCGGTGATTGAGAGTCGGGATGGCATGGGCCAGGACAGAACAACGGTGGAGTTCATGGATTTTGCTGGTCTCTACCTCCCATTTCAACACGGTGAGATGGACACGATTCGATGGCGGGGACTCCAATGGCGTCTTCTCTACTCACTCCGCGAGAAATTGCATACGCCAACATTCCGCCTGCATTCTGGACCAACCTGTTCGGAGGCCTATCTCGATACCACGGCATGAAGTCATTTTATGGCTGGCGATTAGGAAACGCCTGGCGACGAGGGACAAGCCATGGGTGGCCGCGGCAGCAGGAAGTTCAGCTTGCCTCTTGTGTGATGATGGCCCATGCTATGAGACAACACGGCATCTTTTCTTTGAGTGTGCTTTCCAGACATTGCCTACAGTCTTTGCAGGGAAAGTACGTTTGGATGGCCTTACACGGACGGATCGAAGGGGTTCACTGGGGCTCAAGTGGCGGGGCAAGCACCTCGCATGGATGGGGCCCCGACATGCGCTTGCATCGCTTGTCTATCACCTAGGCGAGCGCAAACCGACGATGGCGGGAAGGAAGACGAAGACCTCCTACTCATATCGTTGCGGACGTCGAGACTACACTCTGTATACGACTCTCTACCCTTGGAGGGAAGTATCAGCTACAGTCTTGTGCGCTTCGACGTGTTTGGCGCATTGCGTGGCCGAGCACGTAGTCACTTGCTTACAGTCTGCTTGCTTGCTTTTGATGTTTGCTTGCTCGATTGGATTGCTTGCGTTGTTTATAGGTAGCATGTGCGCGGTGCAGCTTATTGCTGCTGAACATTGTATCTTTCCACATTTTATTTTAGTGACCTTTTCCCAAAAAAAAAAAAAAGTAGAATGCGTTGTTGACTAAGAAGAATGCCTGGTATGCCATGTTGACCAAGTCGAATGCCCTTTCGAACAAGTTGAATCCATTGTTGACCAAGTCGAATGCCTTGTTAACCAGTAGAATGCCTTTTTGAAAAAGTCGAATGCCTTGTGAAAATGTCATGTCTTATTGACCAAGTAGAATGCCTGTTGAACAAGTCGAATGCCTTGTTGACCACTAGAATGTCTTGTTGAACAAGTTAAATGCCTGTTGAACAAATAGAATGTCTTATATGCATGTTGACCAACTCGAATGCCTTTTTGACCAAGTAATGCCTTCTTGAACAAGTCGAATGCCTTGTTGAACAATTCAGATGCCATGTTGAACAAGTGAAATTTGCCTTGTTGAAAAAGTGGAATGCCTTGTGACCAAGTCGAATGCCTTGCTGACCAAGGAGAATGCATTGTTAAACAAGTCGAATGCCTAGTTGACCAAGTAGAATGCCTTGTTGAACAAGTCGAATGCCTTGCTGAACAAGCAGAATGACTGGTATGCCTTGTTGAACAAGTTGAAGGTCGTGTTGACTAAGTCGGATGCCTTGTTCAACAAGTCGAATGCCATGTTAATCAAGTCGAATGCCTTGTCGACCAACTTACGCCCTCTTGAACAAGTCGAATGCCTTGTTGAACAATTCAGATGCCGTGTTGAACAAGTAGAATGCCTTGTTGAAAAATTCGAATGCCTTATGACCAAGTCGAATGCCTTGTTGACCAAGGAGAATGCATTGTTGAACAAGTCGAATGCCTTGTTGACCAAGTAAAATATCTTGTTGAAAAGTTGAATGCCTTGTTGATCAACTAAAATGCCTTGTGACCAAGTCGAATGCCTTGTTGAACAAGTCGAATGCCATTGAAGAAGTCGAATACCTTGTTGACCAAGTGAATGCCTTGTTAAACAAGTCGAATGCTTTTTTGACCAAGTCATTCCTTGTTGACCAAGTAGAATGCCTTGTTGAACAAGTCGAATGCCTTGTTGACCAAAGAGAGTGCCTTGTTGAACAAGTCGAATGCCTTGTTGAACAAGTCGAATGCCTTGTTGAACATGTTGATTGCCTTGTTGACAGTAAAGTAGATGCGTTGTTGACAAAAAAGAAGAATGCGTGGTATGGCATGTTGACCAAGTCGAATGCCCTTTCGAACAAGTTGAATCCATTGTTGACCAAGTCGAATGCCTTGTTAACCAAGTAGAATGCCTTTTTGAAAAAGTCGAATGCCTTGTTGAAAATGTCATGTCTTATTGACCAAGTAGAATGCCTTGTTTGAACAAGTCGAATGCCTGTTGACCAACTAGAATGTCTTGTTGAACAAGTTAAATGCCTTGTTGAACAAATAGAATGTCTTATATGCATTGTTGACCAACTCGAATGCCTTTTTGACCAAGTAATCCCTTCTTCAACAAGTCGAATGCCTTGTTGAACAATTCAGATGCCATGTTGAACAAGTGGAATTCGCCTTGTTGAAAAAGTCGAATGCCTTGTGACCAAGTCGAATGCCTTGTTGACCAAGGAGAATGCATTGTTAAACAAGTCGAATGCCTAGTTGACCAAGTAGAATGCCTTGTTGACCAAGTCGAATGCCTTGCTGAACAAGCAGAATGACTGGTATGCCTTGTTGAGCAAGTTTAAGGTCGTCTTGACCAAGTCGGATGCCTTGTTCAACAAGTCGAATGCCATGTTGATCAAGTCGAATGCCTTGTTGACCAAGTAATGCCTTCTTGAACAAGTCGAATGCCTTGTTGAACAAGTCGAATGCCTTGTTGAACAAGTCGAATGCCTTGTTGAACAAGTCGAATGCCTTGTTGAACATGTTATTTGCCTTGTTGAACAAGTCGAATGCCATTTTGAAGAAGTCGAATACCTTGTTGACCAAGTGAATGCCTTGTTAAACAAGTCGAATGCTTTTTGGACCAAGTCATTCCATGTTGACCAAGTAGAATGCCTTGTTGAACAAGTCGAATGCCTTGTTTAAAGAGAGTGCCTTGTTGAACAAGTCGAATGCCTTGTTGAACATGTTGATTGCCTTGTTGACAAAGTAGAATGCGTTGTTGACCATTAAGAATGCCTGGTATGCCATGTTGACCAAGTTGAATGCCCTTTCGAACAAGTTGAATCCATTGTTGACCAAGTCGAATGCCTTGTTAACAAAGTAGAATGCCTTTTTGACAAAGTCGAATGCCTTGTTGAAAATGTCATGTCTTATTGACCAAGTAGAATGCCTTGTTGAACAAGTCGAATGCCTTGTTGACCAACTAGAATGTCTTGTTGAACAAGTTAAATGCCTTGTTGAACAAATAGAATGTCTTATATGCATTGTTGACCAACTCGAATGCCTTTTTGACCAAGTATGCCTTCTTGAACAAGTCGAATGCCGTTGAACAATCAGATGCCATGTTGAACAAGTGGAATTCGCCTTGTTGAAAAAGTCGAATGCCTTGTGACCAAGTCGAATGCCTTGTTGACCAAGGAGATGCATTGTTAAACAAGTCGAAATGCCTAGTTGACCAAGTAGAATGCCTTGTTGAACAAGTCGAATGCCTTGCTGAACAAGTCGAATGCCTTTTTTGAACATGTTATTTGCCTTGTTGAACAAGTCGAATGCCATTTTGAAGAAGTCGAATACCTTGTTGACCAAGTGAATGCCTTGTCAAACAAGTCGAACGCTTTTGGACCAAGTCAATTCCATGTTAACCAGTAGAAGTAGAATGCATTGTTGAACAAGTCGAATGCCTTGTTGACCAAAGAGAGGCCTTGTTGAACAAGTCGAATGCCTTGTTGAACATGTTGATTGCCTTTGTTGACAAAGTAGAATGCGTGTTTGACCAAGAAGAATGCCTGGTATGCCATGTTGACCAAGTCGAATGCCCTTTCGAACAAGTTGAATCCATTGTTGACCAAGTCGAATGCTTGTTAACCAAGTAGAATGCCTTTTTGAAAAAGTCGAATGCCTTGTTAAAAATGTCATGTCTTATTGACAAGTAGAATGCCTTGTTGAACA
The DNA here is from genome assembly GCA_004919715.1 of Linderniella brevidens. Taxonomy (NCBI): domain Eukaryota; kingdom Viridiplantae; phylum Streptophyta; class Magnoliopsida; order Lamiales; family Linderniaceae; genus Linderniella; species Linderniella brevidens. The sequence goes on from SWDC01000038.1 coordinate 4,692, forward strand.
AGTCGAATGCCTTGTTGACCAACTAGAATGTCTTGTTGAACAAGTTAAATGCCTTGTTGAACAATAGAATGTCTTATATGCATTGTTGACCAACTCGAAGCCTTTTTGACCAAGTATGCCTTTTGAAACAACTCGAATGCCTAGTTGAACAATTCAGATGCCATGTTGAACAAGTGGAATTCGCCTTGTGAAAAAGTCGAATGCCTTGTGACCAAGTCGAATGCCTTGTTGACCAAGGAGATCATTGTTAAAAAGTCGAATACCTAGTTGACCAAGTAGAATGCCTTGTTGAACAAGTCGAATGCCTTGCTGAACAAGCAGAATGACTGGTATGCCTTGTTGAACAAGTTGAAGGTCGTGTTGACTAAGGATGCCTTGTTCAACAAGTCGAATGCCATGTTAATCATGTCGAATGCCTTGTTGACCAAGTAATGCCTTCTTGAATAAGTGGAATGCCTTGTTGAAGAATTCAGATGCCATGTTGAACAAGTGGAATGCCTTGTTGACAAATTCGAATGCCTTGTGACCAAGTCGAATGCCTTGTTGACCAAGGAGAATGCATTGTTGAACAAGTCGAATGCCTCGTTGACCAGTAAAATATCTTGTTGAAAAGTTGAATGTCTTGTTGATCAACTATTTGCCTTGTGAACCAAGTCGAATGCCTTGTTGAACAAATCGAATGCCATTTGAAGAAGTGGAATACCTTGTTGACCAAGTGAATGCTTTGTTAAACAAGTCGAATGCTTTTTTGACCAAGTCATTCCTTGTTGACGAAGTAGAATGCCTTGTTGAACAAGTCGAATGCCTTGTTGAACAAAGAGAGTGCCTTGTTGAACAAGTCAAATGCCTTGTTGAAAACGTTGATTGCCTTGTTGAACAAGTCGAAAACCATTTTGAAGAAGTCGAATACCTTGTTGACCAAGTGAATGCCTTGTAAACAAGTCGAATGCTTTTTGGACCAAGTCATTCCATGTTGACCAAGTAGAATGCCTTGTTGAACAAGTCGAATGCCTTGTCTAAAGAGAGTGCCTTGTTGAACAAGTCGAATGCCTTGTTGAACATGTTGATTGCCATGTTGACAAAGTAGAATGCGTTGTTGACCATTAAGAATGCCTGGTATGGCATGTTGACCAAGTTGAATGCCCTTTCGAACAAGTTGAATCCATTGTTGACCAAGTCGAATGCCTTGTTAACAAAGTAGAATGCCTTTTTGACAAAGTCGAATGCCTTGTTGAAAATGTCATGTCTTATTGACCAAGTAGAATGCCTTGTTGAACAAGTCGAATGCCTTGTTGACCAACTAGAATGTCTTGTTGAACAAGTTAAATGCCTTGTTGAACAAATAGAATGTCTTATATGCATTGTTGACCAACTCGAATGCCTTTTTGACCAAGTAATGCCTTCTTGAACAAGTCGAATGCCTTGTTGAACAATTCAGATGCCATGTTGAACAAGTGGAATTCGCCTTGTTGAAAAAGTCGAATGCCTTGTGACCAAGTCGAATGCCTTGTTGACCAAGGAGAATGCATTGTTAAACAGTCGAATGCCTAGTTGACCAAGTAGAATGCCTTGTTGAACAAGTCGAATGCCTTGCTGAACAAGTCGAATGCCTTTTTGAACATGTTATTTGCCTTGTTGAACAAGTCGAATGCCATTTTGAAGAAGTCGAATACCTTGTTGACCAAGTGAATGCCTTGTCAAACAAGTCGAACGCTTTTTGGACCAAGTCAATTCCATGTTGACCAAGTAGAATGCATTGTTGAACAAGTCGAATGCCTTGTTGACCAAAGAGAGTGCCTTGTTGAACAAGTCGAATGCCTTGTTGAACATGTTGATTGCCTTGTTGACAAGTAGAATGCGTTGTTGACCAAGAAGAATGCCTGGTATGCCATGTTGACCAAGTCGAATGCCCTTTCGAACAAGTTGAATCCATTGTTGACCAAGTCGAATGCCTTGTTAAAAGTAGAATGCCTTTTTGACAAAGTCGAATACCTTGTTGAAAATGTCATGTCTTATTGACCAAGTAGAATGCCTTGTTGAAGAGTCGAATGCCCTGTTGACCAACTAGAATGTCTTGTTGAACAGTTAAATGCCTTGTTGAACAAATAGAATGTCTTATATGCATTGTTGACCAACTCGAATGCCTTTTTGACCAAGTAATGCCTTCTTGAACAAGTCGAATGCCTTGTTGAACAATTCAGATGCCATGTTGAACAAGTGAATGCCATGTTGAAAAATTCGAATGCCTTGTGACCAAGTCGAATGCCTAGTTGACCAAGTAGAATGCCTTGTTGAACAAGTCGAATGCCTTGTTGACCAAGTAAAATATCTTGTTGAAAAAGTTGAATGCCTTGTTGATCAACTAAAATGCCTTGTGGACCAAGTCGAATGCCTTGTTGAACAAGTCGAAATGCATTTTGAAGAAGTCGAATACGTTGTTGACCAAGTAAAGCCTTGTTAAACATGTCGAATGCTTTTTTGACCAAGTCATTCCTTGTTGACCAAGTAGAATGCCTTGTTGAACAAGTCGAATGCCTTGTTGAAGAAAGAGAGTGCCTTGTTGAACAAGTGGAATGCCTTGTTCAACAAGTCGAATGCCTTGTTGAACATGTTGATTGCCTTGTTGAACAAGTCGAATGCCATTTTGAAGAAGTCGAATACCTTGTTGACCAAGTGAATGCCTTGTTAAACAAGTCGAATGCTTTTTGGACCAAGTCACCATGTTGACCAGTAGAGTAGAATGCCTTGTTGAAAGTCGAATGCCTTGTTGACCAAAGAGAGTGCCTTGTTGAACAAGTCGAATGCCTTGTTGAACATGTTGATTGCCTTGTTGACAAAGTAGAATGCGTTGTTGATAAAGAAGAATGCGTGGTATGCATGTTGACCAAGGCGAATGCCCTTTCGAACAAGTTGAATCCATTGTTGACCAAGTCGAATGCTTTGTTAACCAAGTAGAATGCCTTTTGAAAAGTGAATGCCTTGTTAAAAATGTCATGTCTTAGACCAAGTAGAATGCCTTGTTGAACAAGTCGAATGCCTTGTTGACCAACTAGAATGTCTTGTTGAAACAAGTTAAATGCCTGTTGAACAAATAGAATGTCTTATATGCATTGTTGACCAACTCGAATGCCTTTTGACCAAGTAATGCCTTCTTGAACAAGTGGAATTCGCCTTGTTGAAAAAGTCGAATGCCTTGTGACCAAGTCGAATGCCTTGTTGACCAAGGAGAATGCATGTTAACAAGTCGAATACCTAGTTGACCAGTAGAATGCCTTGTTGAACAAGTCGAATGCCTTGCTGAACAAGGAGAATGACTGGTAGACCTTGTAGAAACAGTTGAAGGTCGTGTTGACTAAGTCGGATGCTTGTTCAACAAGTCGAATGCCATGTTAATCATGTCGAATGCCTTGTTGACCAAGTAATGCTTCTTGAATAAGTGGAATGCCTTGTTGAAGAATTCAGATGCCATGTTGAACAGTGGAATGCCTTGTTGACAAATTCGAATGCCTTGTGACCAAGTCGAATGCCTTGTTGACCAAGGAGAATGCATTGTTGAACAAGTCGAATGCCTCGTTGACCAAGTAAAATATCTGTTGAAAAAGTTGAATGTCTTGTTGATCAACTATTTGCCTTGTGAACCAAGTCGAATGCCTTGTTGAACAATCGAATGCCATTTTGAAGAAGTGAATACCTTGTTGACCAAGTGAATGCTTTGTTAAACAAGTCGAATGCTTTTTTGACCAAGTCATTCCTTGTTGACGAAGTAGAATGCCTTGTTGAACAAGTCGAATGCCTTGTTGAACAAAGAGAGTGCCTTGTTGAACAAGTCGAATGCCTTGTTGAAAATGTTGATTGCCTTGTTGAACAAGTCGAAAACCATTTTGAAGAAGTCGAATACCTTGTGACCAAGTGAATGCCTTGTAAACAAGTCGAATGCTTTTTTGGACCAAGTCATTCCATGTTGACCAAGTAGAATGCCTTGTTGAACAAGTCGAATGCCTTGTTGACCAAAGAGAGTGCCTTGTTGAACAAGTCGAATGCCTTGTTGAACATGTTGATTGCCTGTTGACAAAGTAGAATGCGTTGTTGATAAAGAAGAAGAATGCGTGGTATGGCATGTTGGCCAAGTCGAATGCCCTTTCGAAGTTGAATCCATTGTTGACCAAGTCGAATGCCTTGTTAACCAAGTAGAATGCCTTTTTGAAAAAGTCGAATGCCTTGTTGAAAATGTCATGTCTTATTGACTAAGTAGAATGCCTTGTTGAACAAGTCGAATGCCTTGTTGACAACCTAGAATGTCTTGTTGAACAAGTTAAATGCCTTGTTGAACAAATAGAATGTCTTATATGCATTGTTGACCAACTCGAATGCCTTGTTGACCAAGTAATGCCTTCTTGAACAAGTCAAATGCCTTGTTGAACAATTCAGATGCCATGTTGAACAAGTGGAATGCCTTGTTGAAAAAGTCGAATGCCTTGTGACCAAGTCGAATGCCTTGGTTACCAAGGAGAATGCATTGTTAAACAAGTCAAATGCCTAGTTGACCAAGTAGAATGCCTTGTTGAACAAGTCGAATGCCTTGCTGAACAAGCAGAATGACTGGTATGCCTTGTTGAACAAGTTGAAGGTTGTCTTGACCAAGTCGGATGCCTTGTTCAACAGTCGAATGCCTTGTTGACCAAGAATGCCATCTTGAACAAGTCGAATGCCTTGTTGAACAATTCAGATGCCATGTTGAACAAGTGGAATGCCTTGTTGACAAATTCGAATGCCTTGTGACCAAGTCGATGCCTTGTTGACCAATTAGATTGCATTGTTGAACAAGTCGAATGCCTAGTTGACCAAGTAAAATATCTTGTTGAAAAAGTTGAATGCCTTGTTGATCAACTAAAATGCCTTGTGGACCAGTCGAATGCCTTGTTGAACAAGTCGAATGCCATTTTGAAGAAGTGGAATACCTTGTTGACCAAGTGAATGCTTTGTTAAACAAGTCGAATGCTTTTTGACCAAGTCATTCCTTGTTGACCAAGTAGAATGCCTTGTTGAACAAGTCGAATGCCTTGTTGACCAAAGAGAGTGCCTTGTTGAACAGGGAATGCCTTGTTGAACAAGTCGAATGCCTTGTTGAAAATGTTGATTGCCTGTTGAACAAGTCGAATGCCATTTTGAAGAAGTCGAATACCTTGTTGACCAAGTGAATGCCTGTAAACAAGTCGAATGCTTTTTGGACCAAGTCATTCCATGTTGACCAAGTAGAATGCCTTGTTGAACAAGTCGAATGCCTTGTTGACCAAAGAGAGTGCCTTGTTGAACAAATCGAATGCATTGTTGAACATGTTGATTGCCTTGTTGACAAAGTAGAATGCGTTGTTGACAAAAAAGAAGAATGCGTGGTATGGCATGTTGGCCAAGTCGAATGCCCTTTCGAACAAGTTGATCCATTGGTTGACCAAGTCGAATGCCTTGTTAACAAAGTAGAATGCCTTTTGACAAAGTCGAATACCTTGTTGAAATGTCATGTCTTATTGACCAAGTAGAATGCCTGTTGAAGAAGTCGAATGCCCTGTTGACCAACTAGAATGTCTTGTTGAACAAGTTAGTTAATGCCTTGTTGAACAAATAGAATGTCTTAATGCATTGTTGACCAACTCGAATGCCTTTTTGACCAAGTAATGCCTTCTTGAACAAGTCGAATGCTGTTGAACAATTCAGATGCCATGTTGAACAAGTGGAATGCCATGTGAAAAATTCGAATGCCTTGTGACAAGTCGAATGCCTAGTTGACCAAGTAGAATGCCTTGTTGAACAAGTCGAATGCCTTGTTGACCAAGTAAAATATCTTGTTGAAAAAGTTGAATGCCTTGTTGATCAATAAATGCTTGTGGACCCAGTCGAATGCCTTGTTGAACAAGTCGAATGCATTTTGAAGAAGTCGAATACGTTGTTGACCAAGTAAATGCCTTGTTAAACATGTCGAATGCTTTTTTGACCAAGTCATTCCTTGTTGACCAAGTAGAATGCCTTGTTGAACAAGTCGAATGCCTTGTTGAAGAAAGAGAGTGCCTTGTTGAACAAGTGGAATGCCTTGTTCAACAAGTCGAATGCCTTGTTGAACATGTTGATTGCCTTGTTGAACAAGTCGAATGCCATTTTGAAGAAGTCGAATACCTTGTTGACCAAGTGAATGCCTTGTTAAACAAGTCGAATGCTTTTTGGACCAAGTCATTCCATGTTGACCAAGTAGAATGCCTTGTTGAACAAGTCGAATGCCTTGTTGACCAAAGAGAGTGCCTTGTTGAACAAGTCGAATGCCTTGTTGAACATGTTGATTGCCTTGTTGACAAAGTAGAATGCGTTGTTGATAAAGAAGAATGCGTGGTATGCCATGTTGACCAAGTCGAATGCCCTTTCGAACAAGTTGAATCCATTGTTGACCAAGTCGAATGCTTTGTTAACCAAGTAGAATGCCTTTTTGAAAAAGTCGAATGCCTTGTTGAAAATGTCATGTCTTATTGACCAAGTAGAATGCCTTGTTGAACAAGTCGAATGCCTTGTTGACCAACTAGAATGTCTTGTTGAACAAGTTAAATGCCTTGTTGAACAAATAGAATGTCTTATATGCATTGTTGACCAACTCGAATGCCTTTTTGACCAAGTAATGCCTTCTTGAACAAGTCGAATGCCTTGTTGAACAATTCAGATGCCATGTTGAACAAGTGGAATTCGCCTTGTTGAAAAAGTCGAATGCCTTGTGACCAAGTCGAATGCCTTGTTGACCAAGGAGAATGCATTGTTAAACAAGTCGAATGCCTAGTTGACCAAGTAGAATGCCTTGTTGAACAAGTCGAATGCCTTGCTGAACAAGTCGAATGCCTTTTTGAACATGTTATTTGCCTTGTTGAACAAGTCGAATGCCATTTTGAAGAAGTCGAATACCTTGTTGACCAAGTGAATGCCTTGTCAAACAAGTCGAACGCTTTTTGGACCAAGTCAATTCCATGTTGACCAAGTAGAATGCATTGTTGAACAAGTCGAATGCCTTGTTGACCAAAGAGAGTGCCTTGTTGAACAAGTCGAATGCCTTGTTGAACATGTTGATTGCCTTGTTGACAAAGTAGAATGCGTTGTTGACCAAGAAGAATGCCTGGTATGCCATGTTGACCAAGTCGAATGCCCTTTCGAACAAGTTGAATCCATTGTTGACCAAGTCGAATGCCTTGTTAACAAAGTAGAATGCCTTTTGACAAAGTCGAATACCTTGTTGAAAATGTCATGTCTTATTGACCAAGTAGAATGCCTTGTTGAAGAAGTCGAATGCCCTGTTGACCAACTAGAATGTCTTGTTGAACAAGTTAAATGCCTTGTTGAACAAATAGAATGTCTTATATGCATTGTTGACCAACTCGAATGCCTTTTTGACCAAGTAATGCCTTCTTGAACAAGTCGAATGCCTTGTTGAACAATTCAGATGCCATGTTGAACAAGTGGAATGCCATGTTGAAAAATTCGAATGCCTTGTGACCAAGTCGAATGCCTAGTTGACCAAGTAGAATGCCTTGTTGAACAAGTCGAATGCCTTGTTGACCAAGTAAAATATCTTGTTGAAAAAGTTGAATGCCTTGTTGATCAACTAAAATGCCTTGTGGACCAAGTCGAATGCCTTGTTGAACAAGTCGAATGCATTTTGAAGAAGTCGAATACGTTGTTGACCAAGTAAATGCCTTGTTAAACATGTCGAATGCTTTTTTGACCAAGTCATTCCTTGTTGACCAAGTAGAATGCCTTGTTGAACAAGTCGAATGCCTTGTTGACCAACTAGAATGTCTTGTTGAACAAGTTAAATGCCTTGTTGAACAAATAGAATGTCTTATATGCATTGTTGACCAACTCGAATGCCTTTTTGACCAAGTAATGCCTTCTTGAACAAGTCGAATGCCTTGTTGAACAATTCAGATGCCATGTTGAACAAGTGGAATTCGCCTTGTTGAAAAAGTCGAATGCCTTGTGACCAAGTCGAATGCCTTGTTGACCAAGGAGAATGCATTGTTAAACAAGTCGAATGCCTAGTTGACCAAGTAGAATGCCTTGTTGAACAAGTCGAATGCCTTGCTGAACAAGTCGAATGCCTTTTTGAACATGTTATTTGCCTTGTTGAACAAGTCGAATGCCATTTTGAAGAAGTCGAATACCTTGTTGACCAAGTGAATGCCTTGTCAAACAAGTCGAACGCTTTTTGGACCAAGTCAATTCCATGTTGACCAAGTAGAATGCATTGTTGAACAAGTCGAATGCCTTGTTGACCAAAGAGAGTGCCTTGTTGAACAAGTCGAATGCCTTGTTGAACATTTTGATTGCCTTGTTGACAAAGTAGAATGCGTTGTTGACCAAGAAGAATGCCTGGTATGCCATGTTGACCAAGTCGAATGCCCTTTCGAACAAGTTGAATCCATTGTTGACCAAGTCGAATGCCTTGTTAACAAAGTAGAATGCCTTTTTGACAAAGTCGAATACCTTGTTGAAAATGTCATGTCTTATTGACCAAGTAGAATGCCTTGTTGAAGAAGTCGAATGCCCTGTTGACCAACTAGAATGTCTTGTTGAACAAGTTAAATGCCTTGTTGAACAAATAGAATGTCTTATATGCATTGTTGACCAACTCGAATGCCTTTTGACCAAGTAATGCCTTCTTGAACAAGTCGAATGCCTTGTTGAACAATTCAGATGCCATGTTGAACAAGTGGAATGCCATGTTGAAAAATTCGAATGCCTTGTGACCAAGTCGAATGCCTAGTTGACCAAGTAGAATGCCTTGTTGAACAAGTCGAATGCCTTGTTGACCAAGTAAAATATCTTGTTGAAAAAGTTGAATGCCTTGTTGATCAACTAAAATGCCTTGTGGACCAAGTCGAATGCCTTGTTGAACAAGTCGAATGCATTTTGAAGAAGTCGAATACGTTGTTGACCAAGTAAATGCCTTGTTAAACATGTCGAATGCTTTTTTGACCAAGTCATTCCTTGTTGACCAAGTAGAATGCCTTGTTGAACAAGTCGAATGCCTTGTTGAAGAAAGAGAGTGCCTTGTTGAACAAGTGGAATGCCTTGTTCAACAAGTCGAATGCCTTGTTGAACATGTTGATTGCCTTGTTGAACAAGTCGAATGCCATTTTGAAGAAGTCGAATACCTTGTTGACCAAGTGAATGCCTTGTTAAACAAGTCGAATGCTTTTTGGACCAAGTCATTCCATGTTGACCAAGTAGAATGCCTTGTTGAACAAGTCGAATGCCTTGTTGACCAAAGAGAGTGCCTTGTTGAACAAGTCGAATGCCTTGTTGAACATGTTGATTGCCTTGTTGACAAAGTAGAATGCGTTGTTGATAAAGAAGAATGCGTGGTATGCCATGTTGACCAAGTCGAATGCCCTTTCGAACAAGTTGAATCCATTGTTGACCAAGTCGAATGCTTTGTTAACCAAGTAGAATGCCTTTTTGAAAAAGTCGAATGCCTTGTTAAAAATGTCATGTCTTATTGACCAAGTAGAATGCCTTGTTGAACAAGTCGAATGCCTTGTTGACCAACTAGAATGTCTTGTTGAACAAGTTAAATGCCTTGTTGAACAAATAGAATGTCTTATATGCATTGTTGACCAACTCGAATGCCTTTTTGACCAAGTAATGCCTTCTTGAACAAGTGGAATTCGCCTTGTTGAAAAAGTCGAATGCCTTGTGACCAAGTCGAATGCCTTGTTGACCAAGGAGAATGCATTGTTAAACAAGTCGAATACCTAGTTGACCAAGTAGAATGCCTTGTTGAACAAGTCGAATGCCTTGCTGAACAAGCAGAATGACTGGTATGCCTTTATGAACAAGTTGAAGGTCGTGTTGACTAAGTCGGATGCCTTGTTCAACAAGTCGAATGCCATGTTAATCATGTCGAATGCCTTGTTGACCAAGTAATGCCTTCTTGAATAAGTGGAATGCCTTGTTGAAGAATTCAGATGCCATGTTGAACAAGTGGAATGCCTTGTTGACAAATTCGAATGCCTTGTGACCAAGTCGAATGCCTTGTTGACCAAGGAGAATGCATTGTTGAACAAGTCGAATGCCTCGTTGACCAAGTAAAATATCTTGTTGAAAAAGTTGAATGTCTTGTTGATCAACTATTTGCCTTGTGAACCAAGTCGAATGCCTTGTTGAACAAATCGAATGCCATTTTGAAGAAGTGGAATACCTTGTTGACCAAGTGAATGCTTTGTTAAACAAGTCGAATGCTTTTTTGACCAAGTCATTCCTTGTTGACGAAGTAGAATGCCTTGTTGAACAAGTCGAATGCCTTGTTGAACAAAGAGAGTGCCTTGTTGAACAAGTCGAATGCCTTGTTGAAAATGTTGATTGCCTTGTTGAACAAGTCGAAAACCATTTTGAAGAAGTCGAATACCTTGTTGACCAAGTGAATGCCTTGTAAACAAGTCGAATGCTTTTTGGACCAAGTCATTCCATGTTGACCAAGTAGAATGCCTTGTTGAACAAGTCGAATGCCTTGTTGACCAAAGAGAGTGCCTTGTTGAACAAGTCGAATGCCTTGTTGAACATGTTGATTGCCTTGTTGACAAAGTAGAATGCGTTGTTGATAAAGAAGAAGAATGCGTGGTATGGCATGTTGGCCAAGTCGAATGCCCTTTCGAAGAAGTTGAATCCATTGTTGACCAAGTCGAATGCCTTGTTAACCAAGTAGAATGCCTTTTTGAAAAAGTCGAATGCCTTGTTGAAAATGTCATGTCTTATTGACCAAGTAGAATGCCTTGTTGAACAAGTCGAATGCCTTGTTGACAACCTAGAATGTCTTGTTGAACAAGTTAAATGCCTTGTTGAACAAATAGAATGTCTTATATGCATTGTTGACCAACTCGAATGCCTTGTTGACCAAGTAATGCCTTCTTGAACAAGTCAAATGCCTTGTTGAACAATTCAGATGCCATGTTGAACAAGTGGAATGCCTTGTTGAAAAAGTCGAATGCCTTGTGACCAAGTCGAATGCCTTGGTTACCAAGGAGAATGCATTGTTAAACAAGTCAAATGCCTAGTTGACCAAGTAGAATGCCTTGTTGAACAAGTCGAATGCCTTGCTGAACAAGCAGAATGACTGGTATGCCTTGTTGAACAAGTTGAAGGTTGTCTTGACCAAGTCGGATGCCTTGTTCAACAAGTCGAATGCCTTGTTGACCAAGTAATGCCATCTTGAACAAGTCGAATGCCTTGTTGAACAATTCAGATGCCATGTTGAACAAGTGGAATGCCTTGTTGACAAATTCGAATGCCTTGTGACCAAGTCGAATGCCTTGTTGACCAAGGAGAATGCATTGTTGAACAAGTCGAATGCCTCGTTGACCAAGTAAAATATCTTGTTGAAAAAGTTGAATGCCTTGTTGATCAACTAAAATGCCTTGTGGACCAAGTCGAATGCCTTGTTGAACAAGTCGAATGCCATTTTGAAGAAGTGGAATACCTTGTTGACCAAGTGAATGCTTTGTTAAACAAGTCGAATGCTTTTTTGACCAAGTCATTCCTTGTTGACCAAGTAGAATGCCTTGTTGAACAAGTCGAATGCCTTGTTGAACAAAGAGAGTGCCTTGTTGAACAAGTGGAATGCCTTGTTGAACAAGTCGAATGCCTTGTTGAAAATGTTGATTGCCTTGTTGAACAAGTCGAATGCCATTTTGAAGAAGTCGAATACCTTGTTGACCAAGTGAATGCCTTGTAAACAAGTCGAATGCTTTTTGGACCAAGTCATTCCATGTTGACCAAGTAGAATGCCTTGTTGAACAAGTCGAATGCCTTGTTGACCAAAGAGAGTGCCTTGTTGAACAAATCGAATGCATTGTTGAACATGTTGATTGCCTTGTTGACAAAGTAGAATGCGTTGTTGACAAAAAAGAAGAATGCGTGGTATGGCATGTTGGCCAAGTCGAATGCCCTTTCGAACAAGTTGAATCCATTGTTGACCAAGTCGAATGCCTTGTTAACAAAGTAGAATGCCTTTTTGACAAAGTCGAATACCTTGTTGAAAATGTCATGTCTTATTGACCAAGTAGAATGCCTTGTTGAAGAAGTCGAATGCCCTGTTGACCAACTAGAATGTCTTGTTGAACAAGTTAAATGCCTTGTTGAACAAATAGAATGTCTTATATGCATTGTTGACCAACTCGAATGCCTTTTTGACCAAGTAATGCCTTCTTGAACAAGTCGAATGCCTTGTTGAACAATTCAGATGCCATGTTGAACAAGTGGAATGCCATGTTGAAAAATTCGAATGCCTTGTGACCAAGTCGAATGCCTAGTTGACCAAGTAGAATGCCTTGTTGAACAAGTCGAATGCCTTGTTGACCAAGTAAAATATCTTGTTGAAAAAGTTGAATGCCTTGTTGATCAACTAAAATGCCTTGTGGACCCAGTCGAATGCCTTGTTGAACAAGTCGAATGCATTTTGAAGAAGTCGAATACGTTGTTGACCAAGTAAATGCCTTGTTAAACATGTCGAATGCTTTTTTGACCAAGTCATTCCTTGTTGACCAAGTAGAATGCCTTGTTGAACAAGTCGAATGCCTTGTTGAAGAAAGAGAGTGCCTTGTTGAACAAGTGGAATGCCTTGTTCAACAAGTCGAATGCCTTGTTGAACATGTGATTGCCTTGTTGAACAAGTCGAATGCCATTTTGAAGAAGTCGAATACCTTGTTGACCAAGTGAATGCCTTGTTAAACAAGTCGAATGCTTTTTGGACCAAGTCATTCCATGTTGACCAAGTAGAATGCCTTGTTGAACAAGTCGAATGCCTTGTTGACCAAAGAGAGTGCCTTGTTGAACAAGTCGAATGCCTTGTTGAACATGTTGATTGCCTTGTTGACAAAGTAGAATGCGTTGTTGATAAAGAAGAATGCGTGGTATGCCATGTTGACCAAGTCGAATGCCCTTTCGAACAAGTTGAATCCATTGTTGACCAAGTCGAATGCTTTGTTAACCAAGTAGAATGCCTTTTTGAAAAAGTCGAATGCCTTGTTAAAAATGTCATGTCTTATTGACCAAGTAGAATGCCTTGTTGAACAAGTCGAATGCCTTGTTGACCAACTAGAATGTCTTGTTGAACAAGTTAAATGCCTTGTTGAACAAATAGAATGTCTTATATGCATTGTTGACCAACTCGAATGCCTTTTTGACCAAGTAATGCCTTCTTGAACAAGTGGAATTCGCCTTGTTGAAAAAGTCGAATGCCTTGTGACAAAGTCGAATGCCTTGTTGACCAAGGAGAATGCATTGTTAAACAAGTCGAATACCTAGTTGACCAAGTAGAATGCCTTGTTGAACAAGTCGAATGCCTTGCTGAACAAGCAGAATGACTGGTATGCCTTGTTGAACAAGTTGAAGGTCGTGTTGACTAAGTCGGATGCCTTGTTCAACAAGTCGAATGCCATGTTAATCATGTCGAATGCCTTGTTGACCAAGTAATGCCTTCTTGAATAAGTGGAATGCCTTGTTGAAGAATTCAGATGCCATGTTGAACAAGTGGAATGCCTTGTTGACAAATTCGAATGCCTTGTGACCAAGTCGAATGCCTTGTTGACCAAGGAGAATGCATTGTTGAACAAGTCGAATGCCTCGTTGACCAAGTAAAATATCTTGTTGAAAAAGTTGAATGTCTGTTGATCAACTATTTGCCTTGTGAACCAAGTCGAATGCCTTGTTGAACAATCGAATGCCATTTTGAAGAAGTGGAATACCTTGTTGACCAAGTGAATGCTTTGTTAAACAAGTCGAATGCTTTTTTTGACCAAGTCATTCCTTGTTGACGAAGTAGAATGCCTTGTTGAACAAGTCGAATGCCTTGTTGAACAAAGAGAGTGCCTTGTTGAACAAGTCGAATGCCTTGTTGAAAATGTTGATTGCCTTGTTGAACAAGTCGAAAACCATTTTGAAGAAGTCGAATACCTTGTTGACCAAGTGAATGCCTTGTAAACAAGTCGAATGCTTTTTGGACCAAGTCATTCCATGTTGACCAAGTAGAATGCCTTGTTGAACAAGTCGAATGCCTTGTTGACCAAAGAGTGCCTTGTTGAACAAGTCGAATGCCTTGTTGAACATGTTGATTGCCTTGTTGACAAAGTAGAATGCGTTGTTGATAAAGAAGAAGAATGCGTGGTATGGCATGTTGGCCAAGTCGAATGCCCTTTCGAAGAAGTTGAATCCATTGTTGACCAAGTCGAATGCCTTGTTAACCAAGTAGAATGCCTTTTGAAAAAGTCGAATGCCTTGTTGAAAATGTCATGTCTTATTGACTAAGTAGAATGCCTTGTTGAACAAGTCGAATGCCTTGTTGACAACCTAGAATGTCTTGTTGAACAAGTTAAATGCCTTGTTGAACAAATAGAATGTCTTATATGCATTGTTGACCAACTCGAATGCCTTGTTGACCAAGTAATGCCTTCTTGAACAAGTCAAATGCCTGTTGAACAATTCAGATGCCATGTTGAACAAGTGGAATGCCTTGTTGAAAAAGTCGAATGCCTTGTGACCAAGTCGAATGCCTTGGTTACCAAGGAGAATGCATTGTTAAACAAGTCAAATGCCTAGTTGACCAAGTAGAATGCCTTGTTGAACAAGTCGAATGCCTTGCTGAACAAGCAGAATGACTGGTATGCCTTGTTGAACAAGTTGAAGGTTGTCTTGACCAAGTCGGATGCCTTGTTCAACAAGTCGAATGCCTTGTTGACCAAGTAATGCCATCTTGAACAAGTCGAATGCCTTGTTGAACAATTCAGATGCCATGTTGAACAAGTGGAATGCCTTGTTGACAAATTCGAATGCCTTGTGACCAAGTCGAATGCCTTGTTGACCAAGGAGAATGCATTGTTGAACAAGTCGAATGCCTCGTTGACCAAGTAAAATATCTTGTTGAAAAAGTTGAATGCCTTGTTGATCAACTAAAATGCCTTGTGGACCAAGTCGAATGCCTTGTTGAACAAGTCGAATGCCATTTTGAAGAAGTGGAATACCTTGTTGACCAAGTGAATGCTTTGTTAAACAAGTCGAATGCTTTTTTGACCAAGTCATTCCTTGTTGACCAAGTAGAATGCCTTGTTGAACAAGTCGAATGCCTTGTTGAACAAAGAGAGTGCCTTGTTGAACAAGTGGAATGCCTTGTTGAACAAGTCGAATGCCTTGTTGAAAATGTTGATTGCCTTGTTGAACAAGTCGAATGCCATTTTGAAGAAGTCGAATACCTTGTTGACCAAGTGAATGCCTTGTAAACAAGTCGAATGCTTTTTGGACCAAGTCATTCCATGTTGACCAAGTAGAATGCCTTGTTGAACAAGTCGAATGCCTTGTTGACCAAAGAGAGTGCCTTGTTGAACAAATCGAATGCATTGTTGAACATGTTGATTGCCTTGTTGACAAAGTAGAATGCGTTGTTGACAAAAAAGAAGAATGCGTGGTATGGCATGTTGGCCAAGTCGAATGCCCTTTCGAAGAAGTTGAATCCATTGTGGACCAAGTCGAATGCCTTGTTAACCAAGTAGAATGCCTTTTTGAAAAAGTCGAATGCCTTGTTGAAAATGTCATGTCTTATTGACCAAGTAGAATGCCTTGTTGAACAAGTCGAATGCCTTGTTGACAACCTAGAATGTCTTGTTGAACAAGTTAAATTCCTTGTTGAACAAATAGAATGTCTTATATGCATTGTTGACCAACTCGAATGCCTTGTTGACCAAGTAATGCCTTCTTGAACAAGTCGAATGCCTTGTTGAACAATTCAGATGCCATGTTGAACAAGTGGAATGCCTTGTTGAAAAAGTCGAATGCCTTGTGACCAAGTCGAATGCCTTGTTGACCAAGGAGAATGCATTGTTAAACAAGTCGAATGCCTAGTTGACCAAGTAGAATGCCTTGTTGAACAAGTCGAATGCTTTGCTGAACAAGCAGAGTGACTGGTATGCCTTGTTGAACAAGTTGAAGGTTGTCTTGACCAAGTCGGATGCCTTGTTCAACAAGTCGAATGCCATGTTGATCAAGTCGAATGCCTTGTTGACCAAGTAATGCCTTCATGAACAAGTCGAATGCTTTGTTGAACAAGTCGAATGCCTTGTTGAACATGTTATTTGCCTTGTTGAACAAGTCGAATGCCATTTTGAAGAAGTCAAATACCTTATTAACCAAGTGAATGCCTTGTTAAACAAGTCGAATGCTTTTTGGACCAAGTCATTCCATGTTGAACAAGTCGAATGCCTTGTTGACCAAAGAGAGTGCCTTGTTGAACAAGTCGAATGCCTTGTTCAACATGTTGATTGCCTTGTTGACAATGTAGAATGCGTTGTTGACCAAGAAGAATTCCTGGTATGCCATGTTGACCAAGTCGAATGCCCTTTCGAACAAGTTGAATCCCTTGTTGACCAAGTCGAATGGCTTGTTAACAAAGTAGAATGCCTTTTTGACAAAGTCGAATGCCTTGTTGAAAATGTCATGTCTTATTGACCAAGTAGAATGCCTTGTTGAACAAGTCGAATGCCTTGTTGACCAACTAGAATGTCTTGTTGAACAAGTTAAATGCCTTGTCGAACAAATAGAATGTCTTATATGCATTGTTGACCAACTCGAATGCCTTGTTGACCAAGTAATGCCTTCTTGAACAAGTCGAATGCCTTGTTGTACAATTCAGATGCCATGTTGAATAAGTGGATCGCCTTGTTGAAAAATTCAAATGCCTTGTGACCAACTCGAATGCCTTGTTGAACAAGTCGAATGCCCTGTTGACCAAGTAAAATATCTTGTTGAAAAAGTTGAATGCCTTGTTGATCAACTAATATGCCTTGTGGACCAAGTCGAATGCCTTGTTGAACAAGTCGAATGCATTTTGAAGAAGTCGAATACCTTGTTGACCAAGTGAATGTCTTGTTAAACAAGTCGAATGCTTTTTTGACCAAGTCATTCCTTGTTGACCAAGTAGAATGCCTTGTTGAACAAGTCGAATGCCTTGTTGAACAAAGAGAGTGCCTTGTTGAACAAGTGGAATGCCTTGTTGAACAAGTCGAATGCCTTGTTGAAAATGTTGATTGCCTTGTTGAACAAGTCGAATGCCATTTTGAAGAAGTCGAATACCTTGTTGACCAAGTGAATGCCTTGTAAACAAGTCGAATGCTTTTTGGACCAAGTCATTCCATGTTGACCAAGTAGAATGCCTTGTTGAACAAGTCGAATGCCTTGTTGACCAAAGAGAGTGCCTTGTTGAACAAGTCGAATGCCTTGTTGAACATGTTGATTGCCTTGTTGACAAAGTAGAATGCGTTGTTGACCAAGAAGAATGCCTGGTATGCCTAGTTGACCAAGTCGAATGCCCTTTCGAATAAGTTGAATCCATTGTTGACCAAGTCGAATGCCTTGTTAACCAAGTAGAATGCCTTTTTGACAAAGTCGAATGCCTTGTTGACCAACTAGAATGTCTTGTTGAACAAGTTAAATGCCTTGTTGAACAAATAGAATGTCTTATATGCATTGTTGACCAACTCGAATGCCTTTTTGACCAAGTAATGCCTTCTTGAACAAGTCGAATGCCTTGTTGAACAATTCAAATGCCATCTTGAACAAGTGAAATTTGCCTTGTTGAAAAAGTCGAATGCCTTGTGACCAAGTCGAATGCCTTGTTGACCAAGGAGAATGCATTGTTAAACAAGTCGAATGCCTAGTTGACCAAGTAGAATGCCTTGTTGAACAAGTCGAATGCCTTGCTGAACAAGCAGAATGACTGGTATGCCTTGTTGAACAAGTTGAAGGTCGTGTTGACTAAGTCGGATGCCTTATTCAACAAGTTGAATGCCATGTTAATCAAGTCGAATGCCTTGTTGACCAAGTAATGCCTTCTTGAACAAGTCGAATGCCTTGTTGAACAATTCAAATGCCATGTTGAACAAGTGGAATGCCTTGTTGAAAAATTCGAATGCCTTGTGACCAAGTCGAAAGCCTTGTTGACCAAGGAGAATGCATTGTTGAACAAGTCGAATGCCTTGTTGACCAAGTAAAATATCTTGTTGAAAAAGTTGAATGCCTTGTTGATCAACTAAAATGCCTTGTGGACCAAGTCGAATGCCTTGTTGAACAAGTCGAATGCCATTTTGAAGAAGACGAATACCTTGTTGACCAAGTGAATGCCTTGTGAAACAAGTCGAATGCTTTTTTGACCAAGTCATTCCTTGTTGACCAAATAGAATGTCTTGTTGAACAAGTCGAATGCCTTGTTGACCAAAGAGAGTGCCTTGTTGAACAAGTCGAATGCCTTGTTGAACAAGTCGAATGCCTTGTTGAACATGTTGATTGCCTTGATGACAAAATAGAATGCGTTGTTGACAAAAAAGAAGAATGCGTGGTATGCCATGTTGACCAAGTCGAATGCCCTTTCGAACAAGTTGAATCCATTGTTGACCAAGTCGAATGCCTTGTTAACCAAGTAGAATGCCTTTCTGAAAAAGTCGAATGCCTTGTTGAAAATGTCATGTCTTATTGACCAAGTAGAATGCCTTGTTGAACAAGTCGAATGCCTTGTTGACCAACTAGAAAGTCTTGTTGAACAAGTTAAATGCCTTGTTGAACAAATAGAATGTCTTATATGCATTGTTGACCAACTCGAATGCCTTTTTGACCAAGTAATGCCTTCTTGAACAAGTCGAATGCCTTGTTGAACAATTCAGATGCCATGTTGAACAAGTGGAATTCGCCTTGTTGAAAAAGTCGAATGCCTTGTGACCAAGTCGAATGCCTTGTTGACCAAGGAGAATGCATTGTTAAACAAGTCGAATGCCTAGTTGACCAAGTAGAATGCCTTGTTGAACAAGTCAAATGCCTTGCTGAACAAGCAGAATGACTGGTATGCCTTGTTGAACAAGTTGAAGGTCGTGTTGACTAAGTTGGATGCCTTGTTCAACAAGTCGAATGCCATGTTCATCAAGTCGAATGCCTTGTTGACCAAGTAATGCCTTCCTGAATAAGTCGAATGCCTTGTTGAATAATTCAGATGCCATGTTGAACAAGTGGAATGCCTTGTTGACAAATTCGAATGCCTTGTGACCAAGTCGAATGCCTTGTTGACCAAAGAGAATGCATTGTTGAACAAGTCGAATGCCTTGTTGACCAAGTAAAATATCTTGTTGAAAAAGTTGAATGCCTTGTTGATCAACTAAAATGCCTTGTGGACCAAGTCGAATGCCTTGTTGAACAAGTCGAATGCCATTTTGAAGAAGTCGAATACCCTGTTGACCAAGTGAATGCTTTGTTAAACAAGTCGAATGCTTTTTTGACCAAGTCATTCCTTGTTGACCAAGTAGAATGCCTTGTTGAACAAGTCGAATGCCTTGTTGACCAAAGAGAGTGCCTTGTTGAACAAGTCGAATGCCTTGTTGAACAAGTCGAATGCCTTGTTGAACATGTTGATTGCCTTGTTGACAAAGTAAAATGCTTTATTGGCCAAGAAGAATGCGTGGTATGCCATGTTGACCAAGTCGAATGCCCTTTCGAACAAGTTGAATGCATTGTTGACCAAGTCGAATGCCTTGTTAACCAAGTCGAATGCCCTTTCGAACAAGTTGAATGCATTGTTGACCAAGTCGAATGCCTTGTTAACCAAGTAGAATGCCTTTTGACAAAGTCGAATGCCTTGTTGAAAATGTCATGTCTTATTGACCAAGTAGAATGCCTTGTTGAACAAGTCGAATGCCTTGTTGACCAACTAGAATGTCTTGTTGAACAAGTTAAATGCCTTGTTGAACAAATAGAATGTCTTATATGCATTGTTGACCAACTCGAATGCCTTGTTGACCAAGTAATGCCTTCTTGAACAAGTCGAATGCCTTGTTGAACAATTCAGATGCCATGTTGAACAAGTGGAATGCCTTGTTGAAAAAGTCGAATGCCTTGTGACCAAGTCGAATGCCTTGGTTACCAAGGAGAATGCATTGTTAAACAAGTCAAATGCCTAGTTGACCAAGTAGAATGCATTGTTGAACAAGTCGAATGCCTTGTTGACCAAAGAGAGTGCCTTGTTGAACAAGTCGAATGCCTTGTTGAACATGTTGATTGCCTTGTTGACAAAGTAGAATGCGTTGTTGACCAAGAAGAATGCCTGGTATGCCATGTTGACCAAGTCGAATGCCCTTTCGAACAAGTTGAATCCATTGTTGACCAAGTCGAATGCTTTGTTAACCAAGTAGAATGCCTTTTTGAAAAAGTCGAATGCCTTGTTAAAAATGTCATGTCTTATTGACCAAGTAGAATGCCTTGTTGAACAAGTCGAATGCCTTGTTGACCAACTAGAATGTCTTGTTGAACAAGTTAAATGCCTTGTTGAACAAATAGAATGTCTTATATGCATTGTTGACCAACTCGAATGCCTTTTTGACCAAGTAATGCCTTCTTGAACAAGTCGAATGCCTTGTTGAACAATTCAGATGCCATGTTGAACAAGTGGAATGCCTTGTTGAAAAAGTCGAATGCCTTGTGACCAAGTCGAATGCCTTGGTTACCAAGGAGAATGCATTGTTAAACAAGTCAAATGCCTAGTTGACCAAGTAGAATGCCTTGTTGAACAAGTCGAATGCCTTGCTGAACAAGCAATGACTGGTATGCCTTGTTGAACAAGTTGAAGGTTGTCTTGACCAAGTCGGATGCCTTGTTCAACAAGTCGAATGCCTTGTTGACCAAGTAATGCCATCTTGAACAAGTCGAATGCCTTGTTGAACAATTCAAATGCCATGTTGAACAGTGGATTGCCTTGTTGAAAATTCGAATGCCTTGTGACCAAGTCGAATGCCTTGTTGACCAAGGAGAATGCATTGTTGAACAAGTCGAATACCTTGTTGACCAAGTAAAATATCTTGTTGAAAAAGTTGAATGCCTTGTTGATCAACTAAAATTCCTTGTGGACCAAGTCGAATGCCTTGTTGAACAAGTCGAATGCCATTTTGAAGAAGTCGAATACCTTGTTGACCAAGTGAATGCCTTGTTAAACAAGTCGAATGCTTTTTTGACCAAGTCATTCCTTGTTGACCAAGTCGAATGCCTTGTTGAACAAGTCGAATGCCATGTTGAACATGTTGATTGCCTTGTTGAACAAGTCGAATGCCATTTTGAAGAAGTCGAATACCTTGTTGACCAAGTGAAT
This sequence comes from Linderniella brevidens, assembly GCA_004919715.1. NCBI lineage: Eukaryota > Viridiplantae > Streptophyta > Magnoliopsida > Lamiales > Linderniaceae > Linderniella > Linderniella brevidens. The sequence continues at coordinate 25,882 of SWDC01000038.1, forward strand.
GCCTTGTTAAACAAGTCGAATGCTTTTTGGACCAAGTCATTCCATGTTGACCAAGTAGAATGCTTTGTTGAACAAGTCGAATGCCTTGTTGACCAAAGAGAGTGCCTTGTTGAACAAGTCGAATGCCTTGTTGAACATGTTGATTGCCTTGTTGACAAAGTAGAATGCGTTGTTGACAAAAAAGAAGAATGCGTGGTATGCCATGTAGACCAAGTCGAATGCCCTTTCGAACAAGTTGAATCCATTGTTGACCAAGTTGAATGCCTTGTTAACCAAGTAGAATGCCTTTTTGACAAAGTCGAATGCCTTGTTGAAAATGTCATGTCTTATTGACCAAGTATAATGCCTTGTTGAACAAGTCGAATGCCTTGTTGACAACCTAGAATGTCTTGTTGAACAAGTTAAATGCCTTGTTGAACAAATAGAATGTCTTATATGCATTGTTGGCCAACTCGAATGCCTTGTTGACCAAGTAATGCCTTCTTGAACAAGTCGAATGCCTTCTTGAACAATTCAGATGCCATGTTGAACAAGTGGAATGCCTTGTTGAAAAAGTCGAATGCCTTGTGACCAAGTCGAATGCCTTGGTTACCAAGGAGAATGCATTGTTAAACAAGTCAAATGCCTAGTTGACCAAGTAGAATGCCTTGTTGAACAAGTCGAATGCCTTGCTGAACAAGCAGAATGACTGGTATGCCTTTGTTGAACAAGTTGAAGGTTGTCTTGACCAAGTCGGATGCCTTGTTCAACAAGTCGGATGCCTTGTTCAACAAGTCGAATGCCTTGTTGACCAAGTAATGCCATCTTGAACAAGTCGAATGCCTTGTTGAACAATTCAGATGCCATGTTGAACAAGTGGAATGCCTTGTTGAAAAATCCGAATGCCTTGTGACCAAGTCGAATGCCTTGTTGACCAAGGAGAATGCATTGTTGAACAAGTCGAATACCTTGTTGACCAAGTAAAATATCTTGTTGAAAAAGTTGAATGCCTTGTTGATCAACTAAAATGCCTTGTGGACCAAGTCGAATGCCTTGTTGAACAAGTCGAATGCCATTTTGAAGAAGTCGAATACCTTGTTGACCAAGTGAATGCTTTGTTAAACAAGTCGAATGCTTTTTTGACCAAGTCATTCCTTGTTGACCAAGTAGAATGCCTTGTTGAACAAGTCGAATGCCTTGTTGACCAAAGAGAGTGCCTTGTTGAACAAGTCGAATGCCTTGTTGAACAAGTCGAATGCCTTGTTGAACATGTTGATTGCCTTGTTGACAAAGTAAAATGCTTTATTGGCCAAGAAGAATGCGTGGTATGCCATGTTGACCAAGTCGAATGCCCTTTCGAACAAGTTGAATGCATTGTTGACCAAGTCGAATGCCTTGTTAACCAAGTCGAATGCCCTTTCGAACAAGTTGAATGCATTGTTGACCAAGTCGAATGCCTTGTTAACCAAGTAGAATGCCTTTTTGACAAAGTCGAATGCCTTGTTGAAAATGTCATGTCTTATTGACCAAGTAGAATGCCTTGTTGAACAAGTCGAATGCCTTGTTGACCAACTAGAATGTCTTGTTGAACAAGTTAAATGCCTTGTTGAACAAATAGAATGTCTTATATGCATTGTTGACCAACTCGAATGCCTTGTTGACCAAGTAATGCCTTCTTGAACAAGTCGAATGCCTTGTTGAACAATTCAGATGCCATGTTGAACAAGTGGAATGCCTTGTTGAAAAAGTCGAATGCCTTGTGACCAAGTCGAATGCCTTGGTTACCAAGGAGAATGCATTGTTAAACAAGTCAAATGCCTAGTTGACCAAGTAGAATGCCTTGTTGAACAAGTCGAATGCCTTGCTGAACAAGCAATGACTGGTATGCCTTGTTGAACAAGTTGAAGGTTGTCTTGACCAAGTCGGATGCCTTGTTCAACAAGTCGAATGCCTTGTTGACCAAGTAATGCCATCTTGAACAAGTCGAATGCCTTGTTGAACAATTCAGATGCCATGTTGAACAAGTGGATTGCCTTGTTGAAAAATTCGAATGCCTTGTGACCAAGTCGAATGCCTTGTTGACCAAGGAGAATGCATTGTTGAACAAGTCGAATACCTTGTTGACCAAGTAAAATATCTTGTTGAAAAAGTTGAATGCCTTGTTGATCAACTAAAATGCCTTGTGGACCAAGTCGAATGCCTTGTTGAACAAGTCGAATGCCATTTTGAAGAAGTCGAATACCTTGTTGACCAAGTGAATGCCTTGTTAAACAAGTCGAATGCTTTTTTGACCAAGTCATTCCTTGTTGACCAAGTCGAATGCCTTGTTGAACAAGTCGAATGCCTTGTTGAACATGTTGATTGCCTTGTTGAACAAGTCGAATGCCATTTTGAAGAAGTCGAATACCTTGTTGACCAAGTGAATGCCTTGTTAAACAAGTCGAATGCTTTTTGGACCAAGTCATTCCATGTTGACCAAGTAGAATGCCTTGTTGAACAAGTCGAATGCCTTGTTGACCAAAGAGAGTGCCTTGTTGAACAAGTCGAATGCCTTGTTGAACATGTTGATTGCCTTGTTGACAAAGTAGAATGCGTTGTTGACAAAAAAGAAGAATGCGTGGTATGCCATGTAGACCAAGTCGAATGCCCTTTCGAACAAGTTGAATCCATTGTTGACCAAGTTGAATGCCTTGTTAACCAAGTAGAATGCCTTTTTGACAAAGTCGAATGCCTTGTTGAAATGTCATGTCTTATTGACCAAGTATAATGCCTTGTTGAACAAGTCGAATGCCTTGTTGACAACCTAGAATGTCTTGTTGAACAAGTTAAATGCCTTGTTGAACAAATAGAATGTCTTATATGCATTGTTGACCAACTCGAATGCCTTGTTGACCAAGTAATGCCTTCTTGAACAAGTCGAATGCCTTGTTGAACAATTCAGATGCCATGTTGAACAAGTGGAATGCCTTGTTGAAAAAGTCGAATGCCTTGTGACCAAGTCGAATGCCTTGGTTACCAAGGAGAATGCATTGTTAAACAAGTCAAATGCCTAGTTGACCAAGTAGAATGCCTTGTTGAACAAGTCGAATGCCTTGCTGAACAAGCAGAATGACTGGTATGCCTTTGTTGAACAAGTTGAAGGTTGTCTTGACCAAGTCGGATGCCTTGTTCAACAAGTCGAATGCCTTGTTGACCAAGTAATGCCATCTTGAACAAGTCGAATGCCTTGTTGAACAATTCAGATGCCATGTTGAACAAGTGGAATGCCTTGTTGAAAAATCCGAATGCCTTGTGACCAAGTCGAATGCCTTGTTGACCAAGGAGAATGCATTGTTGAACAAGTCGAATACCTTGTTGACCAAGTAAAATATCTTGTTGAAAAAGTTGAATGCCTTGTTGATCAACTAAAATGCCTTGTGGACCAAGTCGAATGCCATTTTGAACAAGTCGAATGCCATTTTGAAGAAGTCGAATACCTTGTTGACCAAGTGAATGGCTTGTTAAACATGTCGAATGCTTTTTTGACCAAGTCATTCCTTGTTGACCAAGTCGAATGCCTTGTTGAACAAGTCGAATGCCTTGTTGAACAAAGAGAGTGCTTGGTTGAACAAGTGGAATGCCTTGTTGAACAAGTCGAATGCCTTGTTGAACATGTTGATTGCCTTGTTGAAGAAGTCGAATGCCATTTTGAAGAAGTCGAATACCTTGTTGACCAAGTGAATGCCTTGTTAAACAAGTCGAATGCTTTTTGGACCAAGTCATTCCATGTTGACCAAGTAGAATGCCTTGTTGAACAAGTCGAATGCCTTGTTGACCAAAGAGAGTGCCTTGTTGAACAAGTCGAATGCCTTGATGAACATGTTGATTGCCTTGTTGACAAAGTAGAATGCGTTGTTGACAAAAAAGAAGAATGCGTGGTATGCCATGTAGACCAAGTCGAATGCCCTTTCGAACAAGTTGAATCCATTGTTGACCAAGTTGAACGCCTTGTTAACCAAGTAGAATGCCTTTTTGACAAAGTCGAATGCCTTGTTGAAAATGTCATGTCTTATTGACCAAGTATAATGCCTTGTTGAACAAGTCGAATGCCTTGTTGATAACCTAGAATGTCTTGTTGAACAAGTTAAATGCCTTGTTGAACAAAAAGAATGTCTTATATGCATTGTTGACCAACTCGAATGCCTTTTTGACCAAGTAATGCCTTCTTGAACAAGTCGAATGCCTTGTTGAACAATTCAGATGCCATGTTGAAGAAGTGGAATTCGCCTTGTTGAAAAAGTCGAATGCATTGTGACCAAGTCGAATGCCTTGTTGACCAAGGAGAATGCATTGTTGAACAAGTCGAATGCCTTGTTGACCAAGTAAAATATCTTGTTGAAAATGTTGAATGCCTTGTTGATCAACTAAAATGCCTTGTGGACCAAGTCGAATGCCTTGTTGAACAAGTCGAATGCCATTTTGAAGAAGTCGAATACCTTGTTGACCAAGTGAATGCCTATTTAAACAAGTCGAATGCTTTTTTGACCAAGTCATTCCTTGTTGACCAAATAGAATACCTTGTTGAACAAGTCGAATGCCTTGTTGACCAAAGAGAGTGCCTTGTTGAACAATTCGAATGCCATGTTGAACATGTTGATTGACTTGTTGACAAAGTAGAATGCGTTGTTGACAAAAAAGAAGAATGCGTGGTATGCCATGTTGACCAAGTCGAATGCCCTTTCGAACAAGTTGAATCCATTGTTGACCAAGTCGAATGCATTGTTAACCAAGTAGAATGCCTTGTTGAACATTTTGATTACCTTGTTGAACAAGTCGAATGCCATTTTGAAGAAGTCGAATACCTTGTTGACCAAGTGAATGCCTTGTTAAACAAGTCGAATGCTTTTTGGACCAAGTCATTCCATGTTGACCAAATAGAATGCCTTGTTGAACAAGTCGAATGCCTTGTTGACCAAAGAGAGTGCCTTGTTGAACAAGTCGAATGCCTTGTTGAACATGTTGATTGCCTTGTTGACAAAGTAGAATGCGTTGTTGACCAAGAAGAATGCCTGGTATGCCTAGTTGACCAAGTCGAATGCCCTTTCGAACAAGTTGAATCCATTGTTGACCGAGTCGAATGCCTTGTTAACCAAGTAGAATGCCTTTTTGACAAAGTCGAATGCCTTGTTGAAAATGTCATGTCTTATTGACCAAGTAGAATGCCTTGTTGAACAAGTCGAATGCCTTGTTGACCAACTAGAATGTCTTGTTGAACAAGTTAAATGCCTTGTTGAACAAATAGAATGTCTCATATGCATTGTTGACCAACTCGAATGCCTTTTTGACCAAGTAATGCCTTCTTGAACAATTTGAATGCCTTGTTGAACAATTCAGATGCCATGTTGAACAAGTTGAATTCGCCTGTTGAAAAAGTCGAATGCCTTGTGACCAAGTCGAATGCCTTGTTGACGAAGGAGAATGCATTGTTGAACAAGTCGAATGCCTAGTTGACCAAGTAGAATGCCTTGTTGAACAAGTCGAATGCCTTGCTGCACAAGCAGAATGACTGGTATGCCTTGTTGAACAAGTTGAAGGTCGTGTTGACTAAGTCGGATGCCTTGTTCAACAAGTCGAATGCCATGTTAATCAAGTCGAATGCCTTCTTGACCAAGTAATGCCTTCTTGAACAAGTCGAATGCCTTGTAGAACAATTCAGATGCCATGTTGAACAAGTGGAATGCCTTGTTGAAAAATTCGAATGCCTTGTGACCAAGTCGTATGCCTTGTTGACAAAGGAGAATGCATTGGTAAACAAGTCGAATGCCTAGTTGACCAAGTAGAATGCCTTGTTGAATAAGTCGAATGCCTTGTTGAACAAGTCGAATACCTTGTTGACCAAGTAAAATATCTTGTTGAAAAAGTTGAATGCCTTGTTGATCAACTAAAATGCCTTGTGGACCAAGTCGAATGCCATTTTGAACAAGTCGAATGCCATTTTGAAGAAGTCGAATACCTTGTTGACCAAGTGAATGGCTTGTTAAACATGTCGAATGCTTTTTTGACCAAGTCATTCCTTGTTGACCAAGTCGAATGCCTTGTTGAACAAGTCGAATGCCTTGTTGAACAAAGAGAGTGCCTGGTTGAACAAGTGGAATGCCTTGTTGAACAAGTCGAATGCCTTGTTGAACATGTTGATTGCCTTGTTGAAGAAGTCGAATGCCATTTTGAAGAAGTCGAATACCTTGTTGACCAAGTGAATGCCTTGTTAAACAAGTCGAATGCTTTTTGGACCAAGTCATTCCATGTTGACCAAGTAGAATGCCTTGTTGAACAAGTCGAATGCCTTGTTGACCAAAGAGAGTGCCTTGTTGAACAAGTCGAATGCCTTGATGAACATGTTGATTGCCTTGTTGACAAAGTAGAATGCGTTGTTGACAAAAAAGAAGAATGCGTGGTATGCCATGTAGACCAAGTCGAATGCCCTTTCGAACAAGTTGAATCCATTGTTGACCAAGTTGAACGCCTTGTTAACCAAGTAGAATGCCTTTTTGACAAAGTCGAATGCCTTGTTGAAAATGTCATGTCTTATTGACCAAGTATAATGCCTTGTTGAACAAGTCGAATGCCTTTTTGATAACCTAGAATGTCTTGTTGAACAAGTTAAATGCCTTGTTGAACAAAAAGAATGTCTTATATGCATTGTTGACCAACTCGAATGCCTTTTTGACCAAGTAATGCCTTCTTGAACAAGTCGAATGCCTTGTTGAACAATTCAGATGCCATGTTGAAGAAGTGGAATTCGCCTTGTTGAAAAAGTCGAATGCCTTGTGACCAAGTCGAATGCCTTGTTGACCAAGGAGAATGCATTGTTGAACAAGTCGAATGCCTTGTTGACCAAGTAAAATATCTTGTTGAAAATGTTGAATGCCTTGTTGATCAACTAAAATGCCTTGTGGACCAAGTCGAATGCCTTGTTGAACAAGTCGAATGCCATTTTGAAGAAGTCGAATACCTTGTTGACCAAGTGAATGCCTATTTAAACAAGTCGAATGCTTTTTTGACCAAGTCATTCCTTGTTGACCAAATAGAATACCTTGTTGAACAAGTCGAATGCCTTGTTGACCAAAGAGAGTGCCTTGTTGAACAATTCGAATGCCATGTTGAACATGTTGATTGACTTGTTGACAAAGTAGAATGCGTTGTTGACAAAAAAGAAGAATGCGTGGTATGCCATGTTGACCAAGTCGAATGCCCTTTCGAACAAGTTGAATCCATTGTTGACCAGTCGAATGCATTGTTAACCAAGTAGAATGCCTTGTTGAACATTTTGATTACCTTGTTGAACAAGTCGAATGCCATTTTGAAGAAGTCGAATACCTTGTTGACCAAGTGAATGCCTTGTTAAACAAGTCGAATGCTTTTTGGACCAAGTCATTCCATGTTGACCAAATAGAATGCCTTGTTGAACAAGTCGAATGCCTTGTTGACCAAAGAGAGTGCCTTGTTGAACAAGTCGAATGCCTTGTTGAACATGTTGATTGCCTTGTTGACAAAGTAGAATGCGTTGTTGACCAAGAAGAATGCCTGGTATGCCTAGTTGACCAAGTCGAATGCCCTTTCGAACAAGTTGAATCCATTGTTGACCGAGTCGAATGCCTTGTTAACCAAGTAGAATGCCTTTTTGACAAAGTCGAATGCCTTGTTGAAAATGTCATGTCTTATTGACCAAGTAGAATGCCTTGTTGAACAAGTCGAATGCCTTGTTGACCAACTAGAATGTCTTGTTGAACAAGTTAAATGCCTTGTTGAACAAATAGAATGTCTCATATGCATTGTTGACCAACTCGAATGCCTTTTTGACCAAGTAATGCCTTCTTGAACAATTTGAATGCCTTGTTGAACAATTCAGATGCCATGTTGAACAAGTTGAATTCGCCTGTTGAAAAAGTCGAATGCCTTGTGACCAAGTCGAATGCCTTGTTGACGAAGGAGAATGCATTGTTAAACAAGTCGAATGCCTAGTTGACCAAGTAGAATGCCTTGTTGAACAAGTCGAATGCCTTGCTGCACAAGCAGAATGACTGGTATGCCTTGTTGAACAAGTTGAAGGTCGTGTTGACTAAGTCGGATGCCTTGTTCAACAAGTCGAATGCCATGTTAATCAAGTCGAATGCCTTCTTGACCAAGTAATGCCTTCTTGAACAAGTCAAATGCCTTGTAGAACAATTCAGATGCCATGTTGAACAAGTGGAATGCCTTGTTGAAAAATTCGAATGCCTTGTGACCAAGTCGTATGCCTTGTTGACAAAGGAGAATGCATTGGTAAACAAGTCGAATGCCTAGTTGACCAAGTAGAATGCCTTGTTGAATAAGTCGAATGCCTTGTTGAACATGTTGATTGCCTTGTTGACAAAGTAGAATGCGTTGTTGACAAAAAAGAAGAATGCGTAGTATGGCATGTTGACCAAGTCGAATGCCCGTTCGAAGAAGTTGAATCCATTGTTGACCAAGTCGAATGCCTTGTTAACCAAGTAGAATGCCTTTTTGAAAAAGTCGAATGCTTTGTTAAAAATGTCATGTCTTATTGGCCAGGTAGAATGTCTTGTTGAACAAGTCGAATGCCTTGTTGACCAACTAGAATGTCTTGTTGAACAAGTTAAATGCCTTGTTGAACAAATAGAATGTCTTATATGCATTGTTGACCAACTCGAATGCCTTTTTGACCAAGTAATGCCTTCTTGAACAAGTCGAATGCCTTGTTGAATAATTCAGATGCCATGTTGAACAAGTGGAATTCGCCTTGTTGAAAAAGTCGAATGCCTTGTGACCAAGTCGAATGCCTTGTTGACAAAGGAGAATGCATTGTTAAACAAGTCGAATGCCTAGTTGACCAAGTAGAATGCCTTGTTGAACAAGTCGAATGCCTTGCTGAACAAACAGAATGACATGTATGCCTTGTTGAACAAGTTAAAGGTCGTCTTGACCAAGTCGGATGCCTTGTTCAACGAGTCGAATGCCATGTTGATCAAGTCGAATGCCTTGTTGACCAAGTAATGCCTTCTTGAACAAGTCGAATGCCTTGTTGAACAATTCAGATGCCATGTTGAACAAGTGGAATGCCTTGTTGAAAATTTCGAATGCCTTGTGACCAAGTCGAATGCCTTGTTGACCAAGGAGAATGCATTGTTGAACAAGTCGAATCCCTTGTTGACCAAGTAAAATATCTTGTTGAAAAAGTTGAATGCCTTATTGATCAACTAAAATGCATTGTGAACCAAGTCGAATGCCTTGTTGAGCAAGTCGAATGCCATTTTGAAGAAGTCGAATACCTTGTTGACCAAGTGAATGCCTTGTTAAACAAGTCGAATGCTTTTTTGACCAAGTCATTCCTTGTTGACCAAGTAGAATGCCTTGTTGAACAAGTCGAATGCCTTGTTGACCAAAGAGAGTGTCTTGTTGAACAAGTCGAATGCCTTGTTGAACATGTTGATTGCCTTGTTGACAAAGTAGAATGCCTTGTTGAACAAGTCGAATGCCTTGTTGACCAAGTAGAATGTCTAGTTTGACAAGTCGAATGCCTTGTTGAACAAATAGAATGTCTTGTATGCGTTCTTAAACAAGTCAAATGCCCTTTTGAACAAGTAGAATGCCTTGTTCATCATGTCAAATGCCTTGTTGAACAACTAAAATGCCTTGTGGACCAAGTCATATGCCTTGTTGACCAAGTCGAATGTCCTTCTAAACAAGTAGAATGCATTGTTAAACAAGTTGAATGCCTTTTTGACCATGTAGAACGCATTGTTGAACAAGTCGACTACCTTGTTAACCAAGTAGAATGCCTTGCTGAAGAGGTCGAATGCTTGTTGAACAAGAAGAATACCTCGTATGCCTTGTTGACCAAGGAGAATGCCTTGTTGAACAAGTCGAATGCCTTGTTGAACATGACAAATGCCTTGTTCACCAAGTAGAATGCCTTGTTCAACAAGTTGAATGCTTTGTTGACCAAGTATAACGCCTTGTTGAACAAGTCGATGCCTTGTTGACCAAGTAGATTAGATTGCCTTGCTGAACAAGTCGAATGTTTCGTTCACCACGAAGATTGTCTTGTATGCCCTGTTGACCAAGTCGAATGCCCTTTTGAACAAGTACAATGTCTTGTTCTACAAATTAAATGCCTTGTTGATAAACTAAAATGCCTTGTGGACCAAGTCGAATGCCTTATTGAACAAGTCGAATGCCGTTTTGATGAAGTCGAACACCTTGTTGTCCAAGTAGAATGCCTTGTTAAACAAGTCGAATGCTTTTTTGACCAAGTCATTCCTTGTTGACCAAGTAGGATGCCTTGTTGAACAAGTCGAATGCCTTGTGGACAAGCAGAATGTTTTGTTGAACAAGTCGAATGCCTTGTTGGACATGTTGAATGCCTTGTTGATTAAGTAGAATGCCTTGTTGAACTAGTCGAATACCTTGTTGACCAAGTAGAATGTCTAGTTGAACAAGTCGAATGAATTGTTGAACAAATAGAATGGCTAGTATGCGTTGTTAAACAAGCCGAATGCCCTTTTAAACAAGTAGAATGCCTTGTTCATCAAGTCAAATGCCTTGTTGAATAACTAAAATGCCTTGTAGACCAAGTCGAATGTCCTTTTGAACAAGTAGAATGCATTGTTAAACAAGTTGAATGCCTTTTTGACCATGTAGAACAAGTCGAATACCTAGTTAACCAAGTAGAATGTCTTGCTGAACAAGTCGAATGCCTTGTTGAACAAGAAGAATACCTTTTATGCCTTGTTGACCAAGGAGAATGCATTATTGAACATGTCGAATGCCTTGTTCACCAAGTAGAATGCCGTTTTGAAGAAATCGGAATACGTTGTTGACCAAGTGAATGCTTTGTTGAACAAGTCAAATGCTTTTTTGACCAAGTCATTCCTTGTTAACCAAGTAGAATGCCTCGTTGAACAAGTCGAATGCGTTGTTGACCAAGTCGAATGCCTTGTTGAACAAATCGAATGCCTTGTTGAACATGTCGAATGCCTTGTTGACCAATTAGAATGTATAGTTGAACAAGTCGAATGCCTTGTTGAACAAATAGAATGTCTTGTATGTGTTGTTAAACAAGTCGAATGCCCTTTTGAACAATTAGAATGCCTTTTTCATCAAGTCAAATGCCTTGTTGATCAACTAAAATCCTTGTGGACCAAGTCATATGCCTTGTTGACCAAGTCGAATGTCCTTTTGAACAAGTAGAATGCATTGTTAAACAAGTTGAATGACTTTTAGACCATGTAGAACGCCTTGTTGAACAATTTGAATACCTTGTTAACCAATTAGAATGCCTTGCTGAACAAGTCGAATGCCTTGTTGAACAAGAAGAATACCTTGTATGCCTTGTTGACCAAGGAGAATGCTTTGTTGACCAAGTAGAACGCCTTGTTGACCAAGTAGAAAGCCTTGCTAAACATGTCTAATGCCTTGTTGAACAAGAAGAATGCCGTGTATGCCTTGTTGACCAAGTTGAATGCCCTTTCAAACAAGTAGATTGCCTTGTTGAAAAAGTCGAATGCCTTGTTGATTAACTAAAATGCCCTGTGGACCAAGTCAAATGCGTTGTTGAACAAATCGAACGCCGTTTTGAAGAAGTCGAATATCTCGTTGACCAAGTGAATGCCTTGTTATAAGAGTCGAATGCTTTTTTGACCAACTCATTCCTTGTTGACCAAGTATAATGCCTTGTTGAACAAGTCGAATGCCTTGTTGACCAAGGAGAATGCCTTGTTGAACAAGTCGAATGCCTTGTTGAACATGTTGAATGCCTTGTTAACCAAGTAAAATGCCTTGTTGAACAAGTCGACTGCCTTGTTGACCAAGTAGAATGCCTAGTTGGACAAGTCGAATGCCTTGTTGAACAAATAGAATCTCTTGTATGCGTTGTTAAACAAGTCGAATGCCCTTATCAACAAGTAGATTGCTTTGTTCATCAAGTCAAATGCATTGTTGAAAAACTAAAATCCCTTGTGGAACAAGTCATATGCTTTGTTGACCAAGTCGAATGTCCTTTTGAACAAGTAGAGTGCATTGTTAAACAAGTTGAATGCCTTTTAGACCATGTAGAACGCCTTGTTGAACAAGTCGAATACCTTGTTAACCAAGTAGAATGCCTTGCTGAACAAGTCGAATGCCTTGTTGAACAAGAAGAATACCTTTTATGCCTTGTTGACCAAGGAGAATGCCTTGTTGAACAAGTCGAATGCCTTGTTGAACATGTCGAATGCCTTGTTCACCAAGTAGAATGACTTGTTAAACAAGTTGAATGCTTTTTTGACCAAGTAGAACGCTTTGTTGAACAAGTCGATGCCTTGTTGACCAAGTAGAATGCCTTGGTGAACAAGTCGAATGCCTTGTTGACCAAGTAGAATGCCTTGTTCAACAAGTCAAATGTCTTGTTGATCAACTAAAATGCCTTGTGGACCAAGTCGAATGCGTTTGAAGAAGTCAAATACGTTGTTGACCACGTGAATGCCTTGTTATACAAGTCAAATGCGTTTTTGACCAAGTTATTCCTTGTTGACCAAGTAGAATGCCTTGTTGACCAAGGAGAATGCCTTGTTGAATAAGTCGAATGCCTTGTTGAACATGTCGAATGCCTTGTTGACCAAGGAGAATGCCTTGTTGAACAAGTCGAATGCCTTGTTGACCAAGTAGAATGTCTAGTTGAACAAGTCGAATGCCTTATTAACCAAGTAGAATGCCTTTTTGACAAAGTCGAATGCCTTGTTGAAAATGTCAAGCCTACCAGGGAGAATGCCTTGTTGAACAGGTCGAATGCCTTGTTGACCAAGTCGAATGTCTTGTTGAACAAGTTGAATGCCTTATTGAACAAATAGAATGTCTTGTATGCATTGTTGATCAAGTCGAATGCCCTTTTGAACAACTAGAATGCCTTGTTGACCAAGTAGAATGCCCTTTTGAATAACTTGAATGCCTTGTTGAACTCGTCGTGCCTTGTTGACCAAGTAGAATATCTAGTTGAACAAGTCGAATGCGTGTTTGACCAAGTAGAATGCATTGTTGAGAAGTCGAATGCCTTGTTGACCAAGGAGAATGCCTTGTTGAACAAGTCGAATGCCTTGTTGAACATGTTGAATGCCTCGTTGACCAAGTAGAATGCCTGGTTGACCAAGTAGAATGTCTAGTTGAACAAGTCGAATGCATTGTTGAACAAATAGAGTATCTTGTATGCGTTGTTAAACAAGTCGAATGCCCTTTTAAACAAGTAGAATGCCTTGTTCATCAAGTCAAATGACCTGCTGAATAACTAAAATGCCTTGTGGACAAGTCATATGCCTTGTTGACCAATCGAATGTCCTTTTGAACAAGTAGAATGCATTGTTAAACAAGTTGAATGCCTTTTGGACCATGTAGAACGCCTTGATGAACAAGTCGAATACCTTGTTAACGATGTAGAATGCCTTGTTGAACAAGTCGAATGCCTTGTTGAACAAGAAGAATACCTTGTATGCCTTGTTGACCAAGGAGAATGCTTTGTTGACCAAGTAGAACGCCTTGTTGACCAAGTAGAAAGCCTTGCTAAACATGTCTAATGCCTTGTTGAACAAGAAGAATGCCGTGTATGCCTTGTTGACCAAGTTGAATGCCCTTTCGAACAAGTAGATTGCCTTGTTGAAAAAGTCGAATGCCTTGTTGATTAACTAAAATGCCCTGTGGACCAAGTCAAATGCGTTGTTGAACAAATCGAACGCCGTTTTGAAGAAGTCGAATATCTCGTTGACCAAGTGAATGCCTTGTTATAAGAGTCGAATGCTTTTTTGACCAACTCATTCCTTGTTGACCAAGTATAATGCCTTGTTGAACAAGTCGAATGCCTTGTTGACCAAGGAGAATGCCTTGTTGAAAAAGTCGAATGCCTTGTTGAACATGTTGAATGCCTTGTTGACCAAGTAAAATGCCTTGTTGAACAAGTCGACTGCCTTGTTGACCAAGTAGAATGCCTAGTTGGACAAGTCGAATGCCTTGTTGAACAAATAGAATGTCTTGTATGCGTTGTTAAACAAGTCGAATGCCCTTATCAACAAGTAGATTGCTTTGTTCATCAAGTCAAATGCATTGTTGAAAAACTAAAATCCCTTGTGGAACAAGTCATATGCTTTGTTGACCAAGTCGAATGTCCTTTTGAACAAGTAGAGTGCATTGTTAAACAAGTTGAATGCCTTTTAGACCATGTAGAACGCCTTGTTGAACAAGTCGAATACCTTGTTAACCAAGTAGAATGCCTTGCTGAACAAGTCGAATGCCTTGTTGAACAAGAAGAATACCTTTTATGCCTTGTTGACCAAGGAGAATGCCTTGTTGAACAAGTCGAATGCCTTGTTGAACATGTCGAATGCCTTGTTCACCAAGTAGAATGACTTGTTAAACAAGTTGAATGCTTTTTTGACCAAGTAGAACGCCTTGTTGAACAAGTCGATGCCTTGTTGACCAAGTAGAATGCCTTGGTGAACAAGTCGAATGCCTTGTTGACCAAGTAGAATGCCTTGTTCAACAAGTCAATGTTTGTTGATCAACTAAAATGCCTTGTGGACCAAGTCGAAATGCCGTTTTGAAAAAGTCAAATACGTTGTTGACCACGTGAATGCCTTGTTATACAAGTCAAATGCGTTTTTGACCAAGTTATTCCTTGTTGACCAAGTAGAATGCCTTGTTGACCAAGGAGAATGCCTTGTTGAATAAGTCGAATGCCTTGTTGAACATGTCGAATGCCTTGTTGACCAAGGAGAATGCCTTGTTGAACAAGTCGAATGCCTTGTTGACCAAGTAGAATGTCTAGTTGAACAAGTCGAATGCCTTATTAACCAAGTAGAATGCCTTTTTGACAAAGTCGAATGCCTTGTTGAAAATGTCAAGCCTACCAGGGAGAATGCCTTGTTGAACAGGTCGTCGAAGCCTTGTTGACCAAGTCGAATGTCTTGTTGAACAAGTTGAATGCCTTATTGAACAAATAGAATGTCTTGTATGCATTGTTGATCAAGTCGAATGCCCTTTTGAACAACTAGAATGCCTTGTTGACCAAGTAGAATGCCCTTTTGAATAACTTGAATGCCTTGTTGAACTCGTCGTGCCTTGTTGACCAAGTAGAATATCTAGTTGAACAAGTCGAATGCGTTTGACCAAGTAGAATGCATTGTTGAAGAAGTCGAATGCCTTGTTGACCAAGGAGAATGCCTTGTTGAACAAGTCGAATGCCTTGTTGAACATGTTGAATGCCTTGTTGACCAAGTAGAATGCCTGGTTGACCAAGTAGAATGTCTAGTTGAACAAGTCGAATGCATTGTTGAACAAATAGAGTATCTTGTATGCGTTGTTAAACAAGTCGAATGCCCTTTTGAACAAGTAGAATGCCTTGTTCATCAAGTCAAATGACCTGCTGAATAACTAAAATGCCTTGTGGACAAGTCATATGCCTTGTTGACCAAATCGAATGTCCTTTTGAACAAGTAGAATGCATTGTTAAACAAGTTGAATGCCTTTTGGACCATGTAGAACGCCTTGATGAACAAGTCGAATACCTTGTTAACGATGTAGAATGCCTTGCTGAACAAGTCGAATGCCTTGTTGAACAAGAAGAATACCTTGTATGCCTTGTTGACCAAGGAGAATGCTTTGTTGACCAAGTAGAACGCCTTGTTGACCAAGTAGAAAGCCTTGCTAAACATGTCTAATGCCTTGTTGAACAAGAAGAATGCCGTGTGTATGCCTTGTTGACCAAGTTGAATGCCCTTTCGAACAAGTAGATTGCCTTGTTGAAAAAGTCGAATGCCTTGTTGATTAACTAAAATGCCCTGTGGACCAAGTCAAATGCGTTGTTGAACAAATCGAACGCCGTTTTGAAGAAGTCGAATATCTCGTTGACCAAGTGAATGCCTTGTTATAAGAGTCGAATGCTTTTTTGACCAACTCATTCCTTGTTGACCAAGTATAATGCCTTGTTGAACAAGTCGAATGCCTTGTTGACCAAGGAGAATGCCTTGTTGAACAAGTCGAATGCCTTGTTGAACATGTTGAATGCCTTGTTGACCAAGTAAAATGCCTTGTTGAACAGTCGACTGCCTTGTTGACCAAGTAGAATGCCTAGTTGGACAAGTCGAATGCCTTGTTGAACAAATAGAATGTCTTGTATGCGTTGTTAAACAAGTCGAATGCCCTTATCAACAAGTAGATTGCTTTGTTCATCAAGTCAAATGCATTGTTGAAAAACTAAAATCCCTTGTGGAACAAGTCATATGCTTTGTTGACCAAGTCGAATGTCCTTTTGAACAAGTAGAGTGCATTGTTAACAAGTTGAATGCCTTTTAGACCATGTAGAACGCCTTGTTGAACAAGTCGAATACCTTGTTAACCAAGTAGAATGCCTTGCTGAACAAGTCGAATGCCTTGTTGAACAAGAAGATACCTTTTATGCCTTGTTGACCAAGGAGAATGCCTTGTTGAACAAGTCGAATGCCTTGTTGAACATGTCGAATGCCTTGTTCACCAAGTAGAATGACTTGTTAAACAAGTTGAATGCTTTTTTGACCAAGTAGAACGCCTTGTTGAACAAGTCGATGCCTTGTTGACCAAGTAGAATGCCTTGGTGAACAAGTCGAATGCCTTGTTGACCAAGTAGAATGCCTTGTTCAACAAGTCAAATGTCTTGTTGATCAACTAAAATGCCTTGTGGACCAAGTCGAATGCCGTTTTGAAGAAGTCAAATACGTTGTTGACCACGTGAATGCCTTGTTATACAAGTCAAATGCGTTTTTGACCAAGTTATTCCTTGTTGACCAAGTAGAATGCCTTGTTGACCAAGGAGAATGCCTTGTTGAATAAGTCGAATGCCTTGTTGAACATGTCGAATGCCTTGTTGACCAAGGAGAATGCCTTGTTGAACAAGTCGAATGCCTTGTTGACCAAGTAGAATGTCTAGTTGAACAAGTCGAATGCCTTATTAACCAAGTAGAATGCCTTTTTGACAAAGTCGAATGCCTTGTTGAAAATGTCAAGCCTACCAGGTAGAATGCCTTGTTGAACAAGTCGAATGCCTTGTTGACCAAGTCGAATGTCTTGTTGAACAAGTTGAATGCCTTATTGAACAAATAGACTGTCTTGTATGCATTGTTGATCAAGTCGAATGCCCTTTTGAACAACTAGAATGCCTTGTTGACCAAGTAGAATGCCCTTTTGAATAACTTGAATGCCTTGTTGAACTCGTCGTGCCTTGTTGACCAAGTAGAATATCTAGTTGAACAAGTCGAATGCGTGTTTGACCAAGTAGAATGCATTGTTGAAGAAGTCGAATGCCTTGTTGACCAAGGAGAATGCCTTGTTGAACAAGTCGAATGCCTTGTTGAACATGTTGAATGCCTCGTTGACCAAGTAGAATGCCTGGTTGACCAAGTAGAATGTCTAGTTGAACAAGTCGAATGCATTGTTGAACAAATAGAGTATCTTGTATGCGTTGTTAAACAAGTCGAATGCCCTTTTGAACAAGTAGAATGCCTTGTTCATCAAGTCAAATGACCTGCTGAATAACTAAAATGCCTTGTGGACAAGTCATATGCCTTGTTGACCAAATCGAATGTCCTTTTGAACAAGTAGAATGCATTGTTAAACAAGTTGAATGCCTTTTGGACCATGTAGAACGCCTTGATGAACAAGTCGAATACCTTGTTAACGATGTAGAATGCCTTGCTGAACAAGTCGAATGCCTTGTTGAACAAGAAGAATACCTTTTATGCCTTGTTGACCAAGGAGAATGCCTTGTTGAACAAGTCGAATGCCTTGTTGAACATGTCGAATGCCTTGTTCACCAAGTAGAATGACTTGTTAAACAAGTTGAATGCTTTTTTGACCAAGTAGAACGCCTTGTTGAACAAGTCGATGCCTTGTTGACCAAGTAGAATGCCTTGGTGAACAAGTCGAATGCCTTGTTGACCAAGTAGAATGCCTTGTTCAACAAGTCAAATGTCTTGTTGATCAACTAAAATGCCTTGTGGACCAAGTCGAATGCCGTTTTGAAGAAGTCAAATACGTTGTTGACCACGTGAATGCCTTGTTATACAAGTCAAATGCGTTTTTGACCAAGTTATTCCTTGTTGACCAAGTAGAATGTCTTGTTGACCAAGGAGAATGCCTTGTTGAATAAGTCGAATGCCTTGTTGAACATGTCGAATGCCTTGTTGACCAAGGAGAATGCCTTGTTGAACAAGTCGAATGCCTTGTTGACCAAGTAGAATGTCTAGTTGAACAGTCGAATGCCTTATTAACCAAGTAGAATGCCTTTTTGACAAAGTCGAATGCCTTGTTGAAAATGTCAAGCCTACCAGGTAGAATGCCTTGTTGAACAAGTCGAATGCCTTGTTGACCAAGTCGAATGTCTTGTTGAACAAGTTGAATGCCTTATTGAACAAATAGACTGTCTTGTATGCATTGTTGATCAAGTCGAATGCCCTTTTGAACAACTAGAATGCCTTGTTGACCAAGTAAATGCCCTTTTGAATAACTTGAATGCCTTGTTGAACTCGTCGTGCCTTGTTGACCAAGTAGAATATCTAGTTGAACAAGTCGAATGCGTGTTTGACCAAGTAGAATGCATTGTTGAAGAAGTCGAATGCCTTGTTGACCAAGGAGAATGCCTTGTTGAACAAGTCGAATGCCTTGTTGAACATGTTGAATGCCTCGTTGACCAAGTAGAATGCCTGGTTGACCAAGTAGAATGTCTAGTTGAACAAGTCGAATGCATTGTTGAACAAATAGAGTATCTTGTATGCGTTGTTAAACAAGTCGAATGCCCTTTTGAACAAGTAGAATGCCTTGTTCATCAAGTCAATGACCTGCTGAATAACTAAAATGCCTTGTGGACAAGTCATATGCCTTGTTGACCAAATCGAATGTCCTTTTGAACAAGTAGAATGCATTGTTAAACAAGTTGAATGCCTTTTGGACCATGTAGAACGCCTTGATGAACAAGTCGAATACCTTGTTAACGATGTAGAATGCCTTGCTGAACAAGTCGAATGCCTTGTTGAACAAGAAGAATACCTTGTATGCCTTGTTGACCAAGGAAATGCTTTGTTGTTGACCAAGTAGAAGGCCTTGTTGACCAAGTAGAAAGCCTTGCTAAACATGTCTAATGCCTTGTTGAACAAGAAGAATGCCGTGTATGCCTTGTTGACCAAGTTGAATGCCCTTTCGAACAAGTAGATTGCCTTGTTTGAAAAAGTCGAATGCCTTGTTGATTAACTAAATGCCCTGTGGACCAAGTCAAATGCGTTGTTGAACAAATCGAACGCCGTTTTGAAGAAGTCGAATATCTCGTTGACCAAGTGAATGCCTTTTTATAGAGTCGAATGCTTTTTTGACCAACTCATTCCTTGTTGACCAAGTATAATGCCTTGTTGAACAAGTCGAATGCCTTGTTGACCAAGGAGAATGCCTTGTTGAACAAGTCGAATGCCTTGTTGAACATGTTGAATGCCTTGTTGACCAAGTAAAATGCCTTGTTGAACAAGTCGACTGCCTTGTGACCAGTATAGAAATGCCTAGTTGGACAAGTCGAATGCCTTGTTGAACAAATAGAATGTCTTGTATGCGTTGTTAAACAGTCGAATGCCCTTATCAACAAGTAGATTGCTTTGTTCATCAAGTCAAATGCATTGTTGAAAAACTAAAATCCCTTGTGGAACAAGTCATATGCTTTGTTGACCAAGTCGAATGTCCTTTTGAACAAGTAGAGTGCATTGTTAAACAAGTTGAATGCCTTTTAGACCATTGTAGAAGCCTTGTTGAACAATCGAATACCTTGTTAACCAAGTAGAATGCCTTGCTGAACAAGTCGAATGCCTTGTGAACAAGAAGAATGCCTTTTATGCCTTGTTGACCAAGGAGACTGCCTTGTTAAACAAGTCGAATGCCTTGTTGAACATGTCGAATGCCTTGTTCACCAAGTAGAATGACTGTTTAAACAAGTTGAATGCTTTTTGACCAAGTAGAACGCCTTGTTGAACAAGTCGATGCCTTGTTGACCAAGTAGAATGCTTTGGTGAACAAGTCGAATGCCTTGTTGACCAAGTAGAATGCCTTGTTCAACAAGTCAAATGTCTTGTTGATCAACTAAAATGCCTTGTGGACCAAGTCGAATGCCGTTTTGAAGAAGTCAAATACGTTGTTGACCACGTGAATGCCTTGTTATACAAGTCAATGCGTTTTTGACCAAGTTATTCCTTGTTGACCAAGTAGAATGCCTTGTTGACCAAGGAGAATGCCTTGTTGAATAAGTCGAATGCCTTGTTGAACATGTCGAATGCCTTGTTGACCAAGGAGAATGCCTTGTTGAAAGTCGAATGCCTTGTTGACCAAGTAGAATGTCTAGTTTGAACAAGTCGAATGCCTTATTAACCAAGTAGAATGCCTTTTGACAAAGTCGAATGCCTTGTTGAAAATGTCAAGCCTACCAGGTAGAATGCCGTTGAACAGGTCGAATGCCTTGTTGACCAAGTCGAATGTCTTGTTGAACAAGTTGAATGCCTTATTGAACAAATAACTGTCTTGTATGCATGTTGATCAAGTCGAATGCCCTTTTGAACAACAGAATGCCTTGTTGACCAGTAGAATGCCCTTTTGAATAACTTGAATGCCTTGTTGAACTCGTCGTGCCTTGTTGACCAAGTAGAATATCTAGTTGAACAAGTCGAATGCGTTTGACCAAGTAGAATGCATTGTTGAGAAGTCGAATGCCTTGTTGACCAAGGAGAATGCCTTGTTGAACAAGTCGAATGCCTTGTTGAACATGTTGAATGCCTCGTTGACCAAGTAGATGCCTGGTTGACCAAGTAGAATGTCTAGTTGAACAAGTCGAATGCATTGTTGAACAAATAGAGTACTTGTATGCGTTGTTAAACAAGTCGAATGCCCTTTTGAACAAGTAGAATGCCTTGTTCATCAAGTCAAATGACCTGCTGAATAACTAAAATGCCTTGTGGACAAGTCATATGCCTTGTTGACCAAATCGAATGTCCTTTTGAACAAGTAGAATGCATTGTTAAACAAGTTGAATGCCTTTTGGACCATGTAGAACGCCTTGATGAACAAGTCGAATACCTTGTTAACGATGTAGAATGCCTTGCTGAACAAGTCGAATGCCTTGTTGAACAAGAAGAATACCTTGTATGCCTTGTTGACCAAGGAGAATGCTTTGTTGACCAAGTAGAACGCCTTGTTGACCAAGTAGAAAGCCTTGCTAAACATGTCTAATGCCTTGTTGAACAAGAAGAATGCCGTGTATGCCTTGTTGACCAATTTCGAACAAGTAGATTGCCTTGTTGAAAAAGTCGAATGCCTTGTTGATTAACTAAAATGCCCTGTGGACCAAGTCAAATGCGTTGTTGAACAAATCGAACGCCGTTTTGAAGAAGTCGAATATCTCGTTGACCAAGTGAATGCCTTGTTATAAGAGTCGAATGCTTTTTTGACCAACTCATTCCTTGTTGATCAACTAAAATCCTTGTGGACCAAGTCATATGCCTTGTTGACCAAGTCGAATGTCCTTTTGAACAAGTAGAATGCATTGTTAAACAAGTTGAATGACTTTTAGACCATGTAGAACGCCTTGTTGAACAATTTGAATACCTTGTTAACCAATTAGAATGCCTTGCTGAACAAGTCGAATGCCTTGTTGAACAAGAAGAATACCTTGTATGCCTTGTTGACCATGAAGAATGCCTTGTTGAACAAGTCGAATGCCTTCTTGAACATCTCGAAATTCTTGTTCACCAAGTAGAATGCCTTGTTAAACAAGGTGATGCTTTGTTGACCAAGTAGAACGCCTTGCTGAACAAGTCGATACCTTGTTGACCAAGTAGAATGCCTTGCTGAACAAGTCGAATGCCTCGTTGAACAAGAAGAATGTCTTGTATGCCTTGTTGACCAAGTCGAATGCCCTTTGGAACAAGTAGATTGCCTTGTTGAAAATATCGAATGCCTTGTTCACAAAGTCGGATGCCTTGTTGAACAAGTCGAATGCATTGTTGACCAAGTGGAATGTCTTGTTGAACAAGTAATGCCTTGTTGAACAAGTCGAATGCCTTGTTGAACAAGTAATGCCTTGTTGAACAAGTCGAATGCCTTGTTGCACAAGTCGAATGCCTTGTTGACCCAAGGAGAATGCCTTACTGAACAAGTCAAATGCCTTGTTGAACATATTGAATGCCTTGTAACAAAGTATAATATCTTGTTGAAAAGGTTTAATGCCTTGTTGACTAAGTAGAATGTCTAGTTGAACAAGTCGAATGCCTTGATGAACAAATCGAATGTCTTGTATGCGTTGTTAAACAAGTCAAGTGCCCTTTTGAACAAGTAGAATGCGTTGTTCATCAAGTCAAATGCCTTGTTGAACAACTAAAATGCCTTGTTGACCAAGTCGAATGTCCTTTTGAACAAGTAGAATGCATTGTTAAACAAGTTGAATGCCTATTTGAACATGTAGAACGCCTTATTGAACAAGTCGAATACCTTGTTAACCAAGTAGAATGTCTTGCTGAACAAGTCGAATGCCTTGTTGACCAAGAAGAATACCTTGTATGCCTTATTGACCAAGGAGAATGCTTTGGTGAACAAGTCGAATGCCTTGTTGAACATCTCAAATACCTTGTTCACCAACTAGAATGCCTTGTTGAACAAGTCAAATGCCTTGTTGAACAAGTCGAATGCCTTGTTGAATAAGTCAAATGCCTTGTTGACCAAGGAGAATGACTTGTTAAACAAGTCGAATGCCTTGTTGAACATGTTGAATGCCTTGTTGACAAAGTAGAATGTTTTGGTTAAAAGGTCGAATGCCTTGTTGACCTAGTAGAACGTCTAGTTGAACAAGTCGAATGCCTTGTTGAACAAATAGAATGTCTTCTATGCGTTGTTAAACACGTCAAATGCCCTTTTGAACAAGTAAAATGTCTTGTTCATCAACTCAAATGCCTTGTTGAAAAACTAAAATGCCTTGTTGACCAAGTCGAATGTCCTTTTGAACAAGTTGAATGCCTTTTTGACCATGTAGAACACCTTGTTGAACAAGTCGAATACCTTGTTAACCAACTAGAATGCCTTGTTGAACAAGTCGAATGCCTTGTTGAACAAGAAGAATACCTTGTATGCCTTTGTTGAAAAAGTCGAATGCCTTGTTGAACATGTCGAATGCCTTGTTCACCGAGTAGAATGCCTTGTGAAACAAGTTGAATACTTTGTTTACCAAGTAGAACGACTTTTTGAACAAGTCGAATGCCTTGTTGACCAAGTAGAATGCCTTGTTGAACAAGTCGAATGCCTCGTTGAACAAGAAGAATGTTTTGTAAGCCTTGTTGACCAAGTAGAATGCCTTGTTAAACAAGTCGAATGCCTTGTTAAATAAGTCGAATACTTTTTTGACCAAGTCATTCCTTGTTGACCATGTATAATGGCTTGTTGAACAAGTCGAATGCCTTGTTGACCAAGGAGAATGCCTTGTTGAACAAGTCGAATGCCTTGTTGAACATATCAAATGCCTTGTTGACCAAGTAGAATGCCTTATTGAACAAGTCGAATGCCTTGTTGACCAAGTAGAATATCTAGTTAAACAAGTCGAATGCATTGTTGAACAAATAGAACGTCTTCTATGAGTTGTTAAACAAGTCGAATGCGCTTTTGAACAAGTAGAATGCCTTGTTCATCAAGTCAAATGGCTTGTTGAATAACTAAAATGCCTTGTGGACCAAGTCATATGCCATGTTGACCAAGTCGAATGTCCTTTTGAACAAGTAGAATGCATTGTTAAACAAGTTGAATGCCTTTTTTACCACGGAGAACGCCTTGTTGAACAAGTCGAATGCCTTGTTAACCGAGTAGAATGCCTTTTTTTTGGTAAAATTTCCCGAATAAAAAACCGAATGTAAACAGAAAAGCGCCCAAGGGAAAGACCCATGCCGCAGAGAACCGGTAACAAGCTACGGAGCAAACAAAAACACAATCGACAAAGAAGCCGACAAAACCAAGCAAAAGCCATGCAAACAAAAACACAAAACACAAAACAACCCAAAGCAAACTACCAAGCAATGTGCCAGAGGCGCTTGAGCGAGGCAGCCTGCAGAGTGAAGCGGGTGGGAGCCTGGCTCAGCCTTAAGCACGCGATCCCTAAGACCAAACTCACAATTCGCTCCGGAGAGCAACAAGTCTGATCCCGCCAACGCCTATTCCTCTCTTGCCAGATATGGTAGACCATAGAGGCGAGAAGATGGCGGGAGATCTCATGATGAAGATGATGACTTCTCCAACGAGCGCGGCCCACTTGATCCCGTGGATCCAATCTCGATGCGGCCACCTCCAGTGGGTCTTCATTCTCAGCAAGAGAATGCATCTCCTGGAAAAAGAACACTCGAAGAAGAGGTGACGAACCGTCTCCGTGCACTGAGACTCACAAAGAGAGCAAGCATCAGAACCCGAACGAGCCATCACCCAAGCACAGTCCCTAGTCGCCAACCTTTCACGAATAGCAAGCCACAGAAGAAATTCATGTCTAGGGACCCGAAAAGGGCCCCCAAACAGAGAAGCCCAAGCAATCCTCGGAGAGTGGGTCCGGATAGCCTCACGAGCACTACGAACAGAGAACTTCCCATCCGGAGCCACCTTCCAACAAATGGAGTCAGCAGCAGAGGGGTCCACAGATGGAAGAAGGGGCTGAAGCAGAAGAAACTCCACCGACTGCTGGGCAGGCCAGGTCCATCCGAGTAGAATGCCTTGCTAAACAAGACGAATGGGTTGTTGAACAAGAATACCGTATATGCCTTGTTGACCAAGGAGAATGCCTTGTTGAATAAGTCGAATGCCTTGTTGAACATGTTTAATGCCTTGTTAACCAAGTAGAATGCCTTGTTAAACAAGTTGAATGCTTTGTTGACCAAGTAGAACGCCCTGTTGAACAAGTCGAATGCCTTGTTGAACAAGTAGAATGCCTTGCTGAGCAAGTCGAATGCCTCGTTGAACAAGAAGAATGCATTGTTGATCAAGTCGAATGCCCTTTTGAACAAGTACAATGTCTTGTTTAACAAGTCAAATGCCTTGTTGATCAACTAAAATGCCTTGTGGACCAAGTAGAATGCCTTGTTGAACAAGTCGAATGAAGTTTTTAAGAAGTCGAATACCTTCATGACCAAGTAGAATGCCTTGTTAAACAACTCAAAAGCCTTGTTAAACAAGTCAAATGCTTTTTTGACCAAGTCATTCCTTGTTGTCCAAGTAGAATGCCTTGTTGAACAAGTCAAATGCCTTGTTGACCAAGGAGAATGCCTTGTTGAACAAGTCGAAAGCCTTGTTGAACATGTTGAATGCCTTGTTGACCAAGTAGAATGCATTGTTGAACAAGTCGAATGCATTGTTGACTAAGTAGAATGTCTAGTTGAACAAGTCTAATGCCTTGTTCAACAAATAGAATATCTTGTATGCGTTGTTAAACAAGTCAAATGCTCTTTTGAACAATTAGAATGCGTTGTTCATCAATTCAAATGCCTTGTTGAACAACTAAAATGCCTTGTTGACCAATTCGAATGTCCTTTTGAACAAGTAGAATGCATTGTTGATCAACTTGAATGCCTATTTGACCATGTAGAACGCCTTGTTGAACAAGTCGAATGCCTTGTTAACCAAGTAGACTGTCTTCCTGAACAAGTCGAATGCGTTGTTGAAGTAGAAGAATACTTTGTATGCCTTATTGACCAAGGAAAATGCTTTGTTTAACAAGTCGAATGCCTTGTTGAACATCTCAAATGCCTTGTTCACCAAGTAGAATGCCTTGTTAAACAAGTTAAATGCTTTTTTGACCAAGTAAAACGCATTGGTGAACAAGTCGATGCCTTGTTGACCAAGTAGAATGCCTTGGTGAACAAGTCGAATGCCTCGTTGAAAAAGAAGAATGTCTTGTATGCCTTGTTGACCAAGTCGAATGCCCTTTCGAACAAGAAGATTTCCTTGTTGAAAAAGTCGAATGCTTTGTTCACAAAGTCGGATGCCTTGTTGAACAAGTCGAATGTATTGTTGACCAAGTTGAATGCCTTGTTGACCAAGTAATGCCTTGTTGAACAAGGCAAATGCCTTGTTGAACAAGTCGAATGGCTTGTTGAACAACTCGAATGCCTTGTTGACCAAGGAGAATGCCTTGTTGAACATGTTGAATGCCTTGTTGAACAAGTAGAATGTCTTGGTTAAAAGGTCGAATGCCTTGTTGACCCAGTAGAATGTCTAGTTGAACAAGTCGAATGCGTTGTTGAACAAATAGAATGTCTTCTATGCGTTGTTAAACAAGTCAAATGCCCTCTTCAACAAGTAAAATGTCTGGTTCATCAACTCAAATGCCTTGTTGAACAACTAAAATGCCTTGTTGACCAAGTCGAATGTCCTTTTGAACAAGTAGAATGCATTGTTAAACAAGTGGAATGCCTTTTTGACCATGTAGATTACCTTGTTGAACAAGTCGAATACCTTGTTAACAAAGTAGAATGCCTTGCTGAACAAGTCGAATGACTTGTTGAACAAGAAGAATACCTTGTATGCCTTGTTGAACGCGTCGAATGCCTTGTTGAACATGTCGAATGCCTTGTTCACCAAGTAGAATGCCTTGTGAAACAAGGTAAATACTTTGTTGACCAAGTAGAATGCCTTGTTGAACAAGTCCAATGACTTGTTGACCAAGTGGACTGCCTTGTTGAACAAGTCGAATGCCTCGTTGAACAAGAAGAATGTCTTGTTAAGGCTTGTTGACCAAGTCGAATGCCCTTTTGAACAAGTACAATGTTTTGTTCAACAGGTCAAATGCCTTGTGGACCTTCGAATGCCTTGTTGAAGAAGTTGAATGCCGTTTTAAAGAAGTCGAATACCTTGTTGACCAAGTAGAATGCCTTGTTAAACAAGTCGAACGCCTTGTTAAACAAGTCGAACGCCTTGTTAAACAAGTCGA
This sequence comes from Linderniella brevidens, assembly GCA_004919715.1. Classification (NCBI taxonomy): domain Eukaryota; kingdom Viridiplantae; phylum Streptophyta; class Magnoliopsida; order Lamiales; family Linderniaceae; genus Linderniella; species Linderniella brevidens. The sequence goes on from SWDC01000038.1 coordinate 52,868, forward strand.
ATACTTTTTTGACCAAGTCATTCCTTGTTGACCAAGTATAATGCCTTGTTGAACAAGTCTAATGCCTTGTTGACCAAGGAGAATGCCTTGTCGAACAAGTCGAATGCCTTGTTGACACATGTCGAATGCCTTGTTGACCAAGTAGAATGCCTTGGTGAACAAGTGGAATGCCTCGTTGAAAAAGAAGAATGTCTTGTATGCCTTGTTGACCAAGTCGAATGCCCTTTCGAACAAGAAGATTTCCTTGTTGAAAAAGTCGAATGCTTTGTTCACAAAGTCGGATGCCTTGTTGAACAAGTCGAATGTATTGTTGACCAAGTTGAATGCCTTGTTGACCAAGTAATGCCTTGTTGAACAAGGCAAATGCCTTGTTGAACAAGTCGAATGGCTTGTTGAACAACTCGAATGCCTTGTTGACCAAGGAATGCGTTGTTGAACATGTTGAATGCCTTGTTGAACAAGTAGAATGTCTTGGTTAAAAGGTCGAATGCCTTGTTGACCCAGTAGAATGTCTAGTTGAACAAGTCGAATGCATTGTTGAACAAATAGAATGTCTTCTATGCGTTGTTAAACAAGTCAAATGCCCTCTTCAACAAGTAAAATGTCTGGTTCATCAACTCAAATGCCTTGTTGAACAACTAAAATGCCTTGTTGACCAAGTCGAATGTCCTTTTGAACAAGTATAATGCATTGTTAAACAAGTTGAATGCCTTTTTGACCATGTAGATTACCTTGTTGAACAAGTCGAATACCTTGTTAACAAAGTAGAATGCCTTGCTGAACAAGTCGAATGACTTGTTGAACAAGAAGAATACCTTGTATGCCTTGTTGAACGCGTCGAATGCCTTGTTGAACATGTCGAATGCCTTGTTCACCAAGTAGAATGCCTTGTGAAACAAGGTACATACTTTGTTGACCAAGTAGAACGCCTTGTTAAACAAGTCCAATGACTTGTTGACCAAGTGGAATGCCTTGTTGAACAAGTCGAATGCCTCGTTGAACAAGAAGAATGTCTTGTAAGGCTTGTTGACCAAGTCGAATGCCCTTTTGAACAAGTACAATGTTTTGTTCAACAGGTCAAATGCCTTGTGGACCTTCGAATGCCTTGTTGAAGAAGTTGAATGCCGTTTTAAAGAAGTCGAATACCTTGTTGACCAAGTAGAATGCCTTGTTGAACAAGTCGAATGCCTTGTTAAACAAGTCGAATACTTTTTTGACCAAGTCATTCCTTGTTGACCAAGTATAATGCCTTGTTGAACAAGTCTAATGCCTTGTTGACCAAGGAGAATGCCTTGTCGAACAAGTCGAATGCCTTGTTGAACATGTCGAATGCCTTGTTGACCAAGTAGAATGCCTTGGTGAACACGTCGAATGCCTCGTTGAAAAAGTAGAATGTCTTGTATGCCTTGTTGACCAAGTCGAATGCCCTTTCGAACAAGTAGATTGCCTTGTTGAAAAAGTCGAATGCTTTGTTCACAAAGTCGGATGCCTTGTTGAACAAGTCGAATGTATTGTTGACCAAGTTGAATGCCTTCTTGACCAAGTAATGCCTTGTTAAACAAGGCAAATGCCTTGTTGAACAAGTCGAATGTCTTGTTGAACAACTCGAATGCCTTGTTGACCAAGGAGAATGCCTTGTTGAACAAGTCGAATGCCTTATTGAACATGTTGAATGCCTTGCTGAACAAGTAGAATGTCATGGTTAAAAGGTCGAATGCCTTGTTGACCCAGTAGAATGTCTAGTTGAACAAGTCGAATGCCTTGTTGAACAAATAGAATGTCTTCTATGCGCTGTTAAACAAGTCAAATGCCCTCTTCAACAAGTAAAATGTCTGGTTCATCAACTTAAATGCCTTGTTGAACAACTAAAATGCCTTGTTGGCCAAGTCGAATGTCCTTTTGAACAAGTAGAATGCATTGTTAAATAAGTTGAATGCCTTTTTGACCATGTAGATTACCTTGTTGAACAAGTCGAATACCTTGTTAACAAAGTAGAATGCCTTGCTGAACAAGTCGAATGCCTTGTTGAACAAGAAGAATACCTTGTATGCCTTGTTGAACGCGTCGAATGCCTTGTTGAACATGTCGAATGCCTTGTTCACCAAGTAGAATGCCTTGTGAAACAAGGTAAATACTTTGTTGACCAAGTAGAACGCATTGTTGAACAAGTCCAATGACTTGTTGACCAAGTGGAATGCCTTGTTGAACAAGTCGAATGCTTCGTAGAACAAGAAGAATGTCTTGTAAGGCTTGTTGACCAAGTCGAATGCCCTTTTGAACAAGTACAATGTTTTGTTCAACAGGTCAAATGCCTTGTGGACCTTCGAATGCCTTGTTGAAGAAGTTGAATGCCGTTTTAAAGAAGTCGAATACCTTGTTGACCAAGTAGAATGCCTTGTTAAACAAGTCGAACGCCTTGTTAAACAAGTCGAATACTTTTTTGACCAAGTCATTCCTTGTTGACCAAGTATAATGCCTTGTTGAACAAGTCTAATGCCTTGTTGACCAAGGAGAATGCCTTGTCGAACAAGTCGAATGCCTTGTTGAACATGTCGAATGCCTTGTTGACCAAGTAGAATGCCTTGTTGACCAAGTAGAATATCTAGTTGAACAAGTCGAATGCATTGTTGAACAAATAGAATGTCTTCTATGCGTTGTTAAACAAGTGGAATGCGCTTTTGAACAAGTAAAATGCCTTGTTCATGTAGTCAAATAGCTTGTTGAATAACTAAAATGCCTTGTGGACCAAGTCATATGCCATGTTGGCCAAGTCGAATGTCCTTTTGAACAAGTAGAATGCATTGTTAAACAAGTTGAATGCCTTTTTGACCATATAGAACGCCTTGTTGAACAAGTCGAATGCCTTGTTAACCAAGTAGAATGCCTTACTGAACAAGTCGAATGGCTTGTTGAACAAGAATACCTTGTATGCCTTGTTGACCAAGGAGAATGCCTTGTTGAATAAGTCGAATGCATTGTTGAACATCTCGAATGCCTTGTTCACCAAGTAGAATGCCTTGTTAAACAAGTGGAATGCTATGTTGACCAAGTAGAACGCCTTTTTGAACAAGTCGAATGCCTTGTTGACCAAGTAGAATGCCTTGCTGAGCAAGTCGAATACCTCATTGAACAAGCAGAATGCATTGTTGACCAAGTCGAATGCCCTTTTGAACAAGTACAATGTCTTGTTCAACAAGTCAAATGCCTTGTTGATCAACTAAAATGCCTTGTGGACTAAGTGGAATGCCTTGTTGAACAAGTCAAATGACGTTTTCAAGAAGTCGAATTGACCAAGTAGAATACCTTGCTAAACAACTCAAAAGCCTTGTTAAACAAGTCAAATGCTTTTTTGACCAAGTCATTCCTTGTTGTCCAAGTAGAGTGCCTTGTTGAACAAGTCAAATGCCTTGTTGACCAAGGAGAATGCCTTGTTGAACAAGTCGAATGCCTTGTTGAACATGTGGAATGCCTTGTTGACCAAGTAGAATGCCTTGTTGAACAAATCGAATGCTTTGTTGACCAAGTAGAATGTCTAGTTGAACAAGTCTAATGCCTTGTTCAACAAATAGAATGTCTTGTATGCGTTGTTAAACAAGTCGAATGCCCTTTTGAACAGTAGAATGCTTTGTTCATCAAGTCAAATGCCTTGTTGAACAACTAAAATGCCTTGTGGACCAAGTCATATGCCTTGTTGACCAAGTCGAATGTCCTGTTTAACAAGTAGAATGCATTGGTGAACAAGTTTAATGCCTTGTTGACCAAGTAGAAGGCCTTGTTGAACAAGGCGAATACCTTGTTAACCAAGTAGAATGCCTTGCTGAACAAGTTGAATGCGTTGCTGAACAAGAAGAATACCTTATATGCCTTGTTGACCAAGGAGAATGCCTTGTTGAACAAGTTGAATGCCTTGTTGAACATGTTAAATGCCTTGTTCACCAAGTAAAATTCCTTGTTAAACAAGTTGAATGCTTTGTTGACCAAGTAGAACGCCTTGTTGAACAAACCAAGTAGAATGCCTTGCTGAACAAGTCGAATGCCTCGTTGAACAAGAAGAATGCCTTGTATGCCTTGTTGACCAAGTCGAATGCCATTTCGAACATGTAGATTGCCTTGTTGAAAAAGTCGAATGCCTTGTTAACCAAGTCGGATGCCTTGTTGAACAAGTCGAATGCATTGTTGACCAAGTTGAATGTCTTGCTGACCAAGTAATGCCTTGTTGAACAAGTAGAATGCCTTGTTGAACAAGTCGAATGCTTTGTTGAACAAGTGGAATGCCTTGTTGACCAAGTCATGCCTTATGGACCAAGTCATGCCTTATTGACCAAGTGGAATGCCTTGTTGACCAAATAGAATGTCTTGTTGAACAAGTCGAATGCACTGTTGACCAAATAGAATGTATTGTATGCACTATTGACCAAGTAATGCCTTGTTGAACAAGTCGAATGCCGTCTTGACCAAGTAAAATGTCTTGTTGAACAAGTCCAATGACTTGTTGAACAAATAGAATGTCTTGTATGCCTCGTTGACAAAGTCGAATGCCCTTTTGAACAAGTTGATTGCCTTTTTCCAACAAGTAGAATGCCTTGTTGAACAAGGAAAATGCCTTGTTGACCAAGTTGGATGCCTTGCTGAACATGTCAAAGGCCATTTTGAACTAGCCGAATGACTTCTTGACCAAGTCCTGCCTTGTTGAAAAGGTCGAATGCTATGTTGAACAACTCGAATGCCTTGTTGACCAAGTCATTCCTTTTTGACAAAGTAGAATGCCTAGTTGAACAAGTGGAATGCCTTGTTGAACAAGCCGAATGCCTTGTTGAACAAGTCGAATGCCTTGTTGAACAAGCAGAATGCCTTGTCTGCCTTGTTGACCAAGTCGAATGCCCTTTCGAAAAGTCGAATGCCTTGTTCACCAAGTTAAATGCCCTTCTGAACAAGTAGAATACATTGTTGGACAAGTCGAGTGGCTTGTTAACCAAATAGAATGTCTAGTTGAACAAATCGAGTGCCTTGTTGAACAAATAGAATGTCTTGTATGCGTTGTTAAACAAGTCGAATGCCCTTTTGAACAAGTAAAATGCCTTGTTCATCATGTCAAATGCCTTGTTGAACAACTAAAATGCCTTGTGTAAAAAGTCATATGCCTTGTTGACCATTTCGAATATCCTTTGAACAAGTAAAATGCATTGTTAAACAAGTCTTGTTGAACAAGTCGAATACCTTGTTAACCAAGTAGAATGCCTTGTGGACCAAGTCGAATAACTTGTTGAACAACTAAAATGCATTGTGGACCAAGTCGAATGTCCTTTTGAACAATTAGAATGCCTTGTTCACCAATTAGAATGCCTTGCTGAACAAGTAGAATGTCTTGGTGAACAAGAAGAATACATTGTATGCCTTGTTAACCAAGGAGAATGCCTTGTTGAACAACGAATGACTTGTTGAACATGTCGAATGCCTTGTTCACCAAGTAGAATGCCTTGTTAAACAAGTTAAATACTTTATTGACCAAGTAGAACGCCCTGTTGAACAAGTGAAATGCCTTGTTGACCAACTAGAATGCCTTGCTGAACAAGTTGAATGCCTCGTTGAACAAGAAGAATACCATGTATGCCTTGTTGACCTAGTCGAATACCCTTGTTAAACAAGTTGAATGCCTTGTTAAACAAGTCGAATGCTTTTTTGACCAAGTCATTCCTTGTTGACCAAGTAGAATGCCTTGTTGAACAAGTCGAATGGCCTTTTGACCAAGGAGAATGCCTTGTTGAATCGAATGCCTTGTTGAACATGTCGAATGTTGGGAAAGGTACCCGATTTGTACCCGAGACGCAACGCCCCGGGATACGGTGCGGAATAAAATTTTTTTCCAGGTTCCTTCGCAGCTCGGATCGAAAATTTATTTCAACTATCTTTGTCTCAGTCAGTGACCCTCACGGCTAACCCTGCATTTTGGGTATAACTGTCTAAGTGCAACCTAATCAACTTATGCTCTAACCGCACATTTGAATTCCGCCTTGCTGCCTTACGCTTCGTGGGGCGGAATATGCTATGGTGAGCGTCGTCAAACGAACCCGAACGCTAATGTTAGGGCTTGATGTACGGCGCCAACTTACTCGGAACAAACCGTACAAACTCCCTAACACCAGACATCTCAAGCATGATAGAAGACAGGAACCCAATTCATTTTCTCACTTCGTATTTATCAAACCGGAGAAAAAACCTTTTTCACATAAGAGCACATAAAGCATGCATATCATTTCACAAATCGACACGCACGTAAGTAGTAAATAAACCCTAGGAAAATAAACTACAAGGCAACACGAACGGGTTATTTATATTATAGCCCTATTACGTGAATTATGTGTATGTGGCTTCAAAAAATCATCGGTTCTCCGTATGGGCTTTGAAGTCGACAATCGCCCTTCATCATTCGAACGGCCTCCAGTCGTCGATCATCCACCAAGTCATCTTCTCTCGGGGAGTCGTCAACCGTCGAACAGCTTCGTGAATTCTAAACTAAGCCTAATCTAATAAAGACTTCGAAGTACAACACGGGGGGATCATCAGTCCCAAACAACCCGTAAAAGACAAATACAACCCGGGGGGATGAGGCCCTTAACAAATAACCAGGAAAACCAAATAGAAATCCTAAACCCGTAAGTGTGCCTTAAATCATAATCATAACGAGCACGTTGACAATTTCATGAATACTAACCGAAACCGACAATTTGGGCCTTAAATGGGCCAGGCCCGATAAAAAGGCCCGTTAGGGTTTTTGGGCGAAAAACCCTAGGCGGCCGTCATGTCCCGGAGGCTGCAGTTTCGTGCGGGTACGCGGCTGTCCGCGCGCCGCTGGCGCTGCCGTCAGAGGTGGCACCACCATCGGACAGCGGTGTGCCGCTGCCCGAGGCTGCGGCGCAGTGGTTCGGGTCTTCGTTGCCCGAACCCGCGGCAGCGGATACGCCGTCGCACGGCGCGGTTGCGCGTGCGGCTGTCTGTATGTCGCAGCGTCTCGGCGGTGGTGCCTTCGACCCCGTCGAGCGGTATGGTGGTCGTGGGTTGGCAAGCGACGCATCGAGCAGCCCCACGCGCCTAGTGCGTTGGCTTTTCGAACGTCTCCCACGAGCCTCATTTCGATTTAATCATGTTATGATTCCGATCACGAGCCCTGGCTCTGATACCACTGTTGGGAAAGGTACCTGGTTTGTACCCGAGACGCAACGCCCCGGGATACGATGCGGAATAAAATTTTTTAAGATACCCGAGAGCCCAAGGATTTTGTAATTTCCCGTCGTCATTCTCATATGACACTTGTCTCGATTACTTGCGAGACTGTGAATCCATACTCGGCGGTCTAAGCCCGGCAATCACAAATATCCGTCAAGACCGCATCTGTCCCGTTGACCCATGCAATAGCAAATCGGATCTAGCAAAACCAGTGATAGTCAAGACTTCAAAGTCAACTCCGTCAAAGTCCCTTTCGGTCTAAGGTTCAAGCAGACTACTATAGTTTTGTCGTCGATCATTGACACTCCTTGAGTAATAAGCCATGTTTGATCGTACGACCTGCGAGTCAGTGTTCATAAAACGATTCAATCCCTTGATTCGACTCGTATCACAAGTCATGACTTTCGTTCCAAGCGGTATATCGGCACACGGTAAGTCATCTACAAATAAGCCATGATTGGTTTTCCAGCACCCAACTGAAACCTAAGGCTTATGGACATTTTATGTTCGAGGTTAAGAGTCCACTGGTGCCTTCCTCTCTCGTACCCATCGAGAACAGTGACTCAACTCAACACATTTGGATTTATTCATTTATTGCTTTACCCGATGCTAAGTAAAGAACTCATATAACCAATAAACGAATAATGCCTTTATTAATACGCAAAACAATGTTTGATTACATTGACATGTCTTGTATGCGTTGTTAACCAAGTCGAATTCCCTTTTGAACAAGTAGAATGCCTTGTTCAACAAGTCAAATGCCTTGTTGGATAACTAAAATGCCTTGTGGACCAAGTCGAATGTCCTTTTGAACAAGTAGAATGCTTTGTTCAACAAGTTGAATGCCTTGTTGACAAAGTAGAACGCCTTGTTAAACAAGTCGAATGCCTTGTTGACCAAGTAGAACGCCATGTTTAACAAGTCAAATGACTTGTTTACAAAGTAGAATGTCTTGCTGAACAGCTCGAATGACTTGTTAAACAAGAAGAATACCTTGACGCCTTGTTCACCAAGTCGAATGCCCTTTCGAACAAGTAGATTGCCTTGTTGAACAAGTCGAATGCCGTTTTGAACAAGTAGAATGCCTTGTTCAACAAGTCAAATGCCTTATTGATCAACTAAAATGCCTTGTAGACCAAGTCCTATGCCTTGTTGAACAAGTCGAATGCTTTGTTGACCAAGTAGAATGCCTTGTTGAACAAGTCAAATGCCTTGTTGACCAAGGAGAATGCCTTGTTGAAGAAGTCGAATGTCTTGTATGCCTTGTCGACCAAGTCGAATGCCCTTTTCCAACAAGTAGAATGCCTTGTTGAACAAGTAAAATGCCTTGTTGACCATGTCGAATGCCTTATTGAACAAGTCGAATGCCTTGTTCACCAAGTCAAATGCCTTGTTGAACAACTCAAATGCCTTGTTGACCAAGTAATGCCTTATTAAAAAAAGGTCGAATGTCTTATTAACAGTCGCAAACGCTGATTCGATTGCCAACAGTATTAAGCAGTCGGCATGGTTCTTCGATTATGATATGGGCCCCGGGAAGCGTATCTGGCTAGGATGGGACGCGCGATATCTTCGTGTTGATGTTATCGGGATGACGATGCAAGCCCTACACTGTAGAGTTCTATCGTTGGCGACTCGTCTGGTTTTCTTTATTACATTCATATATGGGCTCAATCAGCGGGAGGAGCGCTGCGCATTATGGGATGAGTTAGTTACGATCTCCGAAGCTCGCGCGGATGACGCTTGGTTAGTGGTCGGTGATTTCAATGCGATAGTGGAACCTAATGAAGCACGGGGAGGATCTCCACATCCAGCAGACTATCATGATCTGACTCGATGTCTCATCTCGCCTGATCTCCATAACTTACCATGCTCGGGTCAATATTTCACGTGGTTTAATCAACGACGAGGTGATGCGGGTATTTGGCGCCGTTTGGATAGGATGGTTGCCAACCCGACGTGGTTTGCTAAATTTGGGGATCTTGGATATCTATGTGAACTACCAGCCACTTCTAACCATTCTCCTGGAGCCGAGGCGATCGACGTTTTCTCGAGGTACGGTGTTTTCGATTCGATAATTTTCTCACGTCGGATCCACAGTTTGGCTCTGTCGTAAGCTTAGGGTGGCAGCTTCCTATTTCGGGATACCTGATGTTTCGGGTCCTTGCACGTCTGAAGGCCCTCAAGCGAGCGTTCAAGGATATGAGGCGTGCTAAAGGGAATCTGGCGCGTAACGTGGTGGAGGAGCAAAATTTCCTTGACATTGCCCAGGAGTTTGTCTCATTGTACCCGCATGATGATCGTTTTCTGGTACTACAATCTATATGTCGACGTCTCTATGCAGCTGCGGTAGCAATGGAGCAATCAGCCCTAGCACAACGGGCCAAAATGACTTGGCTCAAAGAAGGCGACCGTTGCTCTGCTTTTTTCTTCAAGAAGGTTGCCATACGATGGGTGGCAAACCGTATCTTCTCGCTTGAGGATGATGCTGGGAACTTAATTGAAGGGGAGCCACAAGTAAAGGGCGAGCTTCTTAGACACTACAAGAACCTCTTGGGTACGACCGCTCGGAGCGGCCCGCTGGATCGCTCTGCTATCTATGCGGCCATATCTCGCACATTACCCAATCACGCACCGGGAGATCTACTTCGGCCCATCGACGAAAGTGAGATTAAGCTGGCGCTTTCTTCTATTACGGATGACAAAGCACCGGGTCCGGATGGTTTCACTTCGGCTTTCTATAAAGCCGCTTGGCCTACTATTCGAGGGGACATCATATCTGCTATTCAGAAATTTTTTCGTACAGGCCATCTTCTGAGGGAGCTGAATACTACACTTCTTACGTTGATCCCTAAGCGGGACTCCCCACGACGACCTGCTGACTTTCGGCCTATATCGTGCTGTAATGTCTTATACAAGATTATTTCGAAGATCTTGGCTAATCGTCTGAAGACTTATCTCCCAGGCTTAGTGGATGTCTCCCAGACTGCATTTATCCCTGGTCGCAGGATCAACGATAATATTCTCCTCGCTCAGGAGTTATGCTCTGGCTACAGGAATCAGAGCTTACCGGCACGGGCTACGCTGAAGGTTGACTTGGCAAAGGCATACGATCATGTCGAGTGGGACTTTTTAGTGTGTGTGTTGGAGGCCATGGGTTTTCCTTCGCGGTTCGTTGCATGGATCCAGGTGTGTTTGACAACTCCTTATTACTCGATCAATATCAATGGTCGAGCGGAGGGGTATTTTCCGGGACAGCGGGGTCTTCGTCAGGGCGATCCTATATCTCCGTATCTTTTTACGTTGGCCATTGAGGTGCTTCATGGTATTCTTCGGAACAAGATTCTTTCGGAGGGGAGATTTACTTTCCATTGGAGATGCGAGCCCCTGTATTTTCATGCTGACATTTGCCGACGATCTTCTTCTTTTCAGTCACGCGGACACTGAATCCATCCAGACTTTCCGAGCGGGTTGGATGAATTTGCGATACTTTCGGGGTTAAGGGCTAACCCTGGAAAGAGCGAGATGTTTCTTTCCAAACGGGTGAGCGACTGCCAACCCTTATTATCTATTATGGGTTTTCCTTTAGGCAATTTACCAGTGAGGTATTTGGGTGTCCCGTTACTTACATCACGACTGACTATTCAGGACTGTAATCCACTTCTACAGCGCATTGACCAACACTTAGGCTCTTGGCTCAATCGCTCTCTTTCATATGCTGGGAGGGTACACTTGATCCGTTCAATCCTTGCTGCGCTGCATGGGTATTGGTCCGGGGTGTTCATCCTGCCCAAAGGCGTTATTAGAGTGATTGAGCAACGATTCAGATCGTTCCTCTGGGTGGGTTCTGCTGCCAAGGTTGCTTGGGATGATGTATGTTTCCCGGTGGATGAGGGTGGTTTGGGCATTCGCTCGCTTGTGGACGATAAGAAGGCCCTTCTTCTTAAGCACCTATGGAGTATTCTGAGCAAGGATCCCAATTCTATTTGGGTATCGTGGCTTCTCCAGACGCGACTGCAAAATCGCTCGTTGTGGACTATATCGGGAACCGCCCAATCTGCGTGGAGTTGGAGTAAACTCTTACAACTTCGCCCTATGCTTCGATCGAAGGTTAGTATCCGTATTGGTAATGGCGAAACTATTTGGTTGTGGCAGGACCCATGGATCGATGATAGGCCGCTTCTGGAACGATTTCCACGGAGACCGATGATTATGGGCCTTTCTGATGATTCACGTTTGAGTCGAGTCATTGCTAGTGACGGTTGGAGGTGGCCAACGACTTCCTCGATGGAATTTCTGATGATTGAACCCATGCTCCCGGACGTTCACCCATTGGAAGTGACTCTTACCGATGGCTACCGTCTCCCACAGGACTTTTCACCACTGCTTCTTCTCGGGATACGTTCCTGCAGAAATGCTCGCCGGTTCATTGGGCAGCCCTATTTGGGGGGGTGCTTAGGGTTCCAAGCTATGAATTCATCTTATGGCTTGCTATTCGTGAACGCCTAGCTACCAGAGATAAGCCTTGGGTTGCGCTCAAAGCCGCGTCGAGTGCTTGCTTATTGTGTGACGCGGATGAGATGGAGACGATCAATCACCTTTTCTTTGATTGCCCATACACATCTCGATGCTTACGACTTCTTCGGCGGCAGATTCGGTTTCTCTGGCCTTACCGTGATTGGCAGCAAGGGATTAGGTGGGCTGGCCTGCGGTGGAAAGGTATGCACCTCCAGCATCTGGCATATCGACATGTTCTGGCTTCGACGATTCACCACATCTGGACTGAGCGAAACCACCGTTGGACTGATTGTGAGGGTATTGCTTATGCACCTATCATTACTACCGTGTCGATATGAGCTACAGTATTGTGGCATGCGTCGCCTGTGGCACATTGCTTGGTAGATGTATGAACGTTATTTATGGTAGTTTGTTTGGTGGATAGAGATTATATCCTTCTTGTACACAGTGGCATGTCCCTGGTCTTTGCGACATGAATCATATCATGTGGGCTTTACTGTTCTTTATTTCATTTATTTAGTGAACGGTTCCCAAAAAAAAAATGTCTTGTTGACCAAGTCATGCTTTGGTGACCAAGTAGAATGCCTTGTTGAACAAGCCAAACGCCTTGTTGCCAAAGCAAAATGCCTTGTTGAACTAGTCGAATGCCTTGTTGAACAAATAGAATGTCTTGTATGCCTTGTTGACCAAGTCGTATGCCCTTTTGAACAAGTACAATACCTTGTTCAACAAGTCAAATGCCTTGTTGATCAACTAAAATGCCTTGTGGACCAAATCGAATGCCTTGTTGAACAAGTCGAATGCTGTTTTGAAGAAGTCGAATGCCTTGTTGACCAAGTAGAATGCCTTGTCAAACAAGTTCAATGATTTTTTGACCAAGTCATTCCTTATTGAGCAAGTAGAATGCCTTGTTGAACAAGTCGAATACCTTGTTGACCAAGGAGAATGCATTGTTGAACATGTTGGATGCCTTGTTGACCAAGTAGAATGCCTTGTTGAACAAGTCGAATGCCTTGTTGACCAAGTAGAATGTCTTGTTGAACAAGTCCAATGCCTTGTTGAACAAACAAAATGTCTTGTTGAATAAGTCGAATGCCCTTTTGAACAAGTAGAATGCCTTGTTCAACAAGTCAAATGCCTTGTTGATAAACTAAAATGCCTTGTACACCAAGTCATATGCCTTGTTGAACAAGTTGAATGCCTAGTTGACCAAGTAGACTGACTTTTTAAACAAGTCAAATGCCTTGTTGACCAAGGAGAATGCCTTGTTGACCAAGGAGAATGCCTTGTTAAACAAGTCGAATGCCTTGTTGAACAAGAAGAATGCCTTGTTGACCATGTCGAATGCCCTTTACAACACAAGTAGAATGCCTTGTTGAACAAGTGGAATGCCTTTTTGACCAAGGAGAATGCCTTGTTGAACAAGTCGAATGCTTTGTTGACCAAGTAGAATGCCTTGTTGAACAAGTCAAATGCCTTGTTGACCAAGGAGAATGACTTGTTAAAGAAGTCGAATGCCTTGTATGCCTTGTCGACCAAGTCGAATGCCCTTTTCCAACAAGTAGAATGCCTTGTTGAACAAGTAAAATGCCTTGTTGACCAAGTCGAATGCCTTATTGAACAAGTCGAATGCCTTGTTCACCAAGTCGAATGCATTGTTGAACAAGTCAAATGCCTTGTTGACCAAATAATGCCTTATTAAAAAAAGGTCGAATGACTTGATAACCAAGTCGAATGCCTTGTTGACCAAGTCATGCTTTGGTGACCAAGTAGAATGCCTTGTTGACCAAGCAAAATGTCTTCTTGAACTAGTCGAATGCCTTGTTGAACAAATAGAATGTCTTGTATGCCTTGTTGACCAAGTCGTACGCCCTTTTGAACAAGTACAATACCTTGTTCAACAAGTCCAATGCCTTGTTGATCAACTGAAATGCCTTGTGGACCAAATCGAATGCCTTGTTGAACAAGTCGAATGCTGTTTTGAAGAAGTCGAATGCCTTGTTGACCAAGTAGAACGCCTTGTCAAACAAGTTGAATGCTTTTTTGACCAAGTCATTCCTTATTGAGCAAGTAGAATGCCTTGTTGAACAAGTCGAATACCTTGTTGACCAAGGAGAATGCATTGTTGAACAAGTCGAATGCCTTGTTGAACATGTCGGATGCCTTGTTGACCAAGTAGAATGCCTTGTTGAACACGTCGAATGCCTTGTTGACTAAGTAGAATGTCTTGTTGAACAAGTCCAATGCCTTGTTGAAAAAATAAAATGTCTTGTATGCGTTGTTAACCAAGTCGAATGCCCTTTTGAACAAGTAGAATGCCTTGTTCAACAAGTCAAATGCACTGTTGAACAACTAAAATGCCTTGTGGACCAAGTCGAATGCCCTTTTGAACAAGTGGAATGTCTTGTTCAACAAGTCGAATGGCTTGTTGAACAACTAAAATGCCGTGTGGACCACGTCCTATGCCTAGTTGACCAAGTCGAATGACCTTTTGAAAAAACAGAATGCCTTATTAAACAAGTTGAATGCCTTGTTGATCAAGTAGAACGCCTATTTAACAAGTCGGGTTCCTTGTTTACCAAGTAAAATGCCTGCTGAACAACTCGAATGCCTTGTTGAACAAGAAGAATACCTTGTATGCCTTGTTCACCAAGTCGAATGCCCTTTCGAACAAGTAGATTGCCTTGTTGAACAAGTCGAATGCACTTTTGAACAAGTTGAATGTCTTGTTCAACAAGTCAAATGCCTTATTGATAAACTAAAATGCATTGTAGACCAAGTTCTATGCCTTGTTGAACAAGTCGAATGCTTTGTTGACCAAGTAGAAGGCCTTGTTGAACAAGTCAAATGCCTTGTGGAGCAAGTCGAATGCCTTGTTGAACAAGTCGAATGCCGTTTTGAAGAAGTCGACTGCCTTGTTGACAAAGTAGAATGTCTTGTTAAACAAATTGAATGCCTTGTTAAACAAGTTGAATGCTTTTTAGACCAAGTCATTCCTTATTGACAAAGTAAAATGCCTTGTTGAACAAGTGGAATGGCTTTTTGACCAAGGAGAATGCCTTGGTGAACAAGTCGAATGCCTTGTTGAACATGTCGAATGCCTTGTTGACCAAGTCGAATGCCTTTTTTAACAAGTCGAATGCCTTGTTGACCAAGTAGAATGTCTTGTTTAACAAGTCTAATGCCTTGTTGAACAAATAAAATGTTTTGTATGCGTTGTTAACCAAGTCGAATGCCCTTTTGAACAAGTAGAATGCCTTGTTCAACAAGTTAAATTCATTGTTGAACAACTAAAAATGCCTTGTGGACCAAGTCGAATGTCCTTTTGAACAAGTAGAATGCCTTGTTCAACAAGTTGAATGCCTTGTTGACCAAGTAGAACACCTTGTTAAACAAGTCGATGCATTGTTAAACAAGTTGAATGCTTTTTTGACCAAGTCATTCCTTATTGACAAAGTAAAATGCCTTGTTGTGCAAGTGGAATGCCTTTTTGACCAAGGAGAATGCCTTGTTGAAATAGTGAATGCCTTGTTGAACATGTCGAATGCCATGTTGACCAAGTAAAATGTTTTGTTGAACAAGTCCAACGCCTTGTTGAACAAATAAAATGTCTTGTATGCGTTGTTAACCAAGTCGAATGCCCTTTTGAACAACTAAAATGCGAACGCCTTTTTGACCAAAGCGAATGCCTTGTTGAACAAGTCGAATGCCTTGTTGAACATGTCGAATGCCTTGTTGACCTAGTAGAATGCCTTGTTGAACAAGTCGAATGCCTTGTTGAACAAGTCGAATGCCTTGTTGAACAAGTCCAATGCCTTGTTGAACAACTAAAATGCGTTGTGGACCAAGTCGAATGTCGTTTTGAACAAGTAGAATGCCTTGTTCAACATGTTGAATGCCTTGTTGACCAAGTAGAACGCCTTATTAAACAAGTCGAATGCCTTGTTGACCAAGTAGAACGCCTTGTTAAACAAGTCGAATGCCTTGTTCACCAAGTAGAATCCCTTGCTGAACAACTCGAATGCCTTGTTGAACAAGAAGAATACCTTGTATGCCTTGTTCACAAGTCGAATGCCCTTTCGAACAAATAGATTGCCTTGTTGAACAAGTCGAATGCCCATTTGAACAAGTAGAATGCCTTGTTCAACAAGTCAAATGCCTTATTGATCAACTAAAATGCCTTCTAGACGAAGTCCGATGCCTTGTTGAACAAGTCGAATGCCTTTTAAACAAGTAGAATGCCTTGTTCAACAAGTCAAATGCATTGTTGAAAAACTAAAATGCCATGTGGACCAAGTCGAATGTCCTTTTGAACAAGCAGAATGCCTTGTTCAACAAGTTGAATGCCTTGTTGACCAAGTAGAACGCCTTGTTATACAAGTCGATGCCTTGTTGACCAAGTAGAACGCCCTTTTAAACAAGTCGAATGCATTGTTCACCAAGTAGAATCCCTTGCTGAACAACTCGAATGCCTTGTTGACCTAGAAGAATACCTTGTATGCCTTGTTCACCAAGTCGAATGCCCTTTCGAACAATTAAATTGTCTTGTTGAACAAGTCGAATGCCCATTTGAACAAGTAGAATCCCTTGTTCAACAAGTCAAATGCCTTGTTGATCAATTAAAATGCTTTGTAGACCAAGTCATATGCCTTGTTGAACAAGTTGAATGCCTTGATGACCAAGTAGAATGACTTGTTGAACAAGTCAAATGCCTTGTTGACCAAGGAGCATGCCTTGTTGAACAAGTCGAATGCCTTGTTGAACAAGAAAAGAATGTCTTGTATGCCTTGTTGACCAAGTCGAATGCCCTTTATAACAAGTAGAATGCCTTGTTGAACAAGTGTAATACCTTGTTCAACAAGTCAAATGCCTTGTTGATTAACTGAAATGCCTTGTGGAGTAAGTCGAATGCCTTTTTGAAGAAGTCGAATGCCTTGTTGACCAAGTATAATGTCTTGTTAAACAAATCAAATGCATTGTTAAACAAGTTGAATGCTTTTTTGACAAAGTCATTCCTTATTGACAAAGTAAAAGGCCTTGTTGAACAAGGTGAATGCCTTGTTGAACAAGTCGAATGCCCATTTGAACAAGTCGAATGCGTTGTTGACCAAGTAGAATGCCTTTCTCAACAAGTCGAATGCCTTGTTATAGAAGTTGAATGCTTTCTTAACCAAGTAGAATGCCTTATTAAACAAGTCGAATGCCTTTTTGACAAAGTCATTCCTTGTTGACCAAGTAAACTGCCGAGTTGACCAAGGAGAATGCCTTGTTGACCAAGGAGAATGCCTTGTATGCCTTGTCGACCAAGTCGAATGCCCTTTCCAACAAGTAGAATTCCTATTTGGACAAGTGGAATGCCTTTTGGACCAAGGAGAATGCCTTGTTAAACAAGTCGAATGTCGTTTGAACATGTTGAATGCCTTGTTGACCAAGTAGAATGCCTTGTTGAACAAGTCGAATGCCTTATTGACCAAGGAGAATGCATTGTTGAACAAGTCGAATGCCTTGTTGAACATGTCGAATGCCTTGTTCACCAAGTAGAATGCCTTGTTGAACAAGTCGAATGCCTTGTTGACCAAGTAGAATGTCTTGTTAAACAAGTCCAATGCCTTGTTGAACAAATAAAAAGTCTTCTATGCGTTGTTAACCAAGACAAATGCCCTTTTGAACAAGTAGAATGCCTTCTTGAAGAGGTCAAATGCCTTGTTGAACAACTAAAGTGCCTTGTGCACCAAGTCGAATGTCCTTTTGAACAAGTAGAATGCCTAGTTCAACAAGTTGAATGCCTTGTGGACCAAGTAGAACGTCTTGTTAAACAAGTCGAATGCCTCGTTCACCAAGTAGAATGCCTTGTTGAACAACTCGAATGCCTTGTTGAACAAGAAGAATACCTTGTTCACCAAGTCAAATGCCCTTTCGAACAAGTAGATTGCCTTGTTGAACAAGTCGAATGCCGTTTTGAACAAGTAGAATGCCTTCTTCAACAAGTCAAATGCCTTATTGATCAACTAAAATGCCTTGTAGACCAAGTCCTATGCCTTGTTGAACAAGTCGAATGCTTTGTTGACCAAGTAGAATGCCTTGTTGAACAAGTCAAATGCCTTGTTGAACAAGTCGAATGCGTTGTTGAACAAGAAGAATGTCTTGTATGCCTTGTCAACCAAGTTGATGCCCTTTTCCAACAAGTAGAATGCCTTGTTGAACAAGTAAAATGCCTTGTCGACCAAGTCGAATGCCTTAGTGAACAAGTCAAATGCCTAGTTGACCAAGTAATGCCTTATGAAAAAGGTCGAATGTCTTGATAACCAAGTCGAATGCCTTGTTGACCAAGTCATGCCTTGTTCACCAAGTAGAATGCCTTGTTGAACAATTCAAACGCCTTGTTGACCAAGTAAAATGCCTTGTTGAATAAGTCGAATGCCTTGTTGAACAAATAGAATGTCTTAACGCCCCGGGATACGGTGCGGAATAAAATTTTTTCTGGGTTCCTTCGCAGCTCGGATCGAAAACTCTAATCACGTTGACACGTAATAAGGCGGGTCATACCCGTGAGAGATTACCTTTGAAGCGAGTGGCAGCTCCTCGTCAATTGCGTCGTCGGCCGCGGTCGTGTTGGGTATCGTCTAGATCGTCACGCCGACCTCGCAGTGTACCACGGTTTCGATTCTCCGAAGATGGCTAGAGAGAATTGATCCGTCGCTCGGGAGAGTGGTTTGCGTTTGTGTGTTCGTGTTTCGATTCTCGGGTCGAGAAATTTCGCGTTGATTCTCTTCCCGTGTCTATTTCTTTGACGAGGGTCTCACCCTTATTTATAGTAGGGGAGGACGAAATTTTCAGCCCTAAACAAGGCTAAAATCTCGAAATATTTGTTCCTAAATATGAGAGATATTCATGCCAAAATATCTCTCCTAATTGAATTCAAAATTCTATTAAAGGAACATACTATAAATAGAAAACTAACTAAGATATTAAAATATCTTAAAATATGGTAAATAAATTTCGAAATTTATATAAAATAAAAATTCGAATATTCCAAATATTTTTATTACAATATTTGTAAATTACGAAAATACCCTTTAAGGCATTTTTCGAATTTCTCGGCTTAGGGTTGAATCCCTTGTTAAAGAAGTCGAATGCCTTGTATGCCTTGTCGACCAAGTCGAATGCCCTTTTCCAACAAGTAGAATGCCTTGTTCGCAAGTAAAATGCCTTGTTGACCAAGTCGAATGCCTTATTGAACAAGTCGAATGCCTTGTTCACCAAGTCGAATGCCTTGTTGAACAACTCAAATGCCTTGTTGACCAAGTAATGCCTTATTAAAAAAAAGTCGAATGCCTTGATAACCAAGTCGAATGCTATGTTGACAAAGTCATGCTTTGGTGACCAAGTAGAATGCCTTGTTGAACAAGTCAAACGCCTTGTTGACCAAGCAAAATGCCTTCTTGAACTTGTTGAATTCCTTGTTGAACAAATAAAATGTCTTGTATGCCTTGTTGACCAAGTCGTATGCCCTTTTGAACAAGTACAATACCTTGTTCAACAAGTCAAATGCCTTGTTGATCAACTGAAATGCCTTGTGGACCAAATCGAATGCCTTGTTGAACAAGTCGAATGCTGTTTTGAAGAAGTCGAATGCCTTGTTGACCAAGTAGAATGCCTTGTCAAACAAGTTGAATGCTTTTTTGACCAAGTCATTCCTTATTGAGCAAGTAGAATGCCTTGTTGAACAAGTCGAATACCTTGTTGACCAAGGAGAATGCATTGTTGAACAAGTCGAATGCCTTGTTGAACATGTCGGATGCCTTGTTGACCAAGTAGAATGCCTTGTTGAACAAGTAGAATGCCTTGTTGACCAAGTAGAATGTCTTGTTGAACAAGTCCAATGCCTTGTTGAACAAATAAAATGTGTTGTATGCGTTGTTAACCAAGTCTAATGCCCTTTTGAACAAGTAGAATGCCTTGTTCAACAAATCAAATGCACTGTTTAACAACTAAAATGCCTTGTGGACCAAGTCGAATGCCCTTTTGAACAAGTGGAATGTCTTGTTCAACAAGTCAAATGGCTTATTGAACAACTAAAATGCCGTGTGGACCACGTCCTATGCCTAGTTGACCAAGTCGAATGACCTTTTGAAAAAATAGAATGCCTTATTAAACAAGTTGAATGCCTTGTTGATCAAGTAGAACGCCTATTTAACAAGTCGGGTTCCTTGTTTACTAAGTAAAATGCCTGCTGAACAACTCGAATGCCTTGTTGAACAAGAAGAATACCTTGTATGCCCTTTCGAACAAGTAGATTGCCTTGTTGAACAAGTCGAATGCCCTTTTGAACAAGTTGAATGTCTTGTTCAACAAGTCAAATGCCTTATTGATAAACTAAAATGCATTGTAGACCAAGTTCTATGCCTTGTTGAACAAGTCGAATGCTTTGTTGACCAAGTAGAAGGCCTTGTTGAACAAGTCAAATGCCTTGTGGAGCAAGTCGAATGCCTTGTTGAACAAGTCGAATGCCGTTTTGAAGAAGTCGACTGCCTTGTTGACCAAGTAGAATGTCTTGTTAAACAAATTGAATGCCTTGTTAAACAAGTTGAATACTTTTTAGACCAAGTCATTCCTTATTGACAAAGTAAAATGCCTTGTTGAACAAGTGGAATGCCTTTTTGACCAAGGAGAATGCCTTGTTGAACAAGTCGAATGCCTTGTTGAACATGTCGAATGCCTTGTTGACCAAGTCGAATGGCTTTTTGCACAAGTCGAATGCCTTGTTGACCAAGTAGAATGTCTTGTTTAACAAGTCCAATGCCTAGTTGAACAAATAAAATGTCTTGTATGCGTTGTTAACCAAGTCGAATGCCCTTTTGAACAAGTAGAATGCCTTGTTCAACAAGTCAAATGCCTTTTTGAACAACTAAAATGCCTTGTGGACCAAGTCGAATGTCTTTTTGAACAAGTAGAATGCCTTGTTCAACAAGTTGAATGCCTGGTTGACCAAGTAGAACGCCCTTTTAAACAAGTCGAATGCCTTGTTCACCAATTAGAATCCCTTGCTGAACAACTCGAATGCCTTGTTGAACAAGAAGAATACCTTGTATGCCTTGTTCACATAGTCCAATGCCCTTTCGAACAATTAGATTGTCTTGTTGAAAAAGTCGAATGCCCATTTGAACAAGTAGAATGCCCTGTTCAACAAGTCAAATGCCTTGTTGATCAACTAAAATGCCTTGTAGACCAAGTCATATACCTTGTTGAACAAGTTGAATGCCTTGTTGACGAAGTAGAATGACTTGTTGAACAAGTCAAATGCCTTGTTGACCAAGGAGAATGCCTTGTTGAACAAGTCGAATGCATTGTAGAACAAGAAGAATGCCATGCATGCCTTGTTGACCAAGTCGAATGACCTTTACAACAAGTAGAATGCCTTGTTGAACAAGTACAATACCTTGTTCAACAAGTCAAATGCTTTGTTGATCAACTTAAATGGCTTGTGGAGCAAGTCGAATGCCTTGTTGAACAAGTCGAATGCCGTTTTGAAGAAGTCGACTGCCTTGTTGACCAAGTAGAATGTCTTGTTAAACAAATTGAATGCCTTGTTAAACAAGTTGAATGCTTTTTTGACCAAGTCATTCCTTATTGACAAAGTAAAATGCCTTGTTGAACAAGTGGAATGCCTTTTTGACCAAGGAGAATGCCTTGTTGAACAAGTCGAATGCCTTGTTGAACATGTCGAATGCCTTGTTGACGAAGTAGAATGCCTTGTTGAAAATGTCGAATGCCTTGTTGACCAAGTAGAATGTCTTGTTGAACAAGTCCAATGCCTTATTGAACAAATAAAATGTCTTGTATGCGTTGTTAACCAAGTCGAATGCCCTTTTGAACAAGTAGAATTCCTTGTTCAACAAGTCAAATGCATTGTTGAACAACTAAAAATGCCTTGTGGACCAAGTCGAATGTCCTTTTGAACAAGTAGAATGCATTGTTCAACAAGTTGAATGCCTTGTTGACCAAATAGAACGCCTTGTTAAACAAGTCGATGCATTGTTGACCAATTAGAATCCCTTGCTGAACAACTCGAATGCCTTGTTGAACAAGAAGAATACCTTGTATGCCTTGTTCACATAGTCCAATGCCCTTTCGAACAATTAGATTGCCTTGTTGAAAAAGTCGAATGCCCATTTGAACAAGTAGATTGCCCTGTTCAACAAGTCAAATGCCTTGTTGATCAACTAAAATGCCTTGTAGACCAAGTCATATACCTTGTTGAACAAGTTGAATGCCTTGTTGACGAAGTAGAATGACTTGTTGAACAAGTCAAATGCCTTGTTGACCAAGGAGAATGCCTTGTTGAACAAGTCGAATGCATAGTTGAACAAGAAGAATGCCTTGCATGCCTTGTTGACCAAGTCGAATGCCCTTTACAACAAGTCGAATGCCTTGTTGAACAAGTCGAATGCCGTTTTGAAGAAGTCGACTGCCTTGTTGACCAAGTAGAATGTCTTGTTAAACAAATTGAATGCCTTGTTAAACAAGTTGAATGCTTTTTTGACCAAGTCATTCCTTATTGACAAAGTAAAATGCCTTGTTGAACAAGTGGAATGCCTTTTTGACCAAGGAGAATGCCTTGTTGAACAAGTCGAATGCCTTGTTGAACATGTCGAATGCCTTGTTGACGAAGTAGAATGCCTTGTTGAAAATGTCGAATGCCTTGTTGACCAAGTAGAATGTCTTGTTGAACAAGTCCAATGCCTTATTGAACAAATAAAATGTCTTGTATGCGTTGTTAACCAAGTCGAATGCCCTTTTGAACAAGTAGAATTCCTTGTTCAACAAGTCAAATGCATTGTTGAACAACTAAAAATGCCTTGTGGACCAAGTCGAATGTCCTTTTGAACAAGTAGAATGCATTGTTCAACAAGTTGAATGCCTTGTTGACCAAATAGAACGCCTTGTTAAACAAGTCGATGCATTGTTGACCAATTAGAATCCCTTGCTGAACAACTCGAATGCCTTGTTGAACAAGAAGAATACCTTGTATGCCTTGTTCACATAGTCCAATGCCCTTTCGAACAATTAGATTGCCTTGTTGAAAAAGTCGAATGCCCATTTGAACAAGTAGAATGCCCTGTTCAACAAGTCAAATGCCTTGTTGATCAACTAAAATGCCTTGTAGACCAAGTCATATACCTTGTTGAACAAGTTGAATGCCTTGTTGACGAAGTAGAATGACTTGTTGAACAAGTCAAATGCCTTGTTGACCAAGGAGAATGCCTTGTTGAACAAGTCGAATGCATAGTTGAACAAGAAGAATGCCTTGCATGCCTTGTTGACCAAGTCGAATGACATTTACAACAAGTAGAATGCCTTGTTGAACAAGTACAATACCTTGTTCAACAAGTCAAATGCTTTGTTGATCAACTTAAATGCCTTGTGGAGCAAGTCGAATGCCTTGTTGAACAAGTCGAATGCCGTTTTGAAGAAGTCGACTGCCTTGTTGACCAAGTAGAATGTCTTGTTAAACAAATTGAATGCCTTGTTAAACAAGTTGAATACTTTTTTGACCAAGTCATTCCTTATTGACAAAGTAAAATGCCTTGTTGAACAAGTGGAATGCCTTTTTGACCAAGGAGAATGCCTTGTTGAACAAGTCGAATGCCTTGTTGAACATGTCGAATGCCTTGTTGACGAAGTAGAATGCCTTGTTGAAAATGTCGAATGCCTTGTTGACCAAGTAGAATGTCTTGTTGAACAAGTCCAATGCCTTATTGAACAAATAAAATGTCTTGTATGCGTTGTTAACCAAGTCGAATGCCCTTTTGAACAAGTAGAATTCCTTGTTCAACAAGTCAAATGCATTGTTGAACAACTAAAAATGCCTTGTGGACCAAGTCGAATGTCCTTTTGAAAAAGTAGAATGCATTGTTCAACAAGTTGAATGCCTTGTTGACCAAATAGAACGCCTTGTTAAACAAGTCGATGCATTGTTGACCAATTAGAATCCCTTGCTGAACAACTCGAATGCCTTGTTGAACAAGAAGAATACCTTGTATGCCTTGTTCACATAGTCCAATGCCCTTTCGAACAATTAGATTGTCTTGTTGAAAAAGTCGAATGCCCACAACAAGTAGAATGCCCTGTTCAACAAGTCAAATGCCTTGTTGATCAACTAAAATGCCTTGTAGACCAAGTCATATACCTTGTTGAACAAGTTGAATGCCTTGTTGACGAAGTAGAATGACTTGTTGAACAAGTCAAATGCCTTGTTGACCAAGGAGAATGCCTTGTTGAACAAGTCGAATGCATAGTTGAACAAGAAGAATGCCTTGCATGCCTTGTTGACCAAGTCGAATGCCCTTTACAACAAGTAGAATGCCTTGTTGAACAAGTACAATACCTTGTTCAACAAGTCAAATGCTTTGTTGATCAACTTAAATGCCTTGTGGAGCAAGTCGAATGCCTTGTTGAACAAGTCGAATGCCGTTTTGAAGAAGTCGACTGCCTTGTTGACCAAGTAGAATGTCTTGTTAAACAAATTGAATGCCTTGTTAAACAAGTTGAATGCTTTTTTGACCAAGTCATTCCTTATTGACAAAGTAAAATGCCTTGTTGAACAAGTGGAATGCCTTTTTGACCAAGGAGAATGCCTTGTTGAACAAGTCGAATGCCTTGTTGAACATGTCGAATGCCTTGTTGACCAAGTCGAATGCCTTTTTGCACAAGTCGAATGCCTTGTTGACCAAGTAGAATGTCTTGTTTAACAAGTCCAATGCCTAGTTGAACAAATAAAATGTCTTGTATGCGTTGTTAACCAAGTCGAATGCCCTTTTGAACAAGTAGAATGCCTTGTTCGACAAGTCAAATGCCTTGTTGAACAACTAAAATGCCTTGTGGACCAAGTCGAATGTCTTTTTGAACAAGTAGAATGCCTTGTTCAACAAGTTGAATGCCTGGTTGACCAAGTAGAACGCCCTTTTAAACAAGTCGAATGCCTTGTTCACCAATTAGAATCCCTTGCTGAACAACTCGAATGCCTTGTTGAACAAGAAGAATACCTTGTATGCCTTGTTCACATAGTCGAATGCCCTTTCGAACAATTAGATTGTCTTGTTGAAAAAGTCGAATGCCCATTTGAACAAGTAGAATGCCCTGTTCAACAAGTCAAATGCCTTGTTGATCAACTAAAATGCCTCGTAGACCAAGTCATATACCTTGTTGAACAAGTTGAATGCCTTGTTGACGAAGTAGAATGACTTGTTGAACAAGTCAAATGCCTTGTTGACCAAGGAGAATGCCTTGTTGAACAAGTCGAATGCATTGTAGAACAAGAAGAATGCCTTGCATGCCTTGTTGACCAAGTCGAATGACCTTTACAACAAGTAGAATGCCTTGTTGAACAAATACAATACCTTGTTCAACAAGTCAAATGCTTTGTTGATCAACTTAAATGGCTTGTGGAGCAAGTCGAATGCCTTGTTGAACAAGTCGAATGCCGTTTTGAAGAAGTCGACTGCCTTGTTGACCAAGTAGAATGTCTTGTTAAACAAATTGAATGCCTTGTTAAACAAGTTGAATGCTTTTTTGACCAAGTCATTCCTTATTGACAAAGTAAAATGCCTTGTTGAACAAGTGGAATGCCTTTTTGACCAAGGAGAATGCCTTGTTGAACAAGTCGAATGCCTTGTTGAACATGTCGAATGCCTTGTTGACGAAGTAGAATGCCTTGTTGAAAATGTCGAATGCCTTGTTGACCAAGTAGAATGTCTTGTTGAACAAGTCCAATGCCTTATTGAACAAGTCCAATGCCTTATTGAACAAATAAAATGTCTTGTGTGCGTTGTTAACCAAGTCGAATGCCCTTTTGAACAAGTAGAATTCCTTGTTCAACAAGTCAAATGCATTGTTGAACAACTAAAAATGCCTTGTGGACCAAGTCGAATGTCCTTTTGAACAAGTAGAATGCATTGTTCAACAAGTTGAATGCCTTGTTGACCAAAAAGAACGCCTTGTTAAACAAGTCGATGCATTGTTGACCAAGTAGAATGCCCTTTTAAACAAGTCGAATGCCTTGTTCACCAAGTAGAATCCCTTGCTGAACAACTCGAATGCCTTGTTGACCAAAAGAATACCTTGTATGCCTTGTTCACCAAGTCGAATGCCCTTTCGAACAATTAGATTGTCTTGTTGAACAAGTCGAATGCCCATTAGAACAAGTAGAATGCCTTGTTCAATAAGTCAAATGCCTTGTTGATCAACTAAAATGCCTTGTAGACCACGTCATATGCCTTGTTGAACAAATTGAATGCCCTGTTGACCAAGTAAAATTACTTGTTGAACAAGTCAAATGCCTTGTTGACCAAGGAGAATACCTTGTTGAACAAGTCGAATGCCTTGTTGAACAAGAAGAATGCCTTGCATGCCTTGTTGACCAAGTCGAATGCCCTTTACAACAAGTAGAATGCCTTGTTGAACAAGTATAATACCTTGTTCAACAAGTCAAATGCCTTGTTGATCAACTGAAATGCCTTGTGGAGCAAGTTGAATGCCTTGTTGAACAAGTCGAATGCCGTTTTGAAGAAGTCAAATGCCTTGTTGACCAAGGAGAATGCCTTGTTGAACAAGTCGAATGCCTTGTTTAACAAGAAGAATGCCTTGTATGCCTTGTTGACCAAGTCGAATGCCCTTTACAACAAGTAGAATGCCTTGTTGAACAAGTACAATACCTTGTTCAACAAGTCAAATGCCTTGTTGATCAACTTAAATGCCTTGTGGATAAAGTCGAATGCCTTATTGAACAAGTCGAATGCCGTTTTGAAGAAGTCGAATGCCTTGTTGACCAAGTAGAATGTCTTGTTAAACAAATCGAATGCATTGTTAAACAAGTTGAATGCTTTTTTGACCAAGTCATTCCTTATTCACAATGTAAAATGCCTTGTTGAACAAGTGGAATGCCTTTTTGAACAAGTACAATACCTTGTTCAACAAGTCAAATGCCTTGTTGATCAACTTAAATGCCTTGTGGAGCAAGTCGAATGCCTTGTTGAACAAGTCGAATGCCGTTTTGAAGAAGTCGACTGCCTTGTTGACCAAGTAGAATGTCTTGTTAAACAAATTGAATGCCTTGTTAAACAAGTTGAATGCTTTTTTGACCAAGTCATTCCTTATTGACAAAGTAAAATGCCTTGTTGAACAAGTGGAATGCCTTTTTGACCAAGGAGAATGCCTTGTTGAACAAGTCGAATGCCTTGTTGAACATGTCGAATGCCTTGTGGACCAAGTTGAATGACTTTTTGCACAAGTCGAATGCCTTGTTGACCAAGTAGAATGTCTTGTTTAACAAGTCCAATGCCTAGTTGAACAAATAAAATGTCTTGTATGCGTTGTTAACCAAGTCGAATGCCCTTTTGAACAAGTAGAATGCCTTGTTCGACAAGTCAAATGCCTTGTTGAACAACTAAAATGCCTTGTGGACCAAGTCGAATGTCTTTTTGAACAAGTAGAATGCCTTGTTCAACAAGTTGAATGCCTGGTTGACCAAGTAGAACGCCCTTTTAAACAAGTCGAATGTCTTGTTCACCAATTAGAATCCCTTGCTGAACAACTCGAATGCCTTGTTGAACAAGAAGAATACCTTGTATGCCTTGTTCACATAGTCGAATGCCCTTTCGAACAATTAGATTGTCTTGTTGAAAAAGTCGAATGCCCATTTGAACAAGTAGAATGCCTTGTTCAACAAGTCAAATGACTTGTTGATCAACTAAAATGCCTTGTAGACCAAGTCATATACCTTGTTGAACAAGTTGAATATCTTGTTGACGAAGTAGAATGACTTGTTGAACAAGTCAAATGCCTTGTTGACCAAGGAGAATGCCTTGTTGAACAAGTCGAATGCCTTGTTGAATAAGAAGAATGCCTTGTATGCCTTGTTGACCAAGTCGAATGCCCTTTACAACAAGTAGAATGCCTTGTTGAACAAGTACAATACCTTGTTCAACAAGTCAAATGCCTTGTTGATCAACTTAAATGCCTTGTGGATAAAGTCGAATGCCTTATTGAACAAGTCGAATGCCGTTTTGAAGAAGTCGAATGCCTTGTTGACCAAGTAGAATGTCTTGTTAAACAAATCGAATGCATTGTTAAACAAGTTGAATGCTTTTTTGACCAAGTCATTCCTTATTGACAAAGTAAAATGCCTTGTTGAACAAGTGGAATGCCTTTTTGACCAAGGAGAATGCCTTGTTGAACAAGTCGAATGTCTTGTTGAACATGTCAAATGCCTTGTTGACCAAGTCGAATGCCTTTTTGCACAAGTCGAATGCCTTGTTGACCAAGTAGAATGTCTTGTTTAACAAGTCCAATGCCTAGTTGAACATATAAAATGTCTTGTATGCATTGTTAACCGAGTCGAATGCCCTTTTGAACAAGTAGAATGCCTTGTTTAACAAGTCAAATGCCTTGTTGAACAACTAAAATGCCTTGTGGACCAAGTCGAATGTCTTTTTGAACAAGTAGAATGCCTTGTTCAACAAGTTGAATGCCTGGTTGACCAAGTAGAACGCCCTTTTAAACAAGTCGAATGCCTTGTTCACCAATTAGAATCCCTTGCTGAACAACTCGAATGCCTTGTTGAACAAGAAGAATACCTTGTATGCCTTGTTCACATAGTCGAATGCCCTTTCGAACAATTAGATTGTCTTGTTGAAAAAGTCGAATGCCCATTTGAACAAGTAGAATGCCTTGTTCAACAGGTCAAATGCCTTGTTAATCAACTAAAATGCCTTGTAGACCAAGTCATATGCCTGGTTGAACAAATTGAATGCCTTGTTGACCAAGTAAAATTACTTGTTGAACAAGTCAAATGCCTTGTTGACCAAGGAGAATACCTTGTTGAACAAGTCGAATGCCTTGTTGAACAAGAAGAATGCCTTGTATGCCTTGTTGACCAAGTCGAATGCCCTTTACAACAAGTAGAATGCGTTGTTGAACAAGTACAATACCTTGTTCAACAAGTCAAATGCCTTGTTGATCAACTTAAATGCCTTGTGGATCAAGTCGAATGCCTTATTGAACAAGTCGAATGCCGTTTTGAAGAAGTCGAATGCCTTGTTGACCAAGTAGAATGTCTTGTTAAACAAATCGAATGCATTGTTAAACAAGTTGAATGCTTTTTTGACCAAGTCATTCCTTATTGACAAAGTAAAATGCCTTGTTGAACAAGTGGAATACCTTTTTGAACAAGTACAATACCTTGTTCAACAAGTCAAATGCCTTCTTTATCAACTTAAATGCCGAATTCGACATAGTTATAGCAGACTTTCTCTCTCTAGTTTCTCTCTCTAGCGAATTCTCTCTCCCAAAACTAATCCCTAAATTGTCTTTGACCAATTTTCCCCCTTTTGACCCGCAATTGATTTTCCATCGTATACCTGCCTTGACCACTGTTCGAGAGCGAATTGCGGCCTCCATCGCCGGGATCAGACGGCGATTGGAGGGCTTTTTGGAGCGAGATTGCTGCCTTTCCTTCTAACTTTCATATGTTGACGGAGGCGTCTCCTTCTGTGGGGGTTGCGGCGATTGCTGAGGTCGTGGGTGTTGACCGACAAGGAACGGCCACACAAGGAGCCCCGACCATGCCGGATTTGGAAGCGTTAAGTGCAACTTATCCGGCTTTTGCGGCTGCGTTTGATAGTGAGCGATTTAGGGCACTAATGAGCCAAGTGCAGGGGCCGAGTGTGGTGGACGATGATACGCGCGATTGGCTGGGCAGAGGCCGAGGGAAATTACTCACAGAAGTGCGGGGCCTAGGGCAATGAGCGGGTCACCTAATCGGCATGAGGAGGGGCCTGTGTCGATTAGAGGAATTCTACGCCATAATCCGCGGGTTTTCGCCGAAGGCCTGATTCACCTATGCCGGCGAGGGCTCTGTTGGCGCGGTGTTGCGAGGCTGAGTCCCTGGCTCAGGATGATGATAATCTTTGATGAGGAGATTGTCGTTGATAATCGGGAAGAGGCAGACAAGGCGACCACGGTGAAGACTAGGGATTCCGATATACCAGAGTCTGGAGTTCACAGCCGATCGTTCCTGACGCATCTGATGTTTATGCTACACCAACAGGATTGGTTAATTCTGGGAACCCGAATGCAGGGTCTGTTTTCTCACGACTGGGGCCCTCAATGCCGAAGGCTTATAGCCAAGGCAAACCTGTGTCATTTGCAGAGGCTGTGCAAGGAAACAGGGCTGCTCCATCACAAAAGATGGCATTATCTTACACCCCGCCCTCGATTGTGAATGGGGTGGCTGTGGTGCGTGCTCCATTGGAGGTGGCGCGGCGTGGCTGTGAACGATGGAAGAACACTCTCGTGGGTTATTTCCTTGGCCGTAAGCCGTATTTCCCTTTCGTGGAGAGTTACTTCAGATCGATTTGGAAGGGAATGGCAGAGGTTCGTACAACTGTCAATGGTTTTTTCATGTTTAGCTTTGAGTCGAATGGTGCAAGGACTGCGGTTTTAGAGGGTGGACCTTGGCTCATGCAAGGCCAGCCGATTTTCCTTGAATCTTGGCGACCAAGCATGACTTTTATGCGTAAGGAGGTGGTGGAGCTGCCATTATGGGTCAAGCTATGGGATGTTCCATCTGATCTTTGGACACAAGAGGGGCTGGGGCTAGTTGCAAGTGCGGTGGGAAGGCCATTGTATGCAGACAGAATCACGGCGACGGGGGAAAGACTTGATTATGCCCGGGTCTGTGTCATGAAGAAATTGTCTGAGCCATTTATTGAGACTTTTGATGTGTTGCTTCAAGGTGAGGAAGGGGAAGCGGATGTGAAAGTACCTATACGGGTGGAGTTTGACTGGAGACCATCTAAATGTGATCATTGTTCATCATGGGCACATGGGGCAGCCCTTTGCCCACAGCGACCGAGGAAGATGGCAGCAGGGACGTCAAAACCTCGTGGCCAATATGAGGGAGCGAGGAAGGCATGGAAGGCGAAAGGTGGCAACCCAAAGCAGGAGCTGTTTGTCACTGGGCAACGCACAGCCCAGACCCGTAATAAGTCCCGTTCTCGTTTTGATAGAGGCGGGGGTCAGGGGCAGGGGGACCTTGATGCACAACGGCCGGATAGCGTGTGTAAGATAGGGGGGAGCCTTACACGCCCACATGAAGAATGGCAACAGGTGGGAGCCCAAGGAAAAGCCGTTATGGTGTGGGCTGCGAATGCTGGCACTGAACGACAACCTGAAAGAGCTGAAACATCTCGTCCTCCAGAAGCAGCCGAGCCTCTTTCTGGGGTGCAGAACCGTTTTGGCCTACTTCGGGATGTGCCTGAAGATGGCAATTACACCTCATTTACGGGCCCTAAAGCAAATGCAGCCCGAAACAGGGTGCATTTATGTTAGCTGTTGGAGCATGGAATGTACGTGGTCTTAACAAGCAAGACCACAGGAGTGCGGTGCGGGAGTTGATATCGCGAGAGGGGTTGTGTATGATTGGGCTGCTAGAGACGAGAGTGGCGGCATCTAATGAGGGTTTTATTTCGTGTAGCATTCGTTCTCATTGGCGATGGTTCTCTGATTATGAAGAAGGGCCATCGTCACGCATATGGGTGGGTTGGGATCCCTTTGTTTGAATGTGGATGTCCTTGGGTTCTCAGCCCAAGCTGTACATTGTCGAGTGAAGTCGGCATATACGGGGGAGATCATTTACGTGTCTTTTGCTTATGGGAAGTCCAGGAGGGAGGAGAGAAGGCCATTATGGGGGGAATTGACTACCATGGCAGCGACTCGAGTGGCGGATGCATGGATCGTATTGGGGGATTTCAATGCTATTTTGCACGCGGGTGAGGGTCGTGGTGGTTCGGCATCTAGGCATGATATGGAGGAATTCCAAGAGTGCCTGGTTAGTGCTGATTTGGTGACGATACCTACGATGGGCCAGGTATTCACGTGGTATAATCAACAGAGATCTGATGCGGGGGTTTGGAGGAGATTGGACCGTATACTAGGAAATCCTCAATGGTTTGCCCGGTTTACGAACTCCTTCTGTAGGTGTGGGCTACCAGCAACTTCGGATCACTCACCTGTATTTTTGGGAAATACTACGACACGACAGCATAAGGCAACATTTCGCTTTGACAATTTTCTGGCGAAAGATCTGGCCTTCTTAGGTATTGTTCAGAATGTCTGGAACACTCCTTTACATGGTTATCCTATGTTTGTGTTGGTGAGGAGGCTTAAGATGTTGAAACCCATACTGATGAGACTGCGAAGATCGAAGGGAGACTTGACGGCGAATGTCACAGAAGCAAAGCATTTCCTTGATATTGCACAGGATTTTGCGTCACGGATCCCTGAGGAGAACTCTTTCTATGAGCTGGAAAGACTGTGTCGTGTGGTTTATGCCAAAGCAGTGGAGATGGAGCATTCGGCGTTATCGCAGCGGGCCAAAATTGCATGGCTGAAGGATGGGGACCAGTGCTCATCTTTTTTCTTTCGTCGAGTTGCCATGAGGCGAGCTTCCAACCGTATCTGGTCCCTTGAGGATGCCAATGGCGATCTCATTGAAGAACCATCTCAGGTGGAAGCTGAAATGATTGGGTTCTATCAGGACCTATTGGGGCAATCTGCCCACTGTACTCCGATTCGTCCTGTTGACGTGCAGAGAGCTGTGACGAGAACGCTTTCCCCAGCGGACGATGCATCCATGATCACTAAGGTGACTGCCACTGAAGTGTGTGAGGCGCTTTTTTCTATGGGGGATGAGAAAGCGCCAGGACCTGACGGGTACACGGTAGCATTTTTTCGAGCTGCGTGGGGGATTGTTGGAGATGAGGTGGTGAAGGCGATCCAAGATTTCTTCAAAACGGGCAGAATACTGAAGGGACTAAATAGCACCCTCATCACGTTAATCCCGAAGCGAGAAACACCTCGGCGTGCAACGGAGTTCAGACCCATTTCCTGTTGCAATGTTGTATATAAGGTGATCTCCAAGATTTTAGCCAATCGACTAAAGGGGCATCTCGCTACTTTGGTACATGGCTCACAGACAGCATTTATCCCAGGGCGACGGATCAGCGATAACGTGTTATTGGCGCAGGAGCTATGCCTTGGGTACAAGTTTAAGGGCCGGCCACCGCGTGCTATGTTCAAGATTGACCTGGCCAAGGCGTACGACAAGGTCGAATGGGAGTTTTTGCTTGCTGTCTTAGGGGCTATGGGTTTTCATCCTACTTACATTGGATGGATTCGAGCGTGCCTGACAACAACGGCCTTTTCACTGAATCTGAATGGTAAGGTGGTTGGTTTTTTCCACGGCAAGAGGGGTATTCGACAGGGGGACCCCATATCCCCCTATCTATTTACACTAGCGATGGAGGTCCTCCACGGACTTCTCAAGGTTGCCATTATGGAGGAGCCGCGCTTCAAATATCATTGACGTTGCGAGACAATGGGCATGGTGTCGTTAGCATTTGCGGATGACCTCTTGCTTTTCAGCCACGCGGATGTCATTTCAGTTGGGGTGTTGAAGAAAGCTTTGGGTGAATTTGCCCGGTTGTCAGGGTTGATCCCTAACCCTGACAAGAGTGAGATGTTTATTTCGAGGCGGGCTGAAAGCTTGAGTGCACAGATTCATGCACTCATGGGTTATCGAGTGGGGCAGTTGCCGGTGCGATACTTAGGAGTGCCCCTCATTACTACTCGCTTGACGATTGGAGACTGTGCTCCTCTTTTACAGAAAGTGGACCAGCGGTTGGGATCATGGCTCAATCTGTCTTTATCTTATGCGGGCCGACTGCAGCTGGTTAAATCGGTCTTGCAGGCGCTTCATGCTTACTGGTCAGGTATGTTCTTGTTACCTAAGGGAGTTATCCGAGCGTTGGAGGCGCGTTTTAGGAAATTTTTGTGGAGAGGTACATCACCTAAGGTGGCATGGGAGGTTTTATGTTTACCAGTTACTGAAGGGGGATTGGGCCTGAGGTCTATTTCTGTCGACAACAAGGTTCTCTTTTTGAAGCACTTGTGGAGCGTACTTACCAAGTCCACGGATTCGATTTGGGTCGAATGGCTCTATAGGACGCGGTTGTATTCTCGATCATTATGGGATTTACCGGTCTCGACGAATGATGCTTGGAGCTGGAGAAAGCTGATGCAGTTACGTCCTTTACTCAGGTCTATGATTACATTTCGCATTGGTGATGGCTCTACGATCTGGCTATGGAAGGATCCTTGGTTGCTATCTACGTCGCTGTTGGAGAGATTTCCTAGGGGCCCTATTGCGATGGGGCTGCATATTGATTCACAATTGAGTCTAGTCCTTAATTCAAGGGGCGGTGGAGTATCTTGAGATTAGCCGCCTCTTACCTAATGTGGTTCGTGGGGATCAGGATGGTGTTTGGTGGACGGGCTCGCCGAATGGATCTATGACTGCTTCTTTGGCTCACAATGCGTTGCGCTACAGGAGGCCCCCTGTGGGTTGGACGGTATTATTTGGAGGACCGTTGAAGATTCCACGACATGAATTTATTTTATATCTGGGATTACAGGATCGGCTCTCGACTAGGGACAAACCGTGGATTGCTCAGAGGGCGGGAACCCAAGCTTGTGTCCTCTGTGAGGAGTTGCATCACGAGACTGTCCAACATCTATTCTTTGATTGTACTTTTTCACGACAATGTCTTCGTCTCTTGCGCCATCGGATTCGCTGGATCTGGCCTTATCGGATTGGACTACGGGCATTCGGTGGGCGGCTGTTCGCTGGCGAAGGAAGCATCTTCTCCATGCAGCATCTCGTCATATTCTAGCATCCCTTGTCTACCATATTTGGCAGGCAAGGAACAGGCGATGGAAGGAGGGATCCATCACGAATCCACAACGGCTTGTGGGGTGTGTTCTTGCCTTGGCTATCATGCGTATTAGTGGTACATCCATGAAGTATGAACTTCATCGGGCGGCTATACGCCGATTATGGCGTGTGGCTTGGTAAAATTGGTTTTTTGATTGTTTGATTGTTTGATTGGATGTTTTTGTTGTCGATTGTTGATAGGGTCATTGGTTGATTGGTTGATTGGTTATTCATTCATTGTTGTTACCAGTAGTCTGTTACTAGTTGGTAGAGGAGTTTTTCTCCTGTTCATTTGTACATTTTTTACGATCTATGTACATGGGACTTTACACCAAAAAAAAAAACTTAAATGCCTTGTGGAGCAAGTCGAATGCCTTGTTGAACAAGTCGAATGCCGTTTTGAAGAAGTCGACTGCCTTGTTGACCAAGTAGAATGTCTTGTTAAACAAATTGAATGCCTTGTTGAACAAGTGGAATGCCTTTTTTACCAAGGAGAATACCTTGTTGACCAAGTCGAATGCCTTTTTGCACTAGTCGAATGCCTTGTTGACCAAGTAGAATGTCTTGTTTAACAAGTCCAATGCCTAGTTGAACAAATAAAATGTCTGGTATGCGTTGTTAACCAAGTTGAATGCCCTTTTGAACAAGTAGAATGCCTTGTTCAACAAGTCAAATGCCTTGTTGAACAACTAAAATGCCTTGTGGACCAAGTCGAATGTCTTTTTGAACAAGTAGAATGCCTTGTTCAACAAGTTGAATGCCTGGTTGACCAAGTAGAACGCCCTTTTAAACAAGTCGAATGCCTTGTTCACCAATTAGAATCCCTTGCTGAACAACTCGAATGCCTTGTTGAACAAGAAGAGTACCTTGTATGCCTTGTTCACATAGTCGAATGCCCTTTCGAACAATTAGATTGTCTTGTTGAAAAAGTCGAATGCCCATTTGAACAAGTAGAATGCCTTGTTCAACATGTCAAATGCCTTGTTGATCAACTAAAATGCCTTGTAGACCAAGTCATATGCCTTGTTGAACAAATTGAATGCCTTGTTGACCAAGTAAAATTACTTGTTGAACAAGTCAAATGCCTTGTTGACCAAGGAAAATACCTTGTTGAACAAGTCGAATGCCTTGTTGAACAAGAAGAATGCCTTGTATGCCTTGTTGAGCAAGTCGAATGCCCTTTACAACAAGTAGAATGCCTTGTTGAACAAGTACAATACCTTGTTCAACAAGTCAAATGCCTTGTTGATCAACTTAAATGCCTTGTGGATCAAGTCGAATGCCTTATTGAACAAGTCGAATGCCGTTTTGAAGAAGTCGAATGCCTTGTTGACCAAGTAGAATGTCTTGTTAAACAAATCGAATGCATTGTTAAACAAGTTGAATGCTTTTTTGACCAAGTCATTCCTTATTGACAAAGTAAAATGCCTTGTTTAACAAGTGGAATGCCTTTTTGACCAAAGCGAATGCCTTGTTGAACAAGTCGAATGCCTTGTTGAACATGTCGAATGCCTTGTTGACCTAGTAGAATGCCTTGTTGAACAAGTCGAATGCCTTGTTGATCAACTTAAATGCCTTGTGGAGCAAGTTGAATGCCTTGTTGAACAAGTCGAATGCCTTGTTGACCAAGTAGAATGTCTTGTTGAACAAGTCCAATGCCCTTTTGAATAAATAAAATGTCTTGTATGGATTCCTCAACGACGGATTGGGCTGAGATTGGATCCATTCTCTACAATTCGCTTTCAGAAAATATTCCCGGATTTAGCAAACGATTTGATGTGGCAGCGTTCGAAGATCTAATTGGGCGCGTTCATGGAGCTCCACCGGAGCAGCAACCACCACCGTCGACACATATGGCTAGCGGATCGCTATACAGGCCGGACACACGGACTAATCCTATGCGCCCGTGGACCCGCCGCCAACGGCGCTACCCGGACATTATCGGCCCGCTACGTGACCCACGGATTGGAAATGACCGCCCTATACGCCCAGGCACACCACCGCCGCCATCTGGCATGGCCTTTATCAACGATGATGCGTCAGATGATCCAACGATGAAGCCGCAGTCACCGACCACGACGGCTGCGAGGAACGAGGTTAGGGCGGATGCTGATGGGCCTAGGGTTTCACTGTCCCGGGTTGCTGATGGGCCCAAGGAGTTGCCGCCCAGGGTTTCGCCGTCTAGGGCTGCGGCGGAAGGAACTAGGGCTTCAACGTTTAGGATCTCGCCGTCTCGGGTTTCCACTTATGGGCCTAGGGTTATAAATCCTAGGGTTTCGCCGTTAATAACTCACCCGGCCGTACCTCATGGGCTGCAAACCATGGCACCATTGCCGACGCGCAAGGAGGTGTCTACCTCGCCGCACGTAAACCCTCAGCCATCGTTTGCTGCGGTAACTCGCGGGACGGTGCACGAAGAAGCACCTCGCAAACCAAGCCCTACACGCTATACCTTGACATATACAGCCCCAACTCTCAAGGACGGTGTCGCGGAGGCCTGCCCATCATGGGAGGTCGCAAAGAGGGGTGCGGCACGTTGGGACAATACCCTCGTAGGGTATTTTCTGGGGAAAAAACCATATTTCCCGTTTGTTGAACGACATTTCCGTTCAATTTGGGAGGAACTGTTGGAGGTACGCGCAACGGCCAACGGTTTTTTCAAATTTAGATTTTCAACCGCGGCAGCAGCCAATGCGGTTCTTGAAGGAGGACCGTGGCTCATGCAAGGTCAACCCATTTTTCTCGAGGCTTGGCGAACGGGGATGGCTCTCGAGAAAATTCAGCACACCCATGTTCCGCTATGGGTGAAATTGCGTAACGTTCCGGGCGAGTTCTGGACACAGGAGGGGTTAGGCATTGTCGCTAGCGTCGTCGGGAAGCCACTCTTTGTAGATTCTATGACGATTTCAGCGGAACGTATTGACTATGCTCAGGTGGAGGATCTGACGGCGCGGTTACAGTTCGTGTCGAGTACGAATGGAGGCCGCGGAAGTGCTCCTTATGCGGTGCATGGACCCACGGGGCGGGAACATGTCCCTCTCGTCGAACCCAACAGCCACGATCAAATACGGGACCGAGGCAATCCACGGGGCAGCGCACATCGACGATGCCGAAGAAACCCCAGAATGGCCCACACACACGGCGCGAATGGAGAAGAGTTGGTCATCCCGACAAGGGCAAGGAGGTTGTTGTTCCACCCACCAACATGGAGCAAGATCACGAGCCGCGGCTGCAGGAGTACCCGAAGCCTGTAGATGGATGTTCAACAAGTTCAGTCAACGCGCAGCAGGGAGCTATTGTACTAGCTAGCATTAACCCATTCGAGGTTCTTGCGGACTTGGACGACTTGGACACGACGAACACACTTAAGGGTCCTGAAGCAGCCCTTATCGACGTGTGCCCATGATCCCAATCGCCATTTGGAATGTACGTGGTCTAAACAGGGTAGACCACAGATGGGCGGTGGGGGATATTATTACTAAGTATAAGTTGTTGATTATCGGGCTGTACGAGACACGGGTCTCCGAGCAGAATGCGGCTGCCCTTTCACATTCTACCAGGGCTTGGAGTTGGTTCTTTGAATACGATAATGGGCCGGCATCTCGTATCTGGGTGGGCTGGGATGCCCGCCTAGTTACTGTCACAATTCTTGCGTACACCACTCAGACCATTCACTGTAAGGCGACGATCCTTGCGGAGCGTGAGGATTTCTTCATCACATTCGCATACGGTCATAATCAGAGGGTGTCCCGACGCGACCTTTGGACGGATCTCATCGAGACCTCACAGCTGCACGCAAACTCACCATGGCTCGTTATGGGGGATTTCAACGCGATCATGGCAAACACGGACGCGCGGGGAGGATCGGCCACAGGGGGCTGTCCGGAGATGATTGCATGCATGACTACATCGGACCTCGCAACCCTGCCATGCACGGGGCAACTCTACACGTGGTATAACCAGCAAGGGGGCACGTCGGGTGTATGGCGACGCCTCGATAGGATGCTTGGCAACCCCTCTTGGTTCGCTAGATTTGGGGACCTTACTTATCATTGCGCAACCCCTGCTACATCAGACCACTCTCCACTCACCTCGCGACTACAGCTAGGGCTTCTGAGAGGAATAATTCTTTTCGTTTTGATAATTTTTTGGCGCAGGATCCTCGTTTTCTTCCTATCGTGGCGAAAACTTGGAGTCTGCAAGCAAATGGATACCCGATGTATGTAGTCGTCCAGAGACTGAAAGCGATGAAGAGGGAACTACGACAACTACGGCGAGACAAGGGTGATCTCAATCGTAACGTGCTCGAGGCGCGCAAATTTCTAGAGATTGCTCAGGACATGGCGGCAAACTATCCATTGGAGGATGAATTACTAATCTTGGAGAAGCAATGTCGGCTTGTGTATGCCAAAGCGGTCGAATTGGAGCATTCGGCACTCCTTCAGCGGGCGAAAGTGGCATGGCTCAAGGACGGTGACCAATGCACTTCTTTTTTCTTCAAGAAAGTGGCCACACGGCGGGTTGGAAATCGTATCTTCCACTTGGAGGATGAGGCGGGAAACACGTTCGAGGGTGGTGCACAAGTGCGGGCTGAATTGGTCCGATATCACTCGGAACTTCTCGGGCAATCCATGAGGACAACCCCAATATCCGCCTCTGACGTCGCGCCTTACTTCGGGGCAGCGCTCAGCACAACCGACGCGGAGGCAATGGTTCAGCCGGTCACTAATGTGGAAATCAACAACGCGCTGCATGCAATGGGAGATAACAAATCGCCAGGGCCAGACGGGTACTCCGCGGTTTTCTACAAGCGGGCATGGCACATCATCGGGGAGGATATCTCGTTCGCCATTCGGGATTTCTTCCGGACGGGACGCCTCCTAGGGGAGCTGAATTCGACCCTTATCACCCTCATTCCAAAAGGGGATAATCCACGCATGGCGAAGGATTTTCGACCGATTGCCTGCTGCAACGTTCTCTATAAGATCATCTCCAAGATCATTGCTAATCGGCTACGAGACAGCTTGGGGACACTTGTCCACCCTACACAGACGGCATTCATCTCTGGAAGGCGTATTTCCGACAACATTCTCTTAGCCCAAGAGATTTGTCACGGATACAATAGAGCCGGGCTGCCTGAACGGGTGGCTCTTAAGGTCGACCTCGCCAAGGCATATGATAAGATTGAGTGGGATTTTATCTTTGCCACACTTCAGGCACTTCACTTTCACCCGACCTTCATTGGTTGGGTCCGGTCATGCCTCACGTCGACGCATTTTTCCATCAACATCAACGGTAGGCCGGAGGGTTTCTTCAAAGGACGGCGGGGTCTCAGACAAGGCGACCCCATATCACCTTATCTCTTTGTGTTGGTGATGGAGGCTTTACATGGAATCATAGCGTCCCGCATCAACCTTAGCAGCAGCTTCCGATACCATTGGCGATGCGAGGCCACATCCCTCTTCATGTTGACCTTCGCCGATGATCATCTTCTTTTCTCGCAGGCGGACGTTCAATCAGTCAGTATCTTCCGCGACAGCCTCGAGCTTTTTGCTTCGCTTTCAGGGCTACGGGCAAACTCCAGTAAAAGCGAGATGTTATCTCGAAACGGGCACAACGACTGAAGGGTACACTCCAGGCTGTTATGGGCTTCGCTATCGGGTCTCTTCCTGTGCGGTACCTGGGGGTCCCCCTTATCACATCGCGATTGACTATCGATGATTGCGCCCCCTTATTACGTGCTATTGATCGTCGGCTTGGTTCTTGGACCAACCACTCGCTCTCATACGCCGGGAGGGTACAGCTCATTCGATCGGTCCTTATGACTATCCATGTGTATTGGGCGGGAGTCTTCTTACTCCCCAAGGGAATCATCCGCAGTATCGAGAAGCGTCTTCGAGCTTTCTTGTGGAAGGGATCTAGCGCGAAGGTGGCATGGACCGACGTATGCGCACCAAGGGACGAAGGGGGACTTGGACTGAGATCGATTGAGGTGGAGAACAAGGCGCTGATGATGCGTCTTATTTGGAACATTCTCAGGGGAGATGAGTCTTCGATATGGGCCACATGGATACGACGGACGCGGCTGCACAACACATCCTTCTGGACTATCAGATCCACGGCTAATACCTCATGGAGCTGGAAGAAGCTCCTCAAGCTCAGACCCATCATCCGGCCACTTCTAGAGTTCCGCATTGGGAATGGAGCGAATACACGCCTCTGGACTGACCCATGGCTACTCACGATTCCGCTGGTGGAACGGTACCCGCGTGGTCCATCTGTTATGGGCCTCCCACTTGATTCACGATTGAGCGCGGTGATTGATGAGTCGGGATGGCATTGGCCAGGACAGACAACGGTGGAGTTCATGGATTTTGCTGGTCTCCTACCTCCCATTCAACACGGTGAGATGGACACGATTCGATGGCGGGGGACTCCCAATGGCGTCTTCTCTACTCACTCCGCGAGAAATTGCATACGCCAACATTCTCCGCCTGCATTCTGGATCAACCTGTTCGGAGGCCCTATCTCGATAGCTGCTCAAAGGTGGCGGGGCAAGCACCTCGCATGGATGGGGCCCCGACATGCGCTTGCATCGCTTGTCTATCCCCTATGGGCCGAGCGCAACCAACGATGGCGGGAAGGAAGACGAAGACCTCCTACTCATATCGTTGCGGACGTCGAGACTACACTCTGTATACGGCTCTCTACCCTTGGAGGGAAGTATCAGCTACAGTCCTGTGCGCTTCGACGTGTTTGGCGCATTGCGTGGCCGAGCACGTAGTCACTTGCTTACAGTCTGCTTGCTTGCTTTTGATGTTTGCTTGCTCGATTGGATTGCTTGCGTTGATTATAGGTAGCATGTTACCGAGCGGTGCAGCTTATTGCTGCTGAACATTGTATCTTTCCACATTTTATTTTAATGACCTTTTCCCCAAAAAAAAATAAAATAAAATAAAATAAAATAAAATGTCTTGTATGCATTGTTAACCAAGTCGAATGCCCTTTTGAACAAGTAGAATGCCTTGTTCAACAAGTCAAATGCCTTGTTGAACAACTAAAATGCGGTGTGGACCAAGTCGAATGTCCTTTTGAACAAGTAGAATGCCTTGTTCAACATGTGGAATGCCTTGTTGACCAAGTAGAACGCCTTGTTAAACAAGTCGAATGCCTTGTTGACCAAGTAGAACGCCTAGTTAAACAAGTCGAATGCCTTGTTCACCAAGTAGAATCCCTTGCTGAACAACTCGAATGCCTTGTTGAACAAGAAGAATACCTTGTATGCCTTGTTCACCAAGTCGAATGCCCTTTCGAACCATTAGATTGCCTTGTTGAACAAGTCGAATGCCCTTTTGAACAAGTAGAATGCCTTGTTCAACAAGTCAAATGCCGTATTGATCAACTAAAATGCCTTCTAGATGAAGTCCGATGCCTTGTTGAACAAGTCGAATGCCTTTTGAACAAGTAGAATGCATTGTTCAACAAGTCAAATGAATTGTTGAAAAACTAAAATGCCATGTGGACCAAGTCGAATGTCCTTTTGAACAAGCAGAATGCCTTGTTCAACAAATTGAATGCCTTGTTGACCAAGTAGAACGCCTTGTTATACAAGTCGATGCCTTGTTGACCAAGTAGAACGCCCTTTTAAACAAGTCGAATGCCTTGTTCACAAAGTAGAATCCCTTGCTGAACAACTCGAATGCCTTGTTGACCGAGAAGAATACCTTGTATACCTTGTTCACCAAGTCGAATGCCCTTTCGAACAATTAGATTGTATTGTTGAACAAGTCGAATGCCCATTTGAACAAGTATAATGCCTTGTTCAACAAGTCAAATGCCTTGTTGATCAACTAAAATGCCTTGTAGACCAAGTCATATACCTTGTTGAACAAGTTGAATGCCTTGTTGACGAAGTAGAATGACTTGTTGAACAAGTCAAATGCCTTGTTGAACAAGAAGAAAGCCTTGTATGCCTTGTTGACCAAGTCGAATGACCTTTACAACAAGTAGAATGCCTTGTTGAACAAATACAATACCTTGTTTAACAAGTCAAATGCCTTGTTGATCAACTTATATGCCTTGTGGAGCAAGTCGAATGCCTTGTTGAACAAGTCGAATGCCGTTTTGAAGAAGTCGAGTGCCTTGTTGACCAAGTAGAATTTCTTGTTAAACAAATTGAATGCCTTGTTAAACAAGTTGAATGCTTTTTTGACCAAGTCATTCCTTATTGACAAAGTAAAATGCCTTGTTGAACAAGTGGAATGCCTTGTTGACCAAGGAGAATGCCTTGTTGAACAAGTCGAATGCCTTGTTGAACATGTCGAATGCCTTGTTGACGAAGTAGAATGCCTTGTTGAACATGTCGAATGCCTTGTAGACCAAGTAGAATGTCTTGTTGAACAAGTCCAATGCCTTATTGAACAAATAAAATGTCTTGTATGCGTTGTAAACCAAGTCGAATGCCCTTTTGAACAAGTAGAATGCCTTGTTCAACAAGTCAAATGCATTGTTGAACAACTAAAAATGCCTTGTGGACCAAGTCGAATGTCCTTTTGAACAAGTAGAATGCCTTGTTCAACAAGTTGAATGCCTTGTTGACGAAATAGAACGCCTTGTTAAACAAGTCGATGCATTGTTGACCAAGAAGAACGCCCTTTTAAACATGTCGAATGCCTTGTTCACCAAGTAGAATCCCTTGCTGAACAACACGAATGCCTTGTTGACCAAAAGAATACCTTGTATGCCTTGTTCACCAAGTCGAATGCCCTTTCGAACAATTAGATTGTCTTGTTGAACAAGTCGAATGCCCATTAGAACAAGTAGAATGCCTTGTTCAACAAGTCAAATGCCTTGTTGATCAACTAAAATGCCTTGTAGACCAAGTCATATGCCTTGTTGAACAAATTGAATGCCTTGTTGACCTAGTAAAATGACTTGCTGAACAAGTCAAATGGCTTGTTGACCAAGGAGAATACCTTGTTGAACAAGTCGAATGCCTTGTTGAACAAGAAGAATGCCTTGCATGCCTTGTTGACCAAGTCGAATGCCCTTTACAACAAGTAGAATGCCTTGTTGAACAAGTATAATACCTTGTTTAACAAGTCAAATGCCTTGTTGATCATCTGAAATGCCTTGTGGAGCAAGTCGAATGCCTTGTTGAACAAGTCGAATGCCGTTTTGAAGAAGTCAAATGCCTTGTTGACCAAGGAGAATGCCTTGTTGAACAAGTCGAATGCCTTGTTGAACAAGAAGAATGCCTTGAATGCCTTGTTGACCAAGTCGAATGCCCTGTACAACAAGTAGAATGCCTTGTTGAACAAGTTCAATACCTTGTTCAACAAGTCAAATGCCTTGTTGATCAACTTAAATGCCTTGTAGATCAAGTCGAATGCCTTATTGAACAAGTCGAATGCC
This sequence comes from Linderniella brevidens, assembly GCA_004919715.1. NCBI lineage: Eukaryota > Viridiplantae > Streptophyta > Magnoliopsida > Lamiales > Linderniaceae > Linderniella > Linderniella brevidens. The sequence goes on from SWDC01000038.1 coordinate 96,855, forward strand.
GTTTTGAAGAAGTCGAATGCCTTGTTGACCAAGTAGAATGTCTTGTTAAACAAATCGAATGCATTGTTAAACAAGTTGAATGCTTTTTTGACCAAGTCATTCCTTATTGACAAAGTAAAATGCCTTGTTGAACAAGTGGAATGCCTTTTTGAACAAGTACAATACCTTGTTCAATAAGTCAAATGCCTTGTTGATCAACTTAAATGCCTTGTGGAGCAAGTCGAATGCCTTGTTGAATAAGTCGAATGCCGTTTTGAAGAAGTCGACTGCCTTGTTGACCAAGTAGAATGTCTTGTTAAACAAATTATATGCCTTGTTAAACAAGTTGAATGCTTTTTTGACCAAGTCATTCCTTATTGACAAAGTAAAATGCCTTGTTGAACAAGTGGAATGCCTTTTTGACCAAGGAGAATGCATTGTTGAACAAGTCGAATGCCTTGTTGAACATGTCGAATGCCTTGTTGACGAAGTAGAATGCCTTGTTGAAAATGTCGAATGCCTTGTTGACCAAGTAATTTCTTGTTGAACAAGTCCAATGCCTTATTGAACAAATAAAATGTCTTGTATGCGTTGTTAACCAAGTCGAATGCTCTTTTGAACAAGTAGAATGCCTTGTTCAACAAGTCAAATGCATTGTTGAACAACTAAAAATGCCTTGTGGACCAACTCGAATGTCCTTTGAACAAGTAGAATGCCTTGTTCAACAAGTTGAATGCCTTGTTGACCAAATAGAACGCCTTGTTAAACAAGTCGATGCATTGTTGACCAAGTAGAATGCCCTTTTAAACAAGTCGAATGCCTTGTTCACCAAGTAGAATCCCTTGCTGAACAACTCGAATTCCTTGTTGACCAAAAGAATACCTTGTATGCGTTGTTCACCAAGTCGAATGCCGTTTCGAACAATTAGATTGTCTTGTTGAACAAGTGGAATGCCCATTAGAACAAGTAGAATGCCTTGTTCAACAAGTCAAATGCCTTGTTGATCAACTAAAATGCCTTGTAGACCAAGTCATATGCCTTGTTGAACAAATTGAATGCCATGTTGACCAAGTAAAATTACTTGTTGAACAAGTCAAATGCCTTGTTGACCAAGGAGAATACCTTGTTGAAAAAGTCGAATGCCTTGTTGAACAAGAAGAATGCCTTGCATGCCTTGTTGACCAAGTCGAACGCCCTTTACAACAAGTAGAATGCCTTGTTGAACAAGTATAATACCTTGTTCAACAAGTCAAATACCTTGTTGATCAACTGAAATGCCTTGTGGAGCAAGTCGGATGCCTTGTTGAACAAGTCGAATGCCGTTTTGAAGAAGTAAAATGCCTTGTTGACCGAGGAGAATGCCTTGTTGAAGAAGTCGAATGCCTTGTTGAACAAGAAGAATGCCTTGTTGACCAAGTCGAATGCCTTTACAACAAGTAGAATGCCTTGTTGAACAAGTACAATACCTTGTTCAACAAGTCAAATGCCTTGTTGATCAACTTAAATGCCTTGTGGATCAAGTCGAATGCCTTATTGAACAAGTCAAATGCCGTTTTGAAGAAGTCGAATGCCTTGTTGACCAAGTAGAATGTCTTGTTAACCAAATCGAATGCCTTGTTAAACAACTTGAATGCTTTTTTGACCAAGTCATTCCTTATTGACAAAGTAAAATGCCTTGTTGAACAAGTGGAATGCCTTTTTAACCAAGGAGAATGCCTTGTTGAACATGTCGAATGCCTTGTTGAACATGTCGAATGCCTTGTTGACAAAGTCGAATGCCTTTTTGCACAAGTTGAATGCCTTGTTGAGCAAGTAGAATGCCTTGTTAAACAAGTTGAATGCCTTGTTGACGAAGTAGAATGACTTGTTGAACAAGTAAAATGCTTGGTTGACCAAGGAGAATGCCTTGTTGAACAAGTCGAATGCCTTGTTGAACAAGAAGAATGCCTTGAATGCCTTGTTGACCAAGTCGAATGCCCTGTACAACAAGTAGAATGCCTTGTTGAACAAGTTCAATACCTTGTTCAACAAGTCAAATGCCTTGTTGATCAACTTAAATGCCTTGTGGATCAAGTCGAATACCTTATTGAACAAGTCGAATGCCGTTTTGAAGAAGTCGAATGCCTTGTTGACCAAGTAGAATGTCTTGTTAAACAAATCGAATGCATTGTTAAACAAGTTGAATGCTTTTTTGACCAAGTCATTCCTTATTGACAAAGTAAAATGCCTTGTTGAACAAGTGGAATGCCTTTTTGACCAAGGAGAATGCATTGTTGAACAAGTCGAATGCCTTGTTGAACATGTCGAATGCCTTGTTGACGAAGTAGAATGCCTTGTTGAAAATGTCGAATGCCTTGTTGACCAAGTAATTATCTTGTTGAACAAGTCCAATGCCTTATTGAACAAATAAAATGTCTTGTATGCGTTGTTAACCAAGTCGAATGCTCTTTTGAACAAGTAGAATGCCTTGTTCAACAAGTCAAATGCATTGTTGAACAACTAAAAATGCCTTGTGGACCAACTCGAATGTCCTTTGAACAAGTAGAATGCCTTGTTCAACAAGTTGAATGCCTTGTTGACCAAATAGAACGCCTTGTTAAACAAGTCGATGCATTGTTGACCAAGTAGAATGCCCTTTTAAACAAGTCGAATGCCTTGTTCACCAAGTAGAATCCCTTGCTGAACAACTCGAATGCCTTGTTGACCAAAAGAATACCTTGTATGCGTTGTTCACCAAGTCGAATGCCGTTTCGAACAATTAGATTGTCTTGTTGAACAAGTGGAATGCCCATTAGAACAAGTAGAATGCCTTGTTCAACAAGTCAAATGCCTTGTTGATCAACTAAAATGCCTTGTAGACCAAGTCATATGCCTTGTTGAACAAATTGAATGCCATGTTGACCAAGTAAAATTACTTGTTGAACAAGTCAAATGCCTTGTTGACCAAGGAGAATACCTTGTTGAAAAAGTCGAATGCCTTGTTGAACAAGATGAATGCCTTGCATGCCTTGTTGACCAAGTCGAATGCCCTTTACAACAAGTAGAATGCCTTGTTGAACAAGTATAATACCTTGTCCAACAAGTCAAATACCTTGTTGATCAACTGAAATGCCTTGTGGAGCAAGTCGGATGCCTTGTTGAACAAGTCGAATGCCGTTTTGAAGAAGTAAATGCCTTGTTGACCGAGGAGAATGCCTTGTTGAACAAGTCGAATGCCTTGTAGAACGAAGAATGCTTGTATGCCTTGTTGACCAAGTCGAATGCCTTTACAACAAGTAGAATGCCTTGTTGAACAAGTACAATACCTTGTTCAACAAGTCAAATGCCTTGTTGATCAACTTAAATGCCTTGTGGATCAAGTCGAATGCCTTATTGAACAAGTCAAATGCCGTTTTGAAGAAGTCGAATGCCTTGTTGACCAAGTAGAATGTCTTGTTAACCAAATCGAATGCCTTGTTAAACAACTTGAATGCTTTTTTGACCAAGTCATTCCTTATTGACAAAGTAAAATGCTTTGTTGAACAAGTGGAATGCCTTTTTAACCAAGGAGAATGCCTTGTTGAACAAGTCAAATGCCTTGTTGAACATGTCGAATGCCTTGTTGACCAAGTCGAATGCCTTTTTGCACAAGTCGAATGCCTTGTTGAGCAAGTAGAATGCCTTGTTGAACAAGTTGAATGCCTTGTTGACGAAGTAGAATGACTTGTTGAACAAGTAAAATGCTTGGTTGACCAAGGAGAATGCCTTGTTGAACAAGTCGAATGCCTTGTTGAACAAGAAGAATGCCTTGTATGCCTTGTTGAGAAAGTCGAATGCCCTTTACAACAAGTAGAATGCCTTGTTGAACAAGTACAATACCTTGTTCAACAAGTCAAATGCCTAGTTGATCAACTTAAATGCCTTGTGGATCAAGTCGAATGCCTTATTGAACAAGTCGAATGCCGTTTTGAAGAAGTCGAATGCCTTGTTGACCAAGTAGAATGTTTTGTTAAACAAATCTTACACATTGTTAAACAAGTTGAATGCTTTTTTGACCAAGTCATTCCTTATTGACAAAGTAAAATGCCTTGTTGAACAAGTGGAATGCCTTTTTGAACAAGTACAATACCTTGTTCAACAAGTCAAATACCTTGTTGATCAACTTAAATGCCTTGTGGAGCAAGTCGAATGCCTTGTTGAACAAGTCGAATGCCGTTTTGAAGAAGTCGACTGCCTTGTTGACCAAGTAGAATGTCTTGTTAAACAATTATATGCCTTGTTAACAAGTTGAATGCTTTTTTGACCAAGTCATTCCTAATTGACAAGTAAATGCCTTGTTGAACAAGTGGAATGCCTTTTTGACCAAGGAGAATGCATTGTTGAACAAGTCGAATGCCTTGTTGAACATGTCGAATGCCTTGTTGACGAAGTAGAATGCCTTGTTGAAAATGTCGAATGCCTTGTTGACCAAGTAATTGTCTTGTTGAACAAGTCCAATGCCTTATTGAACAAATAAAATGTCTTGTATGCGTTGTTAACCAAGTCGAATGCCCTTTTGAACAAGTAAATGCCTTGTTCAACAAGTCAAACGCATGTTGAACAACTAAAAATGCCTTGTGGACCAACTCGAATGTCCTTTGAACAAGTAGAATGCCTTGTTCAACAAGTTGAATGCCTTGTTGACCAAATAGAACGCCTTGTTAAACAAGTCGATGCATTGTTGACCAAGTAGAATGACCTTTTAAACAAGTCGAATGCCTTGTTCACCAAGTAGAATCCCTTGCTGAACAACTCGAATGCCTTGTTGACCAAAAGAATACCTTGTATGCGTTGTTCACCAAGTCGAATGCCCTTTCGAACAATTAGATTGTCTTGTTGAACAAGTGGAATGCCCATTAGAACAAGTAGAATGCCTTGTTCAACAAGTCAAATGCCTTGTTGATCAACTAAAATGCCTTGTAGACCAAGTCATATGCCTTGTTAAACAAATTGAATGCCATGTTGACCAAGTAAAATTACTTGTTGAACAAGTCAAATGCCTTGTTGACCAAGGAGAATACCTTGTTGAACAACTCGAATGCCTTGTTGAACAAGTCGAATGCCTTGTTGAACAAGAAGAATGCCTTGCATGCCTTGTTGACCAAGTCGAATGCCCTTTACAACAAGTAGAATGCCTTGTTGAACAAGTATAATACCTTGTTCAACAAGTCAAATACCTTGTTGATCAACTGAAATGCCTTGTGGAGCAAGTCGGATGGTTGTTGAACAAGTCGAATGCCGTTTTGAAGAAGTAAAATGCCTTGTTGACCGAGGAGAATGCCTTGTTGAACAAGTCGAATGCCTTGTTGAACAAGAAGAATGCCTTGTATGCCTTGTTGACCAAGTCGAATGCCTTTACAACAAGTAGAATGCCTTGTTGAACAAGTACAATACCTTGTTCAACAAGTCAAAGGCCTTGTTGATCAACTTAAATGCCTTGTGGATCAAGTCGAATGCCTTATTGAACAAGTCGAATGCCGTTTTGAAGAAGTCGAATGCCTTGTTGACTAAGTAGAATGTCTTGTTAAATAAATCGAATGCATTGTTAAACAAGTTGAATGCTTTTTTGACCAAGTCATTCCTTATGACAAAGTAAAGCCTGTTGAACAAGTGGAATGCCTTTTTGAACAAGTACAATACCTTTCAACAAGTCAAATGCCTTGTTGATCAACTTAAATGCCTTGTGGAGCAAGTTGAATACCTTGTTGAACAAGTCGAATGCCGTTTTGAAGAAGTCGACTGCCTTGTTGAGCAAGTAGAATGTCTTGTTAAACAAATTGAATGCCTTGTTAAACAAGTTGAATGCTTTTTTGACCAAGTCCTTCCTTATTGACAAAGTAAAATGCATTGTTGAACAAGTGGAATGCCTTTTTGACCAAGGAGAATGCCTTGTTGAACAAGTCGAATGCCTTGTTGAACAAGTCGAATGCCTTGTTGACCAAGTCGAATGCCTTTTTGCACAAGTCGAATGCCTTGTTGAGCAAGTAGAATGTCTTGTTTAACAAGTCCAATGCCTAGTTGAACAAATAAAATGTCTTGTATGCATTGTTATCCAAGCCGAATGCCCTTTTGAACATGTAGAATGCCTTGTTCAACAAGGCATGCCTTGTTGAACAACTAAGATGCCTTGTGGACCAAGTCGAATGTCTTTTTGAACAAGTAGAATGCCTTGTTCAACAAGTTGAATGCCTGGTTGACCAAGTAGAACGCCCTTTTAAACAAGTCGAATGCCTTGTTCACCAATTAGAATCCCTTGCTGAACAACTCGAATGCCTTGTTGAACAAGAAGAATACCTTGTATGCCTTGTTCACATAGTCGAATGCCCTTTCGAACAATTAGATTGTCTTGTTGAAAAAGTCGAATGCCCATTTGAACAAGTAGAATGCCTTGTTCAACAAGTCAAATGCCTTGTTCAACAAGTCAAATGCCTTGTTGATCAACTAAAATGCCTTGTAGACCAAGTCATATACCTTGTTGAACAAGTTGAATGCCTTGTTGACGAAGTAGAATGACTTGTTGAACAAGTAAAATGCCTTGTTGACCAAGGAGAATGCCTTGTTGAACAAGTCGAATGCCTTGTTGAACAAGAAGAATGCCTTGTATGCCTTGTTGAGCAAGTCGAATGCCCTTACAACAGTGAATGCCTTGTTGAACAAGTACAATACCTTGTTCAACAATCAAATGCCTTGTTATCAACTTAAATGCCTTGTGGATCAAGTCGATGCCTTATTGAACAAGTCGAATGCCGTTTTAAAGAAGTCGAATGCCTTGTTGACCAAGTAGAATGTCTTGTTAAGCAAATCGAATGCATTGTTAAACAAGTTGAATGCTTTTTTGACCAAGTCATTCCTTATTGACAAAGTAAAATGCCTTGTTGAACAAGTGGAATGCCTTTTTGAACAAGTACAATACCTTGTTCAACAAGTCAAATGCCTTGTTGATCAACTTAAATGCTTTGTGGAGCAAGTTGAATGCCTTGTTGAACAAGTCGAATGCCGTTTTGAAGAAGTCGACTGGCTTGTTGACCAAGTAGAATGTCTTGTTAAACAAATTGAATGCCTTGTTAAACAAGTTGAATGCTTTTTTGACCAAGTCATTCCTTATTGACAAAGTAAAATGCCTTGTTGAACAAGTGGAATGCCTTTTTGACCAAGGAGAATGCCTTGTTGAACAAGTCGAATGCCTTGTTGAACATGTCGATGCCTTGTTGACCAAGTCGAAATGCCTTTTTGCACAAGTCGAATGCCTTGTTGACCAGTAGAATGTCTTGTTTAACAGTCCAATGCCTAGTTGAACAAATAAATGTCTTGTATGCGTTGTTAACCAAGTCGAATGCCCTTTTGAACAAGTAGAATGCCTTGTTCGACAAGTCAAATGCCTTGTGGAACAACTAAAATGCCTTGTGGACCAAGTCGAATGTCTTTTTGAACAAGTAGAATGCCTTGTTCAACAAGTTGAATGCCTGGTTGACCAAGTAGAACGCCCTTTTAAACAAGTCGAATGCCTTGTTCACCAATTAGAATCCCTTGCTGAACAACTCGAAAGCCTTGTTGAACAAGAAGAATACCTTGTATGCCTTTGTTCACATAGTCGAATGCCCTTTCGAACAATTAGATTGTCTTGTTGAAAAAGTCGAATGCCCATTTGAACAAGTAGAATGCCTTGTTCAACAAATCAAATGCCTTGTTCAACAAGTCAAATGCCTTGTTGATCAACTAAAATGCCTTGTAGACCAAGTCATATACCTTGTTGAACAAGTTGAATGCCTTGTTGACGAAGTAGAATGACTTGTTGAACAAGTAAAATGCCTTGTTGACCAAGGAGAATGCCTTGTTGAACAAGTCGAATGCCTTGTTGAACAAGAAGAATGCCTTGTATGCCTTGTTGAGCAAGTCGAATGCCCTTTACAACAAGTAGAATGCCTTGTTGAACAAGTACAATACCTTGTTCAACAAGTCAAATGCCTTGTTGATCAACTTAAATGCCTTGTGGATCAAGTCGAATGCCTTATTGAACAAGTCGAATGCCGTTTTAAAGAAGTCGAATGCCTTGTTGACCAAGTAGAATGTCTTGTTAAGCAAATCGAATGCATTGTTAAACAAGTTGAATGCTTTTTTGACCAAGTCATTCCTTATTGACAAAGTAAAATGCCTTGTTGAACAAGTGGAATGCCTTTTTGAACAAGTACAATACCTTGTTCAACAAGTCAAATGCCTTGTTGATCAACTTAAATGCTTTGTGGAGCAAGTTGAATGCCTTGTTGAACAAGTCGAATGCCGTTTTGAAGAAGTCGACTGGCTTGTTGACCAAGTAGAATGTCTTGTTAAAAATTGAAATGCCTTGTTAAACAAGTTGAATGCTTTTTTGACCAAGTCATTCCTATTGACAAAGTAAATGCCGTTTGTTGACCAGTGGAATGCCTTTTTGACCAAGGAGAATGCCTTGTTGAACAAGTCGAATGCCTTGTTGAACATGTCGAATGCCTTGTTGACCAAGTCGAATGCCTTTTTGCACAAGTCGAATGCCTTGTTGACCAAGTAGAATGTCTTGTTTAACAAGTCCAA
>SWDC01000039.1:0-101132 GCA_004919715.1 Linderniella brevidens
AGAACTCCGAAGTTAAGCGTGTTAGGCGAGAGTAGTACTAGGATTGGTGAGCCCCTGGGAAGTCCTCGTGTTGCACCCCTTATTTTTACGCGTATAGTACCTTATTGTAAAATATTAATATAACAAAATACCGACATTGTTACTTTCGACGCCCAACACTATGGATTTCGTGAATTTTAAATTTCCGAAAAAATCAATTTGAACAGTAATATGTGTTATAATTCCCTACTGAATTTGCTCGGATTTTCGATTGCGGTTTGAAACCACCCGTGCCACGCGTCGCAATAATTTCCGACCAACCTACTCTACCTCGGTTATCTGTTTTTTGATTTTGCACAGTACCAACAAAAAACATTTGCGCTTTGAATTAAGCGGGTGCGATCATACCAGCACTAGTGCACCGGATTCCCATCAGAACTCCGAAGTTAAGCGTTGGGCGAGAGTTTGTACTAGGATGGGTGACCCCCTGGGAAGTCCTCGTGTTGCAACCCCCTTAATTTTACGCGTAATAGTACCTTATTGTAAATATTATATAAAAAGATACCGACATTGTTACATTCTACGCCCAAAACACCTATGGATTTCGTAAATTTTAAATTTTCCGAAAAAATCATTTGAACAGTAATATGTGTTATAATTCCCTATTGAATTTTGCTCGGGATTTTCGATTGCGGTTTTGAAACACACCCGTGTCCACGCTCGCAATAATTCGAGTGGCGACCCTACTTCCTAATTAAGTTAATTGGCGGATTTCCCCGCAACAGAACACGCGGAAGACCCGATAAAATTTTTTTTTTTTTTTAATTTAAATAACCTACATAGTATTATATCGGGTTTACAAAAATATCTACTATTAATACTTTGGGCCGAAGCCCCAAAATTTCAAACCCAATATCAAACACTATGCCACTCCACAGGTCGCGTCCCATGTACTGCGCCACCCTCAAAAGTCCGTGGAGTCACCGCCGCCAGCTCGCCATGAATCTCAACCCTGACACTAGTCGGTGTCGGGTTCATTCTTACCTACAAACAAAAATAGGATAGAACCCTGAGCTATTGCCCAGTAGGTGATTACATAACATGCAATACGTGCGTGCACTCCACCCAATCCCGGTTCCTCACAATATAATATAATGCACACTCGACAAATCTCATCTATCAATTCTCAATTCTCAACAGGGCCCTAGGTCAGACTCGGCACCCACGCGCGCAATGGCAAAGTACACCATCAACCATGCGGTAGCCCACACCGGCCGCGCCGGGTCGCTCCTTCCGCACACAATCTCAACCCGACGGCTTTTTCCCCGAATGTTATACCACAAGTTCGGGTAGACAGGAATCTCACATCTGTCTGCCGTCCCTGAGCCAAATAATATCCGGTGGTTTACACCTCGGGTGGCTCAATCCCGAGTAGATGGGTGTCGCAAACCCCCTCTCCCACCAAGTGCATAATCGAGTCTGAACCTGACTGCCAAAATCGGCAACTCTACCCTTCTCACATTCGACACAATATCGTGTCACCGTATCATTACGGTACCTTCACCTCTCTTATGCATGTCGTGAAATGCATATCACATTCGTCACATATATCACGTATTATTTCTTACAAATAATACCCCAAAATACTCTCGTATCTTAAAATAAGGGTTGACCCGAAAATTCTAGTCAAAGTATGAATATACTTTGATTTAAAGATAAAATGAACTTAAAATAATTTTATTTGAATATTTGGGCCTAATTTAAGACAAAAGTCCAAAAATAATTAGACTGGTCGAATCGTGAAGTTCGGTCAACTTCAGACTTTTTAAAAGCATATGGTCAACCCGACATTTGGAGTCAAAATTCGGGACTCTTCACAGTGTTAGCGGTATTGCCCGAATTTGGATTTCGCGCGTCATTTGATCGAATTTGCGAAGTCTGATTTAGTTCGCGTGTCACCCGAAATTCACTCACAGGAATCACCCCGCGAAATTCAAGTTGACCCGCGAAACTTTAGTCCGACCCGCTACTTCTCTCACAGGAATCACCCTGTGGTCGACCCGCGAAATTAATTCTGACCCGCGAAAAACCCATTTACTCACACAATAAAATCCATTTGAGTCCGCGAAGAACTTTTCGCGACCCGAATATAATTCGCGAACTAAACTTCGGCGAACTATCGAAAATCTGCCCGAATTTCAACCTTTCAAATTTGGCGAAATTTAAAATTTGGCCCGCGACCTTCTTTTCTCACTCACATCTTTACAAATCTTTCGGCCCGCGAATTTTATCGCAGCCCGCGATTTTCTTTCCTCTCTCACACTTCACGAACCTTTTTGGCCCGCGAATTCTTTTCAACCCGCGAATTTCTCATGAGCTGAAACTTTCTTCATCTCATCGAAATTCATATTTTCCAGAACTTCATCACATGAATCCGTTCCAGATTTCACATAAACATGTAAGAATTCACAGAACTCATATATTGAGCTCAAACTTAACATCTCAACACAGCAAATACAACACATAATCATTCAAAGCTCCCGAAATTCATGAATTCGGATGACCTTTCATCCAAATTCGTTAAACTAAATAAATCAAACTTAAAAACAGTTTGTAGGGGTTAAAAACCACCTACCTCACTTCCAAGTTAGCCGAAATTGCTTAGTTCTTCTCTGCTTTTCTTCGTTTGTTTTCTTTCGTTTGATATTTTCGTTTGTCCTTATCACCTTTTGAGATAAACCTTTAAAAGGAAAGTTACGTTTCCTTTCTCTTAAGGAAATCTCTTATTGGGCCTACTTTAAATTAATTTGGGCCCATATCTATTTATTTTACTCAAAGAGTATTTTTCTTATTTTCGGTTCAATTTCCCGAAAATTCGCTTTGTCCGAAAATTAACTTCATAATTTTCCGAAACTTACAGAATAATTTTCACGCTAATTGCGCATTATTCCCGTATTAATTTTACGGGTATTACATCCTCCCCCCCTAAAAGAAATTTCGTCCCCGAAATTTAAGTTGTCTGAAACAACTCAGGGTATTTCTCTCTCATTTCGTCTTCTCGCTCCCAAGTGGCTTCTTCCAATATCTGGTTTCGCCATAAGACCTTCACGAGGGGAATATTCTTATTTCGTAATTGCTTCACCTCATACATTAGAATCTCTACCGGCTTTTCTTCGTAACTCAAGTCCGGCTTCAATTGTTGGTGAAGTCTTTTGTCTCTTAGCACATGATACGGGTCCAACACATACTTTCGCAGTGTAGACACGTGGAATACGTCATGGACTTGTGCTAACGGCGTCGGTAATTCTAGCTGATATGCTACTTCACCGACTCTTTTCAAAATTTTGAAAGGTCCTATATATCTCGGACTCAACTTTCCTTTTTGTCCGAACCGTTTGACACCCTTCATAGGTGATACTTTCAAAAATACTTTATCACCTTCTTCAAATTCTAACGACCTTCGCCTCTTGTCTGCATAACTCTTCTGGCGACTTTGGGCCGTTTGCATTTTCTCCCGAATTTTCTTAACAACTTCAGTCATTTCGCGTACCATCTCGGGACCTAATAGCGCCTTCTCGCCGATTTCATCCCAATGAACTGGGGATCGACATTTACGTCCGTATAAGGCTTCGTAAGGCGCCATTCCGATCGTTGCTTGATAGCTGTTGTTATATGAAAATTCTATTAACGGGAGATATTTACTCCAACTCCCTTGAAAATCCAAGACACATGCTCTCAACATGTCTTCGAGTGTCTGGATCGTCCTTTCCGATTGTCCGTCAGTCTGGGGATGATAAGCTGAACTAAATGATAATTTAGTTCCCAGAGCTTTCTGTAAGCTTTTCCAGAACTGGGACAGAAATCTTGAATCTCGATCTGATATGATCGATATCGGAATTCCATGGAGTCTCACTATCTCTTGAATGTAGAGTTCAGCGAACTTCTCCATGGGATAGGTCTGGTGAATAGGCAAGAAATGGGCGGACTTAGTCAGTCTGTCAACAATCACCCAAATTGCATCATAACCTTTCACCGTTCTTGGCAACCCGACGACAAAATCCATTGTTATATGGTCCCACTTCCACTCGGGAATCGTCAAAGGTTGTAACATTCCTGCCGGTCTTTGATGTTCTGCTTTGATCTGCTGACAAGTCAGGCATCTATGTACAAATGCAGCAACATCCTTTTTCATTCCCGGCCACCAATAATTTAGTCGCAAATCACGATACATTTTCGTTGCACCGGGATGCACCGAATATATTGTCGTATGTGCCTCCGTCATTAAAGTTCGACGAATCTCTTCATCTTCCGGCACATATAAGCGACTTTTAAATCGTAAACTCCCGTCTTCTCGGAATTCAAATTCCGATGAGACTTCTTTATCTTGTTCTCTTTGTTTCTTCAAGTACAACTCATCTTTCTTTTGTACTTCAATGATTCGGTCTAATAGTGTTGGCTTAAGTGTCAACACTGCCAACTTTTCTTCAATCTCTCCGAAATTGATTACTTCAACTCCGAATTGGCGTAATTCAGTGTTTACAGTTTTGCGGCTCAATGCATCTGCGACTACGTTCGCTTTTCCTGGATGATAATTTATCACACAGTCGTAGTCTTTGACTAACTCGAGCCATCTTCTTTGCCTCATATTTAACTCCTTCTGGGTGAAGAAGTACTTCAAACTCTTGTGATCCGTGAAGATCTCGCATCTTTCTCCGTAAAGATAGTGTCGCCATGTTTTAAGAGCAAACACTACGGCTGCGAGTTCGAGATCATGAGTGGGGTAATTTTTCTCATATGGCTTTAATTGTCGGGAGGCATAAGCGATCACCTTCCCGTTTTGCATTAAAACACACCCCAACCCATATTTAGAGGCATCACTATAAACAGAAAAATTTCCAGTACCCGAAGGTATTGCTAACACTGGAGCAGTTGTTAGCCTTTTCTTTAATTCCTGGAAACTTTGCTCACATTCATCCGTCCATTTGAACGGAACATTTTTCTTTGTCAAATTGGTGAGCGTCGAGGCGATGCTGGAAAAGTCCTTAATGAACTTTCGATAATACCCAGCTAGCCCGAGAAAACTTCTTATCTCCGTGGGAGTGGTTGGTCTTGGCCAATTTTCTATAGCTTCTATCTTGCTGGGATCTACTGAAATTCCGCTTCCCGAAATAACATGCCCCAGAAAGATTACTCGATCCAACCAAAATTCGCACTTTTTAAATTTGGCGAATAATTGTTTCTCCCGAAGAATTCCTAGGACCGCTCTCAAATGTTCCTCATGTTCTTCTTTTGTCTTGGAATAAATGAGAATATCGTCGATAAAGACGATAACACATCGGTCCAGCAATTTTTTGAATACTCGGTTCATCAAATCCATGAAGGCTGCCGGAGCATTCGTCAATCCGAAAGGCATGACCAAAAATTCATAGTGGCCGTACCTCGTACTGAATGCGGTTTTTGGAATGTCCGCTTCCCGGATCTTCAGCTGATGATAACCGGAGCGCAGGTCGATCTTAGAAAATACTGTTGCTCCTTGGAGTTGATCGAATAAATCGTCAATCCTTGGCAATGGGTATTTATTCTTAATCGTGATCTTGTTGAGTTCACGATAATCGATACACATTCTCATCGACCCGTCCTTTTTCTTCACAAATAAAACCGGGGCTCCCCATGGTGAGAAACTGGGTTGAATAAAACCCTTCTGCAACAAATCTTCCAATTGCTCCTTCAATTCTCGTAATTCGTTCGGTGCTAACCGATACGGGGATTTAGAGATCGGGGCAGCTCCAGGTACAAGATCGATTGCAAATTTAATCTCCCGATCTGGGGGTAATCCCGGAAGATCCTCGGGAAATACATCGGAATATTCGTTCACTATCGGAACCTCCTCAAGTTTAAGCTGGGAAGATTCCTCAGCATTCACCGCAAAAACTAGGAACGATTCGCAACCCGTATTTACGAGTCGCTGAGCTTTTAAAGCAGAAATCCGAGGGATTGAGTTTCTATTCTTTCTTCCCGAAAATTCAAACTCCTCTCCCTCTGGCGATCGAAACCTAACTACCCTTTTTGAACAATCAATAATGGCTCCGTATTTCGAAAGCCAATCCATCCCGAATATAATATCGTAATCATTCATCGGGATTACTATTAGGTTCACATCTAACTCTCTACCCTCAATTCTTACGGGACATTTCTCAACCACCAAATTTGATCGAGTTGGATCCCCATGTGGTAAAGATACCACGAAATCACATAATCATATCAAAGTATTACACTTAACTTACAGGCGAGGCTGGTTCTCCCGGCTTTTGAGTGGCAGTACATGGACAGTCTTCAGAATCTAAAGCCTAAGCTCTGATACCACCTGTGGCGACCCTACTTCCTAATTAAGTTAATTGGCGGATTTCCCCGCAACAGAACACGCGGAAGACACGATAAATATTTTTTTTTTTAATTTAAATAACCTACATAGTATTATATCGGGTTTACAAAAATATCTACTATTAATACTTTGGGCCGAAGCCCCAAAATTTCAAACCCAATATCAAACACTATGCCACTCCACAGGTCGCGTCCCATGTACTGCGCCACCCTCAAAAGTCCGTGGAGTCACCGCCGCCAGCTCGCCATGAATCTCAACCTTGACACTAGTCGGTGTCGGGTTCATTCTTACCTACAAACAAAAATAGGATAGAACCCTGAGCTATTGCCCAGTAGGTGATTACATAACATGCAATACGTGCGTGCACTCCACCCAATCCCGGTTCCTCACAATATAATATAATGCACACTCGACAAATCTCATCTATCAATTCTCAATTCTCAACAGGGCCCTAGGTCAGACTCGGCACCCACGCGCGCAATGGCAAAGTACACCATCAACCATGCGGTAGCCCACACCGGCCGCGCCGGGTCGCTCCTTCCGCACACAATCTCAACCCGACGGCTTTTTCCCCGAATGTTATACCACAAGTTCGGGTAGACAGGAATCTCACATCTGTCTGCCGTCCCTGAGCCAAATAATATCCGGTGGTTTACACCTCGGGTGGCTCAATCCCGAGTAGATGGGTGTCGCAAACCCCCTCTCCCACCAAGTGCATAATCGAGTCTGAACCTGACTGCCAAAATCGGCAACTCTACCCTTCTCACATTCGACACAATATCGTGTCACCGTATCATTACGGTACCTTCACCTCTCTTATGCATGTCGTGAAATGCATATCACATTCGTCACATATATCACGTATTATTTCTTACAAATAATACCCCAAAATACTCTCGTATCTTAAAATAAGGGTTGACCCGAAAATTCTAGTCAAAGTATGAATATACTTTGATTTAAAGATAAAATGAACTTAAAATAATTTTATTTGAATATTTGGGCCTAATTTAAGACAAAAGTCCAAAAATAATTAGACTGGTCGAATCGTGAAGTTCGGTCAACTTCAGACTTTTTAAAAGCATATGGTCAACCCGACATTTGGAGTCAAAATTCGGGACTCTTCACAGTGTTAGCGGTATTGCCCGAATTTGGATTTCGCGCGTCATTTGATCGAATTTGCGAAGTCTGATTTAGTTCGCGTGTCACCCGAAATTCACTCACAGGAATCACCCCGCGAAATTCAAGTTGACCCGCGAAACTTTAGTCCGACCCGCTACTTCTCTCACAGGAATCACCCTGTGGTCGACCCGCGAAATTAATTCTGACCCGCGAAAAACCCATTTACTCACACAATAAAATCCATTTGAGTCCGCGAAGAACTTTTCGCGACCCGAATATAATTCGCGAACTAAACTTCGGCGAACTATCGAAAATCTGCCCGAATTTCAACCTTTCAAATTTGGCGAAATTTAAAATTTGGCCCGCGACCTTCTTTTCTCACTCACATCTTTACAAATCTTTCGGCCCGCGAATTTTATCGCAGCCCGCGATTTTCTTTCCTCTCTCACACTTCACGAACCTTTTTGGCCCGCGAATTCTTTTCAACCCGCGAATTTCTCATGAGCTGAAACTTTCTTCATCTCATCGAAATTCATATTTTCCAGAACTTCATCACATGAATCCGTTCCAGATTTCACATAAACATGTAAGAATTCACAGAACTCATATATTGAGCTCAAACTTAACATCTCAACACAGCAAATACAACACATAATCATTCAAAGCTCCCGAAATTCATGAATTCGGATGACCTTTCATCCAAATTCGTTAAACTAAATAAATCAAACTTAAAAACAGTTTGTAGGGGTTAAAAACCACCTACCTCACTTCCAAGTTAGCCGAAATTGCTTAGTTCTTCTCTGCTTTTCTTCGTTTGTTTTCTTTCGTTTGATATTTTCGTTTGTCCTTATCACCTTTTGAGATAAACCTTTAAAAGGAAAGTTACGTTTCCTTTCTCTTAAGGAAATCTCTTATTGGGCCTACTTTAAATTAATTTGGGCCCATATCTATTTATTTTACTCAAAGAGTATTTTTCTTATTTTCGGTTCAATTTCCCGAAAATTCGCTTTGTCCGAAAATTAACTTCATAATTTTCCGAAACTTACAGAATAATTTTCACGCTAATTGCGCATTATTCCCGTATTAATTTTACGGGTATTACATCCTCCCCCCCTAAAAGAAATTTCGTCCCCGAAATTTAAGTTGTCTGAAACAACTCAGGGTATTTCTCTCTCATTTCGTCTTCTCGCTCCCAAGTGGCTTCTTCCAATATCTGGTTTCGCCATAAGACCTTCACGAGGGGAATATTCTTATTTCGTAATTGCTTCACCTCATACATTAGAATCTCTACCGGCTTTTCTTCGTAACTCAAGTCCGGCTTCAATTGTTGGTGAAGTCTTTTGTCTCTTAGCACATGATACGGGTCCAACACATACTTTCGCAGTGTAGACACGTGGAATACGTCATGGACTTGTGCTAACGGCGTCGGTAATTCTAGCTGATATGCTACTTCACCGACTCTTTTCAAAATTTTGAAAGGTCCTATATATCTCGGACTCAACTTTCCTTTTTGTCCGAACCGTTTGACACCCTTCATAGGTGATACTTTCAAAAATACTTTATCACCTTCTTCAAATTCTAACGACCTTCGCCTCTTGTCTGCATAACTCTTCTGGCGACTTTGGGCCGTTTGCATTTTCTCCCGAATTTTCTTAACAACTTCAGTCATTTCGCGTACCATCTCGGGACCTAATAGCGCCTTCTCGCCGATTTCATCCCAATGAACTGGGGATCGACATTTACGTCCGTATAAGGCTTCGTAAGGCGCCATTCCGATCGTTGCTTGATAGCTGTTGTTATATGAAAATTCTATTAACGGGAGATATTTACTCCAACTCCCTTGAAAATCCAAGACACATGCTCTCAACATGTCTTCGAGTGTCTGGATCGTCCTTTCCGATTGTCCGTCAGTCTGGGGATGATAAGCTGAACTAAATGATAATTTAGTTCCCAGAGCTTTCTGTAAGCTTTTCCAGAACTGGGACAGAAATCTTGAATCTCGATCTGATATGATCGATATCGGAATTCCATGGAGTCTCACTATCTCTTGAATGTAGAGTTCAGCGAACTTCTCCATGGGATAGGTCTGGTGAATAGGCAAGAAATGGGCGGACTTAGTCAGTCTGTCAACAATCACCCAAATTGCATCATAACCTTTCACCGTTCTTGGCAACCCGACGACAAAATCCATTGTTATATGGTCCCACTTCCACTCGGGAATCGTCAAAGGTTGTAACATTCCTGCCGGTCTTTGATGTTCTGCTTTGATCTGCTGACAAGTCAGGCATCTATGTACAAATGCAGCAACATCCTTTTTCATTCCCGGCCACCAATAATTTAGTCGCAAATCACGATACATTTTCGTTGCACCGGGATGCACCGAATATATTGTCGTATGTGCCTCCGTCATTAAAGTTCGACGAATCTCTTCATCTTCCGGCACATATAAGCGACTTTTAAATCGTAAACTCCCGTCTTCTCGGAATTCAAATTCCGATGAGACTTCTTTATCTTGTTCTCTTTGTTTCTTCAAGTACAACTCATCTTTCTTTTGTACTTCAATGATTCGGTCTAATAGTGTTGGCTTAAGTGTCAACACTGCCAACTTTTCTTCAATCTCTCCGAAATTGATTACTTCAACTCCGAATTGGCGTAATTCAGTGTTTACAGTTTTGCGGCTCAATGCATCTGCGACTACGTTCGCTTTTCCTGGATGATAATTTATCACACAGTCGTAGTCTTTGACTAACTCGAGCCATCTTCTTTGCCTCATATTTAACTCCTTCTGGGTGAAGAAGTACTTCAAACTCTTGTGATCCGTGAAGATCTCGCATCTTTCTCCGTAAAGATAGTGTCGCCATGTTTTAAGAGCAAACACTACGGCTGCGAGTTCGAGATCATGAGTGGGGTAATTTTTCTCATATGGCTTTAATTGTCGGGAGGCATAAGCGATCACCTTCCCGTTTTGCATTAAAACACACCCCAACCCATATTTAGAGGCATCACTATAAACAGAAAAATTTCCAGTACCCGAAGGTATTGCTAACACTGGAGCAGTTGTTAGCCTTTTCTTTAATTCCTGGAAACTTTGCTCACATTCATCCGTCCATTTGAACGGAACATTTTTCTTTGTCAAATTGGTGAGCGTCGAGGCGATGCTGGAAAAGTCCTTAATGAACTTTCGATAATACCCAGCTAGCCCGAGAAAACTTCTTATCTCCGTGGGAGTGGTTGGTCTTGGCCAATTTTCTATAGCTTCTATCTTGCTGGGATCTACTGAAATTCCGCTTCCCGAAATAACATGCCCCAGAAAGATTACTCGATCCAACCAAAATTCGCACTTTTTAAATTTGGCGAATAATTGTTTCTCCCGAAGAATTCCTAGGACCGCTCTCAAATGTTCCTCATGTTCTTCTTTTGTCTTGGAATAAATGAGAATATCGTCGATAAAGACGATAACACATCGGTCCAGCAATTTTTTGAATACTCGGTTCATCAAATCCATGAAGGCTGCCGGAGCATTCGTCAATCCGAAAGGCATGACCAAAAATTCATAGTGGCCGTACCTCGTACTGAATGCGGTTTTTGGAATGTCCGCTTCCCGGATCTTCAGCTGATGATAACCGGAGCGCAGGTCGATCTTAGAAAATACTGTTGCTCCTTGGAGTTGATCGAATAAATCGTCAATCCTTGGCAATGGGTATTTATTCTTAATCGTGATCTTGTTGAGTTCACGATAATCGATACACATTCTCATCGACCCGTCCTTTTTCTTCACAAATAAAACCGGGGCTCCCCATGGTGAGAAACTGGGTTGAATAAAACCCTTCTGCAACAAATCTTCCAATTGCTCCTTCAATTCTCGTAATTCGTTCGGTGCTAACCGATACGGGGATTTAGAGATCGGGGCAGCTCCAGGTACAAGATCGATTGCAAATTTAATCTCCCGATCTGGGGGTAATCCCGGAAGATCCTCGGGAAATACATCGGAATATTCGTTCACTATCGGAACCTCCTCAAGTTTAAGCTGGGAAGATTCCTCAGCATTCACCGCAAAAACTAGGAACGATTCGCAACCCGTATTTACGAGTCGCTGAGCTTTTAAAGCAGAAATCCGAGGGATTGAGTTTCTATTCTTTCTTCCCGAAAATTCAAACTCCTCTCCCTCTGGCGATCGAAACCTAACTACCCTTTTTGAACAATCAATAATGGCTCCGTATTTCGAAAGCCAATCCATCCCGAATATAATATCGTAATCATTCATCGGGATTACTATTAGGTTCACATCTAACTCTCTACCCTCAATTCTTACGGGACATTTCTCAACCACCAAATTTGATCGAGTTGGATCCCCATGTGGTAAAGATACCACGAAATCACATAATCATATCAAAGTATTACACTTAACTTACAGGCGAGGCTGGTTCTCCCGGCTTTTGAGTGGCAGTACATGGACAGTCTTCAGAATCTAAAGCCTAAGCTCTGATACCACCTGTGGCGACCCTACTTCCTAATTAAGTTAATTGGCGGATTTCCCCGCAACAGAACACGCGGAAGACCCGATAAAATTTTTTTTTTAATTTAAATAACCTACATAGTATTATATCGGGTTTACAAAAATATCTACTATTAATACTTTGGGCCGAAGCCCCAAAATTTCAAACCCAATATCAAACACTATGCCACTCCACAGGTCGCGTCCCATGTACTGCGCCACCCTCAAAAGTCCGTGGAGTCACCGCCGCCAGCTCGCCATGAATCTCAACCCTGACACTAGTCGGTGTCGGGTTCATTCTTACCTACAAACAAAAATAGGATAGAACCCTGAGCTATTGCCCAGTAGGTGATTACATAACATGCAATACGTGCGTGCACTCCACCCAATCCCGGTTCCTCACAATATAATATAATGCACACTCGACAAATCTCATCTATCAATTCTCAATTCTCAACAGGGCCCTAGGTCAGACTCGGCACCCACGCGCGCAATGGCAAAGTACACCATCAACCATGCGGTAGCCCACACCGGCCGCGCCGGGTCGCTCCTTCCGCACACAATCTCAACCCGACGGCTTTTTCCCCGAATGTTATACCACAAGTTCGGGTAGACAGGAATCTCACATCTGTCTGCCGTCCCTGAGCCAAATAATATCCGGTGGTTTACACCTCGGGTGGCTCAATCCCGAGTAGATGGGTGTCGCAAACCCCCTCTCCCACCAAGTGCATAATCGAGTCTGAACCTGACTGCCAAAATCGGCAACTCTACCCTTCTCACATTCGACACAATATCGTGTCACCGTATCATTACGGTACCTTCACCTCTCTTATGCATGTCGTGAAATGCATATCACATTCGTCACATATATCACGTATTATTTCTTACAAATAATACCCCAAAATACTCTCGTATCTTAAAATAAGGGTTGACCCGAAAATTCTAGTCAAAGTATGAATATACTTTGATTTAAAGATAAAATGAACTTAAAATAATTTTATTTGAATATTTGGGCCTAATTTAAGACAAAAGTCCAAAAATAATTAGACTGGTCGAATCGTGAAGTTCGGTCAACTTCAGACTTTTTAAAAGCATATGGTCAACCCGACATTTGGAGTCAAAATTCGGGACTCTTCACAGTGTTAGCGGTATTGCCCGAATTTGGATTTCGCGCGTCATTTGATCGAATTTGCGAAGTCTGATTTAGTTCGCGTGTCACCCGAAATTCACTCACAGGAATCACCCCGCGAAATTCAAGTTGACCCGCGAAACTTTAGTCCGACCCGCTACTTCTCTCACAGGAATCACCCTGTGGTCGACCCGCGAAATTAATTCTGACCCGCGAAAAACCCATTTACTCACACAATAAAATCCATTTGAGTCCGCGAAGAACTTTTCGCGACCCGAATATAATTCGCGAACTAAACTTCGGCGAACTATCGAAAATCTGCCCGAATTTCAACCTTTCAAATTTGGCGAAATTTAAAATTTGGCCCGCGACCTTCTTTTCTCACTCACATCTTTACAAATCTTTCGGCCCGCGAATTTTATCGCAGCCCGCGATTTTCTTTCCTCTCTCACACTTCACGAACCTTTTTGGCCCGCGAATTCTTTTCAACCCGCGAATTTCTCATGAGCTGAAACTTTCTTCATCTCATCGAAATTCATATTTTCCAGAACTTCATCACATGAATCCGTTCCAGATTTCACATAAACATGTAAGAATTCACAGAACTCATATATTGAGCTCAAACTTAACATCTCAACACAGCAAATACAACACATAATCATTCAAAGCTCCCGAAATTCATGAATTCGGATGACCTTTCATCCAAATTCGTTAAACTAAATAAATCAAACTTAAAAACAGTTTGTAGGGGTTAAAAACCACCTACCTCACTTCCAAGTTAGCCGAAATTGCTTAGTTCTTCTCTGCTTTTCTTCGTTTGTTTTCTTTCGTTTGATATTTTCGTTTGTCCTTATCACCTTTTGAGATAAACCTTTAAAAGGAAAGTTACGTTTCCTTTCTCTTAAGGAAATCTCTTATTGGGCCTACTTTAAATTAATTTGGGCCCATATCTATTTATTTTACTCAAAGAGTATTTTTCTTATTTTCGGTTCAATTTCCCGAAAATTCGCTTTGTCCGAAAATTAACTTCATAATTTTCCGAAACTTACAGAATAATTTTCACGCTAATTGCGCATTATTCCCGTATTAATTTTACGGGTATTACATCCTCCCCCCCTAAAAGAAATTTCGTCCCCGAAATTTAAGTTGTCTGAAACAACTCAGGGTATTTCTCTCTCATTTCGTCTTCTCGCTCCCAAGTGGCTTCTTCCAATATCTGGTTTCGCCATAAGACCTTCACGAGGGGAATATTCTTATTTCGTAATTGCTTCACCTCATACATTAGAATCTCTACCGGCTTTTCTTCGTAACTCAAGTCCGGCTTCAATTGTTGGTGAAGTCTTTTGTCTCTTAGCACATGATACGGGTCCAACACATACTTTCGCAGTGTAGACACGTGGAATACGTCATGGACTTGTGCTAACGGCGTCGGTAATTCTAGCTGATATGCTACTTCACCGACTCTTTTCAAAATTTTGAAAGGTCCTATATATCTCGGACTCAACTTTCCTTTTTGTCCGAACCGTTTGACACCCTTCATAGGTGATACTTTCAAAAATACTTTATCACCTTCTTCAAATTCTAACGACCTTCGCCTCTTGTCTGCATAACTCTTCTGGCGACTTTGGGCCGTTTGCATTTTCTCCCGAATTTTCTTAACAACTTCAGTCATTTCGCGTACCATCTCGGGACCTAATAGCGCCTTCTCGCCGATTTCATCCCAATGAACTGGGGATCGACATTTACGTCCGTATAAGGCTTCGTAAGGCGCCATTCCGATCGTTGCTTGATAGCTGTTGTTATATGAAAATTCTATTAACGGGAGATATTTACTCCAACTCCCTTGAAAATCCAAGACACATGCTCTCAACATGTCTTCGAGTGTCTGGATCGTCCTTTCCGATTGTCCGTCAGTCTGGGGATGATAAGCTGAACTAAATGATAATTTAGTTCCCAGAGCTTTCTGTAAGCTTTTCCAGAACTGGGACAGAAATCTTGAATCTCGATCTGATATGATCGATATCGGAATTCCATGGAGTCTCACTATCTCTTGAATGTAGAGTTCAGCGAACTTCTCCATGGGATAGGTCTGGTGAATAGGCAAGAAATGGGCGGACTTAGTCAGTCTGTCAACAATCACCCAAATTGCATCATAACCTTTCACCGTTCTTGGCAACCCGACGACAAAATCCATTGTTATATGGTCCCACTTCCACTCGGGAATCGTCAAAGGTTGTAACATTCCTGCCGGTCTTTGATGTTCTGCTTTGATCTGCTGACAAGTCAGGCATCTATGTACAAATGCAGCAACATCCTTTTTCATTCCCGGCCACCAATAATTTAGTCGCAAATCACGATACATTTTCGTTGCACCGGGATGCACCGAATATATTGTCGTATGTGCCTCCGTCATTAAAGTTCGACGAATCTCTTCATCTTCCGGCACATATAAGCGACTTTTAAATCGTAAACTCCCGTCTTCTCGGAATTCAAATTCCGATGAGACTTCTTTATCTTGTTCTCTTTGTTTCTTCAAGTACAACTCATCTTTCTTTTGTACTTCAATGATTCGGTCTAATAGTGTTGGCTTAAGTGTCAACACTGCCAACTTTTCTTCAATCTCTCCGAAATTGATTACTTCAACTCCGAATTGGCGTAATTCAGTGTTTACAGTTTTGCGGCTCAATGCATCTGCGACTACGTTCGCTTTTCCTGGATGATAATTTATCACACAGTCGTAGTCTTTGACTAACTCGAGCCATCTTCTTTGCCTCATATTTAACTCCTTCTGGGTGAAGAAGTACTTCAAACTCTTGTGATCCGTGAAGATCTCGCATCTTTCTCCGTAAAGATAGTGTCGCCATGTTTTAAGAGCAAACACTACGGCTGCGAGTTCGAGATCATGAGTGGGGTAATTTTTCTCATATGGCTTTAATTGTCGGGAGGCATAAGCGATCACCTTCCCGTTTTGCATTAAAACACACCCCAACCCATATTTAGAGGCATCACTATAAACAGAAAAATTTCCAGTACCCGAAGGTATTGCTAACACTGGAGCAGTTGTTAGCCTTTTCTTTAATTCCTGGAAACTTTGCTCACATTCATCCGTCCATTTGAACGGAACATTTTTCTTTGTCAAATTGGTGAGCGTCGAGGCGATGCTGGAAAAGTCCTTAATGAACTTTCGATAATACCCAGCTAGCCCGAGAAAACTTCTTATCTCCGTGGGAGTGGTTGGTCTTGGCCAATTTTCTATAGCTTCTATCTTGCTGGGATCTACTGAAATTCCGCTTCCCGAAATAACATGCCCCAGAAAGATTACTCGATCCAACCAAAATTCGCACTTTTTAAATTTGGCGAATAATTGTTTCTCCCGAAGAATTCCTAGGACCGCTCTCAAATGTTCCTCATGTTCTTCTTTTGTCTTGGAATAAATGAGAATATCGTCGATAAAGACGATAACACATCGGTCCAGCAATTTTTTGAATACTCGGTTCATCAAATCCATGAAGGCTGCCGGAGCATTCGTCAATCCGAAAGGCATGACCAAAAATTCATAGTGGCCGTACCTCGTACTGAATGCGGTTTTTGGAATGTCCGCTTCCCGGATCTTCAGCTGATGATAACCGGAGCGCAGGTCGATCTTAGAAAATACTGTTGCTCCTTGGAGTTGATCGAATAAATCGTCAATCCTTGGCAATGGGTATTTATTCTTAATCGTGATCTTGTTGAGTTCACGATAATCGATACACATTCTCATCGACCCGTCCTTTTTCTTCACAAATAAAACCGGGGCTCCCCATGGTGAGAAACTGGGTTGAATAAAACCCTTCTGCAACAAATCTTCCAATTGCTCCTTCAATTCTCGTAATTCGTTCGGTGCTAACCGATACGGGGATTTAGAGATCGGGGCAGCTCCAGGTACAAGATCGATTGCAAATTTAATCTCCCGATCTGGGGGTAATCCCGGAAGATCCTCGGGAAATACATCGGAATATTCGTTCACTATCGGAACCTCCTCAAGTTTAAGCTGGGAAGATTCCTCAGCATTCACCGCAAAAACTAGGAACGATTCGCAACCCGTATTTACGAGTCGCTGAGCTTTTAAAGCAGAAATCCGAGGGATTGAGTTTCTATTCTTTCTTCCCGAAAATTCAAACTCCTCTCCCTCTGGCGATCGAAACCTAACTACCCTTTTTGAACAATCAATAATGGCTCCGTATTTCGAAAGCCAATCCATCCCGAATATAATATCGTAATCATTCATCGGGATTACTATTAGGTTCACATCTAACTCTCTACCCTCAATTCTTACGGGACATTTCTCAACCACCAAATTTGATCGAGTTGGATCCCCATGTGGTAAAGATACCACGAAATCACATAATCATATCAAAGTATTACACTTAACTTACAGGCGAGGCTGGTTCTCCCGGCTTTTGAGTGGCAGTACATGGACAGTCTTCAGAATCTAAAGCCTAAGCTCTGATACCACCTGTGGCGACCCTACTTCCTAATTAAGTTAATTGGCGGATTTCCCCGCAACAGAACACGCGGAAGACCCGATAAAATTTTTTTTTTAATTTAAATAACCTACATAGTATTATATCGGGTTTACAAAAATATCTACTATTAATACTTTGGGCCGAAGCCCCAAAATTTCAAACCCAATATCAAACACTATGCCACTCCACAGGTCGCGTCCCATGTACTGCGCCACCCTCAAAAGTCCGTGGAGTCACCGCCGCCAGCTCGCCATGAATCTCAACCCTGACACTAGTCGGTGTCGGGTTCATTCTTACCTACAAACAAAAATAGGATAGAACCCTGAGCTATTGCCCAGTAGGTGATTACATAACATGCAATACGTGCGTGCACTCCACCCAATCCCGGTTCCTCACAATATAATATAATGCACACTCGACAAATCTCATCTATCAATTCTCAATTCTCAACAGGGCCCTAGGTCAGACTCGGCACCCACGCGCGCAATGGCAAAGTACACCATCAACCATGCGGTAGCCCACACCGGCCGCCCGGGTCGCTCCTTCCGCACACAATCTCAACCCGACGGCTTTTTCCCCGAATGTTATACCACAAGTTCGGGTAGACAGGAATCTCACATCTGTCTGCCGTCCCTGAGCCAAATAATATCCGGTGGTTTACACCTCGGGTGGCTCAATCCCGAGTAGATGGGTGTCGCAAACCCCCTCTCCCACCAAGTGCATAATCGAGTCTGAACCTGACTGCCAAAATCGGCAACTCTACCCTTCTCACATTCGACACAATATCGTGTCACCGTATCATTACGGTACCTTCACCTCTCTTATGCATGTCGTGAAATGCATATCACATTCGTCACATATATCACGTATTATTTCTTACAAATAATACCCCAAAATACTCTCGTATCTTAAAATAAGGGTTGACCCGAAAATTCTAGTCAAAGTATGAATATACTTTGATTTAAAGATAAAATGAACTTAAAATAATTTTATTTGAATATTTGGGCCTAATTTAAGACAAAAGTCCAAAAATAATTAGACTGGTCGAATCGTGAAGTTCGGTCAACTTCAGACTTAAAAGCATATGGTCAACCCGACATTTGGAGTCAAAATTCGGGACTCTTCACAGTGTTAGCGGTATTGCCCGAATTTGGATTTCGCGCGTCATTTGATCGAATTTGCGAAGTCTGATTTAGTTCGCGTGTCACCCGAAATTCACTCACAGGAATCACCCCGCGAAATTCAAGTTGACCCGCGAAACTTTAGTCCGACCCGCTACTTCTCTCACAGGAATCACCCTGTGGTCGACCCGCGAAATTAATTCTGACCCGCGAAAAACCCATTTACTCACACAATAAAATCCATTTGAGTCCGCGAAGAACTTTTCGCGACCCGAATATAATTCGCGAACTAAACTTCGGCGAACTATCGAAAATCTGCCCGAATTTCAACCTTTCAAATTTGGCGAAATTTAAAATTTGGCCCGCGACCTTCTTTTCTCACTCACATCTTTACAAATCTTTCGGCCCGCGAATTTTATCGCCGCCCGCGATTTTCTTTCCTCTCTCACACTTCACGAACCTTTTTGGCCCGCGAATTCTTTTCAACCCGCGAATTTCTCATGAGCTGAAACTTTCTTCATCTCATCGAAATTCATATTTTCCAGAACTTCATCACATGAATCCGTTCCAGATTTCACATAAACATGTAAGAATTCACAGAACTCATATATTGAGCTCAAACTTAACATCTCAACACAGCAAATACAACACATAATCATTCAAAGCTCCCGAAATTCATGAATTCGGATGACCTTTCATCCAAATTCGTTAAACTAAATAAATCAAACTTAAAAACAGTTTGTAGGGGTTAAAAACCACCTACCTCACTTCCAAGTTAGCCGAAATTGCTTAGTTCTTCTCTGCTTTTCTTCGTTTGTTTTCTTTCGTTTGATATTTTCGTTTGTCCTTATCACCTTTTGAGATAAACCTTTAAAAGAAAGTTACGTTTCCTTTCTCTTAAGGAAATCTCTTATTGGGCCTACTTTAAATTAATTTGGGCCCATATCTATTTATTTTACTCAAAGAGTATTTTTCTTATTTTCGGTTCAATTTCCCGAAAATTCGCTTTGTCCGAAAATTAACTTCATAATTTTCCGAAACTTACAGAATAATTTTCACGCTAATTGCGCATTATTCCCGTATTAATTTTACGGGTATTACAATATGTTTCGTTGATTTGCACAGTACCGACAAAAAACATTTGCGCTTTTCATTAATGGGTGCGATCATACCAGCACTAGTGCACCGGATCTCATCAGAACTCCGAAGTTAAGCGTGCTTGGGCGAGAGTAGTAATAGGATGGGTCACCCCCTGGGAAGTCCTCGTGTTGCACCCCCTTATTTTTACGCGTAATAATACCCTATTGTATAAATATTAATATAAAAAGATACCGACTTTGTTACATTCTACGCCCAACACCTATGGATTTCGTGAATTTTAAATTTCCGAAAAAAATAAATTTTGAACAGTAAATGTGTGTTATAATTCCCTATTAAATTTGCTCGGGATTTTCGATTGCGGTTTGAAACCACCCGTGTCCACGCGTCGCAATAATTTCCGAGCAACCTACTCTACCT
This sequence comes from Linderniella brevidens, assembly GCA_004919715.1. NCBI lineage: Eukaryota > Viridiplantae > Streptophyta > Magnoliopsida > Lamiales > Linderniaceae > Linderniella > Linderniella brevidens. The sequence continues at coordinate 20,249 of SWDC01000039.1, forward strand.
CGGTTATCTGTTTTTTGATTTGCACAGTACCAACAAAAAACATTTGCGCTTTGAATTAAGCGTGTGCGATCATACCAGCACTAGTGCACCAGATCTCATCAGAAGTCCGAAGTTAAGCGTGCGTGGGCGAGAGTAGTAATAGGATGGGTCACCCCCTGGGAAGTCCTCGTGTTGCACCCCCTTATTTTTACGCGTAGTAATACCCTATTGTATAAATATTAATATAAAAAGATACCGACTTTGTTACATTCTACGCCCAACACCTATGGATTTCGTGAATTTTAAATTTCCGAAAAAAATAAATTTGAACAGTAAATGTGTGTTATAATTCCCTATTAAATTTGCTCGGGATTTTCGATTGCGGTTTGAAACCACCCGTGTCCACGCGTCGCAATAATTTCCGAGCAACCTACTCTACCTCGGTTATCTGTTTTTTGATTTGCACAGTACCAACAAAAAACATTTGCGCTTTGAATTAAGCGGGTGCGATCATACTAGCACTAGTGCACCGGATTCCATCAGAACTCCGAAGTTAAGCTTGCTTGGGCGAGAGTAGTACTAGGATGGGTGACCCCCTGGGAAGTCCTCGTGTTGCACCCCCTTAATTTTACGCGTAATAATACCCTATTATATAAATATTAATATAAAAAGATACCGACATTGTTACATTCTACGCCCAACACCTATGGATTTCGTGAATTTTAAATTTTCGAAAAAAATCAATTTGAACAGTAAATGTGTGTTATAATTCCCTATTAAATTTGCTCGGGATTTTCTATTGCGGTTTGAAACCACCCGTGTCCACGCCTCGCAATAATTTCCGAGCAACCTACTCTACCTCGGTTATCTGTTTTTTTATTTGCACAGTACCAACAAAAAACATTTGCGCTTTGAATTAAGCGGGTGCGATCATACCAGCATTAGTGCACCGGATCCCATCAGAACTCCGAAGTTAAGCGTGCTTAGGCGAGAGTAGTACTAGGATTGGTGAGCCCCTGGGAAGTCCTCGTGTTGCACCCCCTTATTTTTACGCGTAATAGTACCTTATTGTAAAAATATTAATATAAAAAAATACCGACATTGTTACTTTCTACGCCCAACACCTATGGATTTCGTGAATTTTAAATTTCCGAAAAAAATCAATTTGAACAGTAAATATGTGTTATAATTCCCTATCGAATTTGCTCGGGATTTTCGATTGCGGTTTGAAACCACCCGTGTCCACGCGTCGCAATAATTTCCGAGCAACCTAGTCTACCTCGGTTATCTGTTTTTTGATTTGCACAGTACCAACAAAAAACATTTGCGCTTTGAATTAAGCGGGTGCGATCATACCAGCACTAGTGCACCGGATTCCATCAGAACTTCGAAGTTAAGCGTGCTTGGGCGAGAGTTGTACTAGGATGGGTGACCCCCTGGGAAGTCCTCGTGTTGCACCCCCTTAATTTTACGCGTAATAATACCCTATTGTATAAATATTAATATAAAAAGATACCGACATTGTTACATTCTACGCCCAACACCTATGGATTTCGTGAATTTTAAATTTTCGAAAAAAATCAATTTGAACAGTAAATATGTGTTATAATTCCCTATTGAATTTGCTCGGGATTTTCGATTGCGGTTTGAAACCACCCGTGTCCACGCGTCGCAATAATTTCCGAGCTACCTAGTCTACCTCGGTTATATGTTTCGTTGATTTGCACAGTACCAACAAAAAACATTTGCGCTTTTCATTAATGGGTGCGATCATACCAGCACTAGTGCACCGGATCTCATCAGAACTCCGAAGTTAAGCGTGCTTGGGCGAGAGTAGTAATAGGATGGGTCACCCCCTGGGAAGTCCTCGTGTTGCACCCCCTTATTTTTACGCGTAATAATACCCTATTGTATAAATATTAATATAAAAAGATACCGACTTTGTTACATTCTACGCCCAACACCTATGGATTTCGTGAATTTTAAATTTCCGAAAAAATCAATTTTGAACAGTAAATGTGTGTTATAATTCCCTATTAAATTTGCTCGGGATTTTCGATTGCGGTTTGAAACCACCCGTGTCCACGCGTCGCAATAATTTCCGAGCAACCTACTCTACCTCGGTTATCTGTTTTTTGATTTGCACAGTACCAACAAAAAACATTTGCGCTTTGAATTAAGCGGGTGCGATCATACTAGCACTAGTGCACCGGATTCCATCAGAACTCCGAAGTTAAGCTTGCTTGGGCGAGAGTAGTACTAGGATAGGTGACCCCCTGGGAAGTCCTCGTGTTGCACCCCCTTAATTTTATGCGTAATAATACCCTATTATATAAATATTAATATAAAAAGATACCGACATTGTTACATTCTACGCCCAACACCTATGGATTTCGTGAATTTTAAATTTTCGAAAAAAATCAATTTGAACAGTAAATGTGTGTTATAATTCCCTATTAAATTTGCTCAGGATTTTCTATTGCGGTTTGAAACCACCCGTGTCCACGCCTCGCAATAATTTCCGAGCAACCTACTCTACCTCGGTTATCTGTTTTTGATTTGCACAGTACCAACAAAAAACATTTGCGCTTTAAATTAAGCGGGTGCGATCATACCAGCATTAGTGCACATGATCCCATCAGAACTCCGAAGTTAAGTGTGCTTGGGCGAGAGTAGTACTAGGATGGGTGACCCCCTGGGAAGTCCTCCTGTTGCACCCCCTTATTTTTACGCGTAATAATACCCTATTGTATAAATATTAATATAAAAAAATACCGACATTGTTACTTTCTACGCCCAACACCTATGGATTTCGTGAATTTTAAATTTCTGAAAAAAATCAATTTGAACAGTAAATGTGTGTTATAATTCCCTATTGAATTTGCTCGGGATTTTCTATTGCGGTTTGAAACCACCCATGTCCACGCCTCGCAATAATTTCCGAGCAACCTACTCTACCTCGGTTATCTGTTTTTTGATTTGCACAGTACCAACAAAAAACATTTGCGCTTTAAATTAAGCGGGTGCGATCATACCAGCACTAGTGCACCGGATTCCATCAGAACTCCGAAGTTAAGCGTGCTTGGGCGAGAGTTGTACTAGGATGGGTGACCCCCTGGGAAGTCCTCGTGTTGCACCCCCTTAATTTTACGCGTAATAATACCCTATTGTATAAATATTAATATAAAAAGATACCGACATTGTTACATTCTACGCCCAACACCTATGGATTTCGTGAATTTTAAATTTTCGAAAAAAATCAATTTGAACAGTAAATATGTGTTATAATTCCCTATTGAATTTGCTCGGGATTTTCGATTGCGGTTTGAAACCACCCGTGTCCACGCGTCGCAATAATTTCCGAGCTACCTAGTCTACCTCGGTTATATGTTTCGTTGATTTGCACAGTACCAACAAAAAACATTTGCGCTTTTTATTAATGGGTGCGATCATACCAGCACTAGTGCACCGGATCTCATCAGAACTCCGAAGTTAAGCGTGCTTGGGCGAGAGTAGTAATAGGATGGGTGACCCCCTGGGAAGTCCTCGTGTTGCACCCCCTTATTTTTACGCGTAATAATACCCTATTGTATAAATATTAATATAAAAAGATACCGACTTTGTTACATTCTACGCCCAACACCTATGGATTTCGTGAATTTTAAATTTCCGAAAAAAATAAATTTTGAACAGTAAATGTGTGTTATAATTCCCTATTAAATTTGCTCGGGATTTTCGATTGCGGTTTGAAACCACCCGTGTCCACGCGTCGCAATAATTTCCGAGCAACCTACTCTACCTCGGTTATCTGTTTTTTGATTTGCACAGTACCAACAAAAAACATTTGCGCTTTGAATTAAGCGGGTGCGATCATACTAGCACTAGTGCACCGGATTCCATCAGAACTCCGAAGTTAAGCTTGCTTGGGCGAGAGTAGTACTAGGATAGGTGACCCCCTGGGAAGTCCTCGTGTTGCACCCCCTTAATTTTACGCGTAATAATACCCTATTATATAAATATTAATATAAAAAGATACCGACATTGTTACATTCTACGCCCAACACCTATGGATTTCGTGAATTTTAAATTTTCGAAAAAAATCAATTTGAACAGTAAATGTGTGTTATAATTCCCTATTAAATTTGCTCAGGATTTTCTATTGCGGTTTGAAACCACCCGTGTCCACGCCTCGCAATAATTTCCGAGCAACCTACTCTACCTCGGTTATCTGTTTTTTGATTTGCACAGTACCAACAAAAAACATTTGCGCTTTAAATTAAGCGGGTGCGATCATACCAGCATTAGTGCACATGATCCCATCAGAACTCCGAAGTTAAGTGTGCTTGGGCGAGAGTAGTACTAGGATGGGTGACCCCCTGGGAAGTCCTCCTGTTGCACCCCCTTATTTTTACGCGTAATAATACCCTATTGTATAAATATTAATATAAAAAAATACCGACATTGTTACTTTCTACGCCCAACACCTATGGATTTCGTGAATTTTAAATTTCTGAAAAAAATCAATTTGAACAGTAAATGTGTGTTATAATTCCCTATTGAATTTGCTCGGGATTTTCTATTGCGGTTTGAAACCACCCGTGTCCACGCCTCGCAATAATTTCCGAGCAACCTACTCTACCTTGGTTATCTGTTTTTTGATTTGCACAGTACTAACAAAAAACATTTGCGCTTTAAATTAAGCGGGTGCGATCATACCAGCATTAGTGCACCGGATCCCATCAGAACTCCGAAATTAAGCGTGTTAGTCCGATTACGCACTCAAGAGAGGATCAAAGGCTTAAAAAATGATAAAGTTCTTAAAACACCTTCAGTGTGTGTTTGTGTGTGTGTGCCGAAATTAAGAACTTACTTTTTAAGAATTATGCTTGACCAACCCTAATTAGGGTTAATGGGATGCCTTATATACCACATGAGTTGGTATATTAAGGCTTGGGACTCAAACAATAAAATATTTACAATTTGACCCCAAATACAATAAATTAACTAATATTGACCCAAAACTCAAATACTAACTAAGGACACTACAATTAATTCCTAACATTCTCCCCCTTAGTGTCCTTTCTTCGTCTTTGTCTGTTTCTTTCAGCCTTTGGGTCGTTGCTGGGCGTACACGGAGTTCCGTAGTCCAAGCTTGTGCTCGTACGTCCTTATTTCCCTCCGGAACGAAAGCCTTTCTTGTATGTTGTTCAGCATATTCAGTATCTTGGCTTTTGTGTCCGGTCCTTCACCTTCCATCTTATCCAGTATGCTCCTCAACTTCTCTCGTATGATGAGGAGCGTTCCGCCGGAGAATTTTGGTATCTCCGATGTCTTCAATATTCGCTTTTCTCCCTTGTAGTTGATGTAGACCACCGCTGGATCTTCACTTTCGAACACGTGGCCTTCACCATATTCAACTTGTTCAGGGAGCTCGAATGATGGTTTGGTGAGGTTGACCTTTCTGACATTTGACTCCAGTGCTAGCTGCAGGTCGTGCGTCACTCCGTACTTGATTTGTCGGAGCATGAACCTTTTGATCGTCATGTATCCTAATTTGACGTCCTGGTCCTGCAGCGTTCCCACGTATCGGTAGCTTCCAATCATCTGTGAGATGTCTTCAGCTCTGATGTACGGGAAGTCAGCCTCTGTCAAGGTCTCTCTTGTACCGTCTTCCCTCACTACGTGGTAGACGCTTAGTAGGAAGGTCCCGAGCCGATCTATTCCAACTCTTTCTACGGCTTGTATTCGGGGCCTCTGCTTTTCCTCTCGCCTGAGAGCAGCCAGATCATTTCCTTTCCCTAAGAACATATGAAGACGTCTTAGGGAAAGAAGGTAGAGATTGGCTCTGCGCTCTGACAGGTGCGTCATCCCACGTAGCTCCAGCTCGTTCAATTTGACGAGCTGATCCTCTTTACGCCAGATTCTTTTCCTTATCTCTTCTTGGTATGGAACTAAGATTCTGACGTTTTGCCACGGAAGATCGACCGTTGCCCCGATCTTTGACATGAGAAGTGGAGCATCCTCATTTTGGACTTGATGTTTGAGTAGTTCCGGTAGATCGGGGAGGTCACTTTGCAGATCTTCCAGCTCCTCATCTTCATGGACTTTCACCAGGCTTATCGACGCCTTTTCGAGGAATAGTCTGGCGTTTTCTCGAAATCTGGCTTCGAGCTGGAGGTCCATAGATGTGGCTTGAGGTGGACTTTGTCGGTAGAAGGTTCTTGGTGAGCTAAGGCTTATAGTGACTGGAGTGGGTGTCGAAAGGGAAAGTGTATTGGAGATCTCTTGTGTATTTTGTTCGGTTGTGGTTGAGATCTCCATGGTAGGGAATATTATTGTGGTGCTGGAGACTTGTTTTGTTTTGCCTTTTGAGCTTGAGGTATCCAGCGGGTTGGATTCTTGGACTTTTTTGGTTGTTGGCTGCTGCTGGTGAGGGGATTCGACTCCACGCTGTCGGTTCTCCCCCTCGGGACGGTCCTCGTCTTCAGGGTCGTCCCGCGATCCAGATAGGCCCCCGGCTTGTGTTCGGCAGCTGGTGGGGTCAATCAGCCTCTGGATTTCTTTCTCCTTCGGTGTCAGGTGTGGCGCCGACCGGATACGTGCCAAAAGAATGTTGAAGAGTTCTTCAATGGGCACGTCCCACGGTCCTTCTTCTGGTTGTGTGAGTGAAGGAACAGCAGCAGCTGTCTCGTGTGTGACTGGAGTCTTGCCTTTGTCTTGTCTTGATGTTTCGATCATGGCCCGGACTTTTTCCACTAGTTCGTCGCCAAAAGATCGTAGCCGAGACTCCGTCACAAACGGATCGGGAAATAAAACGGAGCCACTGAGGCGTGCCGTTGTCGCGACGTCAGAGTAGATTTCTGACGTGCCGCCCACTGTAGTGGGTCTTCCGGGGCCACCAAGGCACACCGGTGGCAACGGTGCTAAGACAAACTCAGACCGTTGGCCCGAGACGACTGGTGGGATGTTGATCGTTTCGGGGCTTCCGCTCAGTCCCTCGGAGATTAACCCCAGAGTGACGTCAGAGAGCGTTCTGTCTAAGTCTGGAAGACTTAGAGGTGCGGAAAATAGTGTATGTGTCCTAGAAATGGAAAAAATTTTAGTTGGTGCGGACACTAGACCTGTGATCAAGGAGGGCGCAGTCGGAGGAAGTGAACTGCTTAATTCAACATCTATTGCCTCCGAATAAGGCAATGATGGTTGTCGTGGCTCCTCCGGTGCTATTGAGACGGTCGTCTGTTGGGAGACGACCGAATGGGTTGGAAGGGTTATTTGCGTGCTTGGGCCTGATGGCACGACTGCTACTCGGGAGACGATCGTGTCGTCTCCTGTTCCTACGGGTTCGGCCCGGCTTTGTAGTGGGTTAGAGGACTGAGGAGGTCGATCATGTTTTGTTTGGTGCGACGCTCCTGTATGCGTCTTACGTCTTCCCCTCGTTTGTTTTTCGTGAGGAACGAGGAGGGGAAGCGGCGCTTCCTAGACCTAACTGAGGCTGGGGTAGGCTAATTCCCGGGGTAGGTTCGACTGGGTTTTGTCGAACCATAGGAGTGTCTTCAAGGGTGATGGATTGGAGGTACCTCGCTACTATTGGTCCTACGCATCCAACTACGTTTAAGATTAAAGGCGATTTACCACGATTAAAGCTCGGAAGTATTGATTCGTCGTGGGATGGGCGTGGGAGACTTTGATAGCTTTGGGAATTCTCTTGTAATATGACTAATCTCTTCACACTCACACTATGTGTGAGGGTTTTTGGTATTTATACCACAAGTTGGTATATAATACCTTGGGCTTTTGTAAGCCCAGTTACATTTAATAGCTCACTAGCCTCTAATTAAATTAAAGCCTAGTTCGCTAAATTAATTACAAGACTAAGATAAAATAATACATTGAACACAATAAAATAATCCTAACAATCTCCCCCTTTGTGTTCAATTTATAATTAAGCGCTTGGTATCTTGGTCTTGTAAATCTTTTCCTGAGTCCTTGAAGAACACGTATCAAAGTGGCATTAGCGAAAGCGTTAGTGCGTGTGTTCTTCTTTAGTGTTTCTCCTCCTTTGTCTCGTCTGACCTTCTCTTCTCGGCACCGCATCTTTCATCAAGTCTTCTCTCGAAGCTTGTCTTGGAGATGTCGGGGCTCGAAGAGGCTTGCCGGTGAGTTCAGTCTCTCCCTTTGATAGTGCACAACTCCCCCTACGTTTGTTCAACCTTGTGTTGGGATTGGGGAGTTCTCTTTATATTCGGAGAGGCGAACTTGTGGCTGTAAATTCGAGTTTTGAAGGTCGTGGTTCGCTTGATTTTCTGATGACGCTTGAGATTTGAGCATTTCCGATCAATCTTGCATTTTTCGTTGTGGTACGGCTCCCATTTTCTTTCTTTACTACTAGGTGAAAATAGGTCGTCGATGGCAAGATGTTTGCATCGTCAGGACGAGGAGAAGCAACTCAGGTTGGGCAATAACCTAACGGAGCCACAAAGGCGATCCGTCTTGAAGGTTAACCGGGGTCACAAAGACTTCCCGTTAACATCAATTCTCTTCTTCTTGGCTCCAGGTTCATCTTCTTCGAAGGAAGTTGTCTGGTTCGGCTTCGAGAAAGCTTGTCTGGCTCCGGAAGAAGGTAAGTGTGGGGCTTGATTTAAGTTGTGCCGAGGCTCCTTTGGAATGTACGTTCAAGTGCAGGAGAGCCCGGCTTCAGAGTGGTACGCTCGGCGGAATTTGTTGGGTGGTCCGACCTCTTTGTTTATCCGTGTCCCCTTCTCCCCCTCATGGCGATCGAATTAACGAGATCGGCATGCTTGTTTTGGAAGATAAGGACACAAACGACAGGTCGGCGTGGTAATGAACAGACGGAGCCACTAAGGCAATCCGTCATCACGATTGCCTGTGAGTACAGGGCTTGGTAAACCGGGGCCACATAGGCATCCCGTTTTCATCGTTCTAGAGACTAGCTCGAGACGATGGCCTGATTCCGTTGTTGTTTTGATGTTGCAACGGCAGGACTTCCTTCCGATCATCGAACCATGTCTACGAGTAACATGTCTACGAAAGTTCTAACTTGATCACAAAGACCAGTGTTATAAGAGTGTATGTGTCCTAGAAAATATTTAAAATATGGGACGTGAGGACACACTAGACTCGATTGTGCACAAGAAAGTGTGGTAGTGGGGCTGAGTACCACTTAATTCAATATCTCCCACTTCCGAGTGAAGCGGTGATATAGTCGTGTCTCCCCGTGATTTCTTGAAACACCTGTCTTTTGTGAGACAGACGAGTGGGTGAGGCTCGGTTGTGCATGCGCCGTTGGACCTAATGCGGCGACTTCTACCCGGGAGCTAATAAAATTAGCACCTGTACCTATGGGGGTGTGATCCGAGATATTTGTGAGGTAAGGGAATGTTGTAGTGTTGGTCTTTTCAAAATGGATCAGAAGCATCATCGGAGGCAAGCTTTGCAAGATATTGACTAGTTCTCGGTGATGTTCCGGGGTTAGATTCAGTTGGATTTGCCTGAATCATGAGAACAAATTATCCTTGCGTCCGGTAGGAAGTAGTGAGTGCTGCTTTATTTGTATCAGCAATGCCGGAGCAGGTTGCTTGAAGTGAGCACCGAGTTTGCACTAAAGGCCACCATTGGAAGCTTGAGATTCTTCGTTTAGAAAAGACTTGATATTTGGATGCTCGAAATTCTTCGTTCCAATCCGTCGAATGGTGTCCGAGGGATAATAATTTTTTTTTTTTTTTTTTTTTTTTTTTGAATCATGCTCCCTAAATAATATTGCTCCCCCTCAAAAGATGCGTAGTCGGATTGAAACAATTTCTCTTCAATCTCTTTCCCTAAATTTACATATCCATGCTCTCTCCCCCCAAAAAAAATGTAATTATTTCTCCCTTTTAAACAATTGTAGAGGTTGCTTCTCTTTTATAAGTAAAAGAGTAGCTCCCCCTCAAATAATGCTCATTTAAAAATGGTTTTTATCATTTTCGTGCGTAATATGCAACTCGGATCTCAAAATCTCGTAATGTTTTGAAAATGCATATTTAAAATGTACCATTTTAAAAGAAGGTATTTTTCAACGGGATACCAACCATGCTGGGGTTATCTGCAAAACCTTATCGGGACTTTGGTACCCATATTTGTATGGGTCCTCCCTTATTAGCAGAAAATAATTTATGCTTAGCATGTTCAAATTCGGTCCTAAATCGTCCAACAATAAATTATTGGATAACCACTTAGGGGTAATTTGACACGGAAAAGACGTTTCAGTGCCAGTGAATGTGTCTCTAGGTATTCTAGAGTGAAAGATCTTCTCTTTGGCTAGTCTCATAAGGTGCTTTTCCGAATGGACTTTGACAGGATATTTCAAGTAGGAATACGAAGCTACAACATTGCAGGCATGTATAGCGGGTGAATACATACGAGAAGACTTCACACAATTCACTCCATAATGATGGTCTTTAGTGGGATTTTGCTTACGAGAATGATAAACATTTTTGTTCGTGTAAGGAAATCCACTTTTCTCATTCTTTAAAGAATGGGAAATTTTGGAAGCTCGAGAAGTTAGCTTGCTTGAGCATGAAACTTCTCTTTGAGGAGCATCCTTTTTAATAGGAATAGGAGAGGAAAAATCAATAACAGTTTCTACTCTAGTTTTCATAGAAGGTGTTGATTTTCCTTTCCTCTTCCTATTTTTCTCCTGTTCCTTGGAAGAATTAAGCTTAGGCTTTTTACTTATCTTTTCTGCTCGGGTCACCGTAGACTTTGAAGTCGTCACGGGTAACTTAGAATGTGTATTTGAAGCTTTCTCAGATTTGAGAACAGAGATGCTTTTAATTTTTGTTGTCTTGACCTGTTTCGAGGATGATGTATCTTTTGAAAAATCATGGAAAACAGGTAAGGACGGGGAATTTTTAAGATTTGAAATCTCCTCTAAGAGTTTTTGCTTTTCTGCTTGAAACACTACTCTTTCCGATTCCAAAGTTGCGTTCAATTCGGAAATTTTACTAGCAATCATAGGAATTTCCAACCACGAGATAGATTTATATAACTTGTTTTCCCCGTCAAGCGCTGAAAAGGAATCTTGGTCGACTAGCTTCGCAATAATTGTCTTTAAAGGGATAGTTCTAGTGTACCATTTATTGCAGATTGCTAGGATAACCTCATATTGTTCTGTGACGACATTCCACTCAGTTGCTTTGAGTTCAAAACGACATCGATTAAATTCCTCAATTTCTTTAGCTTGAGCATCCATAATTAAGTATTAATTTTAAAATTAATTATTTTCTGAAAGAAATGGCTCTTGAAACTTTTGTTCCAAAAAGTTTGGTTTTGTCAAAAGATAGCGTGAAATTTCGAAAAAAAAAATTAGATTTCGAAAATTTGAGAGTTACCAAAACTTTTTCTAAAATTTGCCAAAAATGTCCTAAATAGATTGTTGGATACGTGATCGTTGACACGTAAAGTGGATTTGCCTTTGGAAAATTAACAAAAGCGTTTTCTATACCTAAAATTTTGGGCCCGAAAAAATTTATTTTTAAAAAAAATTTTCGAAATTTTATTTTATTTTTTTTTTTTTTTTAAGGGGTGGCCGAAAATTTTAGGTGATCGAAAATGTTAAGGGTAATTTCAAAGGGTGGGTTATAGTGAAACTCGGATGGAAATATTTCGCTTAGTCTAAATTCGGGTAGAAATTCGATTTCAGTTTCGCCAAATTTCACAAATTCGGGGGACTCAAATTAAATTGGTCACGAAATTATGAAATTCGGGTATTAGTAGAAATTCGTCGAATTTGATTTGAACAGTAGTAATTCGCCGAGTTTTCCACAATTGGGCAAATTTTGTAATTTTGCCCGAAAATTTGCCAAATTCGGGTAGTAGAAGTTCGCCGAAATTGTAAAATTTGATTCAAAATCAGGAATTCAAAATTCGGGTAACTTAATTGAAATTCGGCGAGAATTTTGAAATTGGATTAACCAATTTCGGCGATAGAAATTCAATATCCAAATTCGGCCAGCTATCTAATGAAAATTGTCTCAAATTCTGGCGAATTTCGATCGAAATTCGGCGAGATGAATCAATTTTCGGGCTGATGAACAAACTTCGGGCAGATGAACACTGTTCTAGAATCAAATTTCATGCGCGATTTCTCCCCAAAACTCACTCAAATCAACTGAAAATTGATGGGTAATCACTCAAAAACACTCGAAAAAAAACTAAATGTTGATCTTAATCAAGCAAAATCAGCAACATAGACTGAAAAATCTCAAGACCAAGACCTAAATATTTTCGAGTTTATCACATGAAAAACACCAAAAATTTCAGAAAATTTGATCAAATCCAAACGTGTTTGGCTCTGATACCACTTGTTAGTCCGATTACGCACTCAAGAGAGGATCAAAGGCTTAAAAAATGATAAAGTTCTTAAAACACCTTCAGTGTGTGTTTGTGTGTGTGTGCCGAAATTAAGAACTTACTTTTTAAGAATTATGCTTGACCAACCCTAATTAGGGTTAATGGGATGCCTTATATACCACATGAGTTTGTATATTAAGGCTTGGGACTCAAACAATAAAATATTTACAATTTGACCCCAAATACAATAAATTAACTAATATTGACCCAAAACTCAAATACTAACTAAGGACACTACAATTAATTCCTAACAAAGCGTGCTTGGGTGTGGCGACCCTACTTCCTAATTAAGTTAATTGGCGGATTTCCCCGCAACAGAACACGCGGAAGACCCGATAAAATTTTTATTTAAACAACCCACATAGTATTATATCGGGTTTACAAAAATATCTACTATTAATACTTTGGGCCGAAGCCCCAAAATTTCAAACCCAATATCAAACACTATGCCACTCCACAGGTCGCGTCCCATGTACTGCGCCACCCTCAAAAGTCCGTGGAGTCACCGCCGCCAGCTCGCCATGAATCTCAACCCTGACACTAGTCGGTGTCGGGTTCATTCTTACCTACAAACAAAAATAGGATAGAACCCTGAGCTATTGCCCAGTAGGTGATTACATAACATGCAATACGTGCGTGCACTCCACCCAATCCCGGTTCCTCACAATATAATATAATGCACACTCGACAAATCTCATCTATCAATTCTCAATTCTCAACAGGGCCCTAGGTCAGACTCGGCACCCACGCGCGCAATGGCAAAGTACACCATCAACCATGCGGTAGCCCACACCGGCCGCGCCGGGTCGCTCCTTCCGCACACAATCTCAACCCGACGGCTTTTTCCCCGAATGTTATACCACAAGTTCGGGTAGACAGGAATCTCACATCTGTCTGCCGTCCCTGAGCCAAATAATATCCGGTGGTTTACACCTCGGGTGGCTCAATCCCGAGTAGATGGGTGTCGCAAACCCCCTCTCCCACCAAGTGCATAATCGAGTCTGAACCTGACTGCCAAAATCGGCAACTCTACCCTTCTCACATTCGACACAATATCGTGTCACCGTATCATTACGGTACCTTCACCTCTCTTATGCATGTCGTGAAATGCATATCACATTCGTCACATATATCACGTATTATTTCTTACAAATAATACCCCAAAATACTCTCGTATCTTAAAATAAGGGTTGACCCGAAAGTTCTAGTCAAAGTATGAATATACTTTGATTTAAAGATAAAATGAACTTAAAATAATTTTATTCAAAGATGTGGGCTATTACCCGAATTTAACCTTTTAAATTCGGCGAAATTTAAATATTTCGCTTAGATATCGAAATTCTGCCCGAATTTGAAATATTAAATTCGGCGAAATATAATGCCCGAATTTAACCTTTTAAATTCGGCGAAATTTAAATATTTCGCTTAGATATCGAAATTCTGCCCGAATTTGAAATATTAAATTCGGCGAAATAAAATGCCCGAATTTAACCTTTTAAATTCGGCGAAATTCAAATCTTGGCCCGCGGCCCTCTTTACTCACTCACCACCTCATTAATCTTTTCGGCCCGCGAGCTCCTTTTTCAGCCCGCGAAATTTCTTTCCTCTCTCACGCTTCACGAACCTTTTTGGCCCGCAAATCCGTTCCAGATGTCACATAAACATGTAATAACTTTACAGAACTCATATTGAGTTCGAACTTCACATAATTCATCAAAAACGTCAAATAACATATCAAAATACCCGAAATTCATAAATTCGGATGACCTTTCATCCAAATTCGTTTAACTATAAAAATCAACATAAGAAATGTTTGTAGGGGTTAAAAACCACCTACCTCACTTCCAAGTTAGCCGAAATTGCTTAGTTCTTCTCTGCTTTTCTTCGTTTGTTTTCTTTCGTTTCATATTTTCGTTTGTCCTTATCACCTTTTGAGATAAACCTTTAAAAGGAAAGTTACGTTTCCTTTCTCTTAAGGAAATCTCTTATTGGGCCTACTTTAAATTAATTTGGGCCCATATCTATTTATTTTACTCAAAGAGTATTTTTCTTATTTTCGGTTCAATTTCCCGAAAATTCGCTTTGTCCGAAAATTAACTTCATAATTTTCCGAAAATTACAGAATAATTTTCACGCTAATTGCGCATTATTCCCGTATTAATTTTACGGGTATTACATCCTCCCCCCCTAAAAGAAATTTCGTCCCCGAAATTTAAGTTGTCTGAAACAACTCAGGGTATTTCTCTCTCATTTCGTCTTCTCGCTCCCAAGTGGCTTCTTCCAATATCTGGTTTCGCCATAAGACCTTCACGAGGGGAATATTCTTATTTCGTAATTGCTTCACCTCATACATTAGAATCTCTACCGGCTTTTCTTCGTAACTCAAGTCCGGCTTCAATTGTTGGTGAAGTCTTTTGTCTCTTAGCACATGATACGGGTCCAACACATACTTTCGCAGTGTAGACACGTGGAATACGTCATGGACTTGTGCTAACGACGTCGGTAATTCTAGCTGATATGCTACTTCACCGACTCTTTTCAAAATTTTGAAAGGTCCTATATATCTCGGACTCAACTTTCCTTTTTGTCCGAACCGTTTGACACCCTTCATAGGTGATACTTTCAAAAATACTTTATCACCTTCTTCAAATTCTAACGACCTTCGCCTCTTGTCTGCATAACTCTTCTGGCGACTTTGGGCCGTTTGCATTTTCTCCCGAATTTTCTTAACAACTTCAGTCATTTCGCGTACCATCTCGGGACCTAATAGCGCCTTCTCGCCGATTTCATCCCAATGAACTGGGGATCGACATTTACGTCCGTATAAGGCTTCGTAAGGCGCCATTCCGATCGTTGCTTGATAGCTGTTGTTATATGAAAATTCTATTAACGGGAGATATTTACTCCAACTCCCTTGAAAATCCAAGACACATGCTCTCAACATGTCTTCGAGTGTCTGGATCGTCCTTTCCGATTGTCCGTCAGTCTGGGGATGATAAGCTGAACTAAATGATAATTTAGTTCCCAGAGCTTTCTGTAAGCTTTTCCAGAACTGGGACAGAAATCTTGAATCTCGATCTGATATGATCGATATCGGAATTCCATGGAGTCTCACTATCTCTTGAATGTAGAGTTCAGCGAACTTCTCCATGGGATAGGTCTGGTGAATAGGCAAGAAATGGGCGGACTTAGTCAGTCTGTCAACAATCACCCAAATTGCATCATAACCTTTCACCGTTCTTGGCAACCCGACGACAAAATCCATTGTTATATGGTCCCACTTCCACTCGGGAATCGTCAAAGGTTGTAACATTCCTGCCGGTCTTTGATGTTCTGCTTTGATCTGCTGACAAGTCAGGCATCTATGTACAAATGCAGCAACATCCTTTTTCATTCCCGGCCACCAATAATTTAGTCGCAAATCACGATACATTTTCGTTGCACCGGGATGCACCGAATATATTGTCGTATGTGCCTCCGTCATTAAAGTTCGACGAATCTCTTCATCTTCCGGCACATATAAGCGACTTTTAAATCGTAAACTCCCGTCTTCTCGGAATTCAAATTCCGATGAGACTTCTTTATCTTGTTCTCTTTGTTTCTTCAAGTACAACTCATCTTTCTTTTGTACTTCAATGATTCGGTCTAATAGTGTTGGCTTAAGTGTCAACACTGCCAACTTTTCTTCAATCTCTCCGAAATTGATTACTTCAACTCCGAATTGGCGTAATTCAGTGTTTACAGTTTTGCGGCTCAATGCATCTGCGACTACGTTCGCTTTTCCTGGATGATAATTTATCACACAGTCGTAGTCTTTGACTAACTCGAGCCATCTTCTTTGCCTCATATTTAACTCCTTCTGGGTGAAGAAGTACTTCAAACTCTTGTGATCCGTGAAGATCTCGCATCTTTCTCCGTAAAGATAGTGTCGCCATGTTTTAAGAGCAAACACTACGGCTGCGAGTTCGAGATCATGAGTGGGGTAATTTTTCTCATATGGCTTTAATTGTCGGGAGGCATAAGCGATCACCTTCCCGTTTTGCATTAAAACACACCCCAACCCATATTTAGAGGCATCACTATAAACAGAAAAATTTCCAGTACCCGAAGGTATTGCTAACACTGGAGCAGTTGTTAGCCTTTTCTTTAATTCCTGGAAACTTTGCTCACATTCATCCGTCCATTTGAACGGAACATTTTTCTTTGTCAAATTGGTGAGCGTCGAGGCGATGCTGGAAAAGTCCTTAATGAACTTTCGATAATACCCAGCTAGCCCGAGAAAACTTCTTATCTCCGTGGGAGTGGTTGGTCTTGGCCAATTTTCTATAGCTTCTATCTTGCTGGGATCTACTGAAATTCCGCTTCCCGAAATAACATGCCCCAGAAAGATTACTCGATCCAACCAAAATTCGCACTTTTTAAATTTGGCGAATAATTGTTTCTCCCGAAGAATTCCTAGGACCGCTCTCAAATGTTCCTCATGTTCTTCTTTTGTCTTGGAATAAATGAGAATATCGTCGATAAAGACGATAACACATCGGTCCAGCAATTTTTTGAATACTCGGTTCATCAAATCCATGAAGGCTGCCGGAGCATTCGTCAATCCGAAAGGCATGACCAAAAATTCATAGTGGCCGTACCTCGTACTGAATGCGGTTTTTGGAATGTCCGCTTCCCGGATCTTCAGCTGATGATAACCGGAGCGCAGGTCGATCTTAGAAAATACTGTTGCTCCTTGGAGTTGATCGAATAAATCGTCAATCCTTGGCAATGGGTATTTATTCTTAATCGTGATCTTGTTGAGTTCACGATAATCGATACACATTCTCATCGACCCGTCCTTTTTCTTCACAAATAAAACCGGGGCCCCCATGGTGAGAAACTGGGTTGAATAAAACCCTTCTGCAACAAATCTTCCAATTGCTCCTTCAATTCTCGTAATTCGTTCGGTGCTAACCGATACGGGGATTTAGAGATCGGGGCAGCTCCAGGTACAAGATCGATTGCAAATTTAATCTCCCGATCTGGGGGTAATCCCGGAAGATCCTCGGGAAATACATCGGAATATTCGTTCACTATCGGAACCTCCTCAAGTTTAAGCTGGGAAGATTCCTCAGCATTCACCGCAAAAACTAGGAACGATTCGCAACCCGTATTTACGAGTCGCTGAGCTTTTAAAGCAGAAATCCGAGGGATTGAGTTTCTATTCTTTCTTCCCGAAAATTCAAACTCCTCTCCCTCTGGCGATCGAAACCTAACTACCCTTTTTGAACAATCAATAATGGCTCCGTATTTCGAAAGCCAATCCATCCCGAATATAATATCGTAATCATTCATCGGGATTACTATTAGGTTCACATCTAACTCTCTACCCTCAATTCTTACGGGACATTTCTCAACCACCAAATTTGATCGAGTTGGATCCCCATGTGGTAAAGATACCACGAAATCACATAATGAACGGGAGGGATAGATTCCTGCCCTGGCCACAAAGTTAGCCGATACAAACGAATGTGTGGCTCCCGAGTCAATCAAGATCGAAGAGGGCACGTGAAATATACTCAACGTACCCGTAACTACATTCGGGTTTGCCTCCGCCTCCTCATTAGTCAGAGTAAAAACTCTTGCAGGCACAGGTGGAGGTCGAATGAGGTTACGCGGTTGAGTCTGCACTGGAGGCTGACCTCTCGGGCAATTCCGTGCGATGTGTCCGGCCTCACCGCACCGGAAACATTGCAGAGTCTGCACCGGTCGTGGTCCGTAGCATATGCCAAAGTGATTTCGTCCACACTGTTGGCATTGGGGCGCTGGTACCGGGGGTCGGTTGGGAACATTGGCCGGTCTCTGATAAGCATTCGGGCGCCACATCTGTTGACTCGGTCGATTTCCTTTATTCTTCGGGTCCTTGCCGAAGAATTGTCGCTTTTGGCCGCTTCCTCCTTGCTGTTGCTGACTCTCTCTTTTCCTACTTGCCTCTTGGGCTTCCCTTACTACTCCTTCCGCTTGTTCTGCGATCAACGCTCGCTCCGTCGCCTGACGGAACTCTAATTGGCGTACTCCCGCCACACTTAAATCTCGATAAAATTCGGGCTTCAGCCCTCGAAGAAATCTCGTCACCTTTAGTGTATTGGTTGCCACGAGATGAGGTGCAAAACGAGATAATTCTTCAAATTTGCGGATGTATTCCGCAACTGGCATTCGCCCTTGTTTCAGGTTCATGAATTCATACATTCGCTGCTCCTGATCGTGAGCAGTGAAGTACTTATCATAAAACAGTTCCCTGAAGCGTTCCCATGTCATCGTCGCCGGATCTTCTAACACCTTTATGGTGTTCCACCAAAAACGCGCGCTTCCCCGAAATAGGGAAACGGCACACAACACCTTCTCATTGTTCGGCATACGACTGTATATAAATAAGTCTTCTATTGTGTCGATCCAGTCCTCAGCTGCCGCAGGATTAGTAGCTTCGGCGAAAACTGGTGGATTTAACTTACGAAATCGCTCCCCTATGATCTCTACGCGATCAGGCTGTGGGGATGGACGGTGCTCAGATGAGCTCTGGTGATTTATCAAATCATGAATTTGGTCTGACTGTCTTTGGATAAGTTCAGTCAGCCTATTTATCGTGTCATGCTCACGAGTCGGGGGTGGGGATTCAGATTCGCCCCTCCGACTGGACTCTCCGACGAACACGTTCCTCGGTCTTCCTCTTGGCATTTTCCAAATACTAGATAATTCATGTAACAAATATACATGAGATCACATAATCATATCAAGTATTACACTTAACTTACAGGCGAGGCTGGTTCTCCCGGCTTTTGAGTGGCAGTACATGGACAGTCTTCAGAATCTAAAGCCTAAGCTCTGATACCACCTGTGGCGACCCTACTTCCTAATTAAGTTAATTGGCGGATTTCCCCGCAACAGAACACGCGGAAGACCCGATAAAATTTTTATTTAAACAACCCACATAGTATTATATCGGGTTTACAAAAATATCTACTATTAATACTTTGGGCCGAAGCCCCAAAATTTCAAACCCAATATCAAACACTATGCCACTCCACAGGTCGCGTCCCATGTACTGCGCCACCCTCAAAAGTCCGTGGAGTCACCGCCGCCAGCTCGCCATGAATCTCAACCCTGACACTAGTCGGTGTCGGGTTCATTCTTACCTACAAACAAAAATAGGATAGAACCCTGAGCTATTGCCCAGTAGGTGATTACATAACATGCAATACGTGCGTGCACTCCACCCAATCCCGGTTCCTCACAATATAATATAATGCACACTCGACAAATCTCATCTATCAATTCTCAATTCTCAACAGGGCCCTAGGTCAGACTCGGCACCCACGCGCGCAATGGCAAAGTACACCATCAACCATGCGGTAGCCCACACCGGCCGCGCCGGGTCGCTCCTTCCGCACACAATCTCAACCCGACGGCTTTTTCCCCGAATGTTATACCACAAGTTCGGGTAGACAGGAATCTCACATCTGTCTGCCGTCCCTGAGCCAAATAATATCCGGTGGTTTACACCTCGGGTGGCTCAATCCCGAGTAGATGGGTGTCGCAAACCCCCTCTCCCACCAAGTGCATAATCGAGTCTGAACCTGACTGCCAAAATCGGCAACTCTACCCTTCTCACATTCGACACAATATCGTGTCACCGTATCATTACGGTACCTTCACCTCTCTTATGCATGTCGTGAAATGCATATCACATTCGTCACATATATCACGTATTATTTCTTACAAATAATACCCCAAAATACTCTCGTATCTTAAAATAAGGGTTGACCCGAAAGTTCTAGTCAAAGTATGAATATACTTTGATTTAAAGATAAAATGAACTTAAAATAATTTTATTCAAAGATGTGGGCTATTACCCGAATTTAACCTTTTAAATTCGGCGAAATTTAAATATTTCGCTTAGATATCGAAATTCTGCCCGAATTTGAAATATTAAATTCGGCGAAATATAATGCCCGAATTTAACCTTTTAAATTCGGCGAAATTTAAATATTTCGCTTAGATATCGAAATTCTGCCCGAATTTGAAATATTAAATTCGGCGAAATAAAATGCCCGAATTTAACCTTTTAAATTCGGCGAAATTCAAATCTTGGCCCGCGGCCCTCTTTACTCACTCACCACCTCATTAATCTTTTCGGCCCGCGAGCTCCTTTTTCAGCCCGCGAAATTTCTTTCCTCTCTCACGCTTCACGAACCTTTTTGGCCCGCAAATCCGTTCCAGATGTCACATAAACATGTAATAACTTTACAGAACTCATATTGAGTTCGAACTTCACATAATTCATCAAAAACGTCAAATAACATATCAAAATACCCGAAATTCATAAATTCGGATGACCTTTCATCCAAATTCGTTTAACTATAAAAATCAACATAAGAAATGTTTGTAGGGGTTAAAAACCACCTACCTCACTTCCAAGTTAGCCGAAATTGCTTAGTTCTTCTCTGCTTTTCTTCGTTTGTTTTCTTTCGTTTCATATTTTCGTTTGTCCTTATCACCTTTTGAGATAAACCTTTAAAAGGAAAGTTACGTTTCCTTTCTCTTAAGGAAATCTCTTATTGGGCCTACTTTAAATTAATTTGGGCCCATATCTATTTATTTTACTCAAAGAGTATTTTTCTTATTTTCGGTTCAATTTCCCGAAAATTCGCTTTGTCCGAAAATTAACTTCATAATTTTCCGAAAATTACAGAATAATTTTCACGCTAATTGCGCATTATTCCCGTATTAATTTTACGGGTATTACATTGGGCGAGAGTAGTACTAGGATGGGTGACCCCCTGGGAAGTCCTCCTGTTGCACCCCCTTATTTTTACGCGTAATATACCATATTCTACAAATATTAATATAACAAAATACCGACATTGTTACTTTCTACGCCCAACACCTATGGATTTCGTGAATTTTAAATTTTCTGAAAAAAATCAATTTGAACAGTAAATGTGTGTTATAATTCCCTATTGAATTTGCTCGGGATTTTCGATTGTGGTTTGAAACCACCCGTCCCACGCGTCGCAATAATTTCCGAGCTACCTAGTCTACCTCGGTTATATGTTTTGTTGATTTGCACAGTACCAACAAAAAACATTTGCGCTTTTCATTAATGGGTGCGATCATACCAGCACTAGTGCACCGGATCCCATCAGAACTCCGAAGTTAAGCGTGCTTGGGCGAGAGTAGTACTAGGATGGGTGACCCCCTGGGAAGTCCTCGTGTTGCACCCCCTTATTTTTACGCGTAATAGTACCTTATTGTACAAATATTAATATAACAAAATACCGACATTGTTACTTTCTACGCCCAACACCTATGGATTTCGTGAATTTTAAATTTCCGAAAAAAATCAATTTGAACAGTAAATATGTGTTATAATTCCCTATTGAATTTGCTCGGGATTTTCGATTGCGGTTTGAAACCACCCGTGTCCACGCGTCGCAATAATTTCCGAGCAACCTACTCTACCTCGGTTATCTGTTTTTTGATTTGCACAGTACCAACAAAAAACATTTGCGCTTTGAATTAAGCGGGTGCGATCATACCAGCACTAGTGCACCGGATCCCATCAGAACTCCGAAGTTAAGCGTGCTGGGGCGAGAGTAGTACTAGGATGGTGACCCCCTGGGAAGTCCTCGTGTTGCACCCCCTTATTTTTACGCGTAATAGTACCTTATTGTATAAATATTAATATAAAAAATACCGACATTGTTACTTTCTACGCCCAACACCTATGGATTTCGTGAATTTTAAATTTCCGAAAAAAATCAATTTGAACAGTAAATATGTGTTATAATTCCCTATTGAATTTGCTCGGGATTTTCGATTGCGGTTTGAAACCACCCGTGTCCACGCGTCGCAATAATTTCCGAGCAACCTAGTCTACCTCGGTTATCTGTTTTTGATTTGCACAGTACCAACAAAAAACATTTGCGCTTTTCATTAATTGGTGCGATCATACCAGCACTAGTGCACCGGATCCCATCAGAACTCCGAAGTTAAGCGTGCTTGGCGAGAGTAGTACTAGGTTGGTGACCCCCTGGGAAGTCCTCGTGTTGCACCCCCTTATTTTTACGCGTAATAGTACCTTATTGTACAAATATTAATATAAAAAGATACCGACATTGTTACTTTCTACGCCCAACACCTATGGATTTCGTGAATTTTAAATTTCCGAAAAAAATCAATTTGAACAGTAAATGTGTGTTATAATTCCCTATTGAATTTGCTCGGGATTTTCGATTGCGGTTTGAAACCACCCGTGTCCACGCGTCGCAATAATTTCCGAGCAACCTACTCTACCTCGGTTATCTGTTTTTTGATTTGCACAGTACCAACAAAAAACATTTGCGCTTTTAATTAAGCGGGTGCGATCATACCAGCACTAGTGCACCGGATCCCATCAGAACTCCGAAGTTAAGCGTGCTTGGGCGAGAGTAGTACTAGGATGGGTGACCCCCTGGGAAGTCCTCGTGTTGCACCCCCTTATTTTTACGCGTAATAGTACCTTATTGTACAAATATTAATATAACAAAATACCGACATTGTTACTTTCTACGCCCAACACCTATGGATTTCGTGAATTTTAAATTTTCGAAAAAATCAATTTGAACAGTAAATGTGTGTTATAATTCCCTATTGAATTTGCTCGGGATTTTCGATTGCGGTTTGAAACCACCCGTGTCCACGCGTCGCAATAATTTCCGAGCAACCTAGTCTACCTCGGTTATCTGTTTTTTGATTTGCACAGTACCAACAAAAAACATTTGCGCTTTTCATTAAGGTGCGATCATACCAGCACTAGTGCACCGGATCCCATCAGAACTCCGAAGTTAAGCGTGCTTGGCGAGAGTAGTACTAGGATGGTGACCCCCTGGGAAGTCCTCGTGTTGCACCCCCTTATTTTTACGCGTAATAGTACCTTATTGTACAAATATTAATATAACAAAATACCGACATTGTTACTTTCTACGCCCAACACCTATGGATTTCGTGAATTTTAAATTTCCGAAAAAAATCAATTTGAACAGTAAATATGTGTTATAATTCCCTATTGAATTTGCTCGGGATTTTCGATTGCGGTTTGAAACCACCCGTGTCCACGCGTCGCAATAATTTCCGAGCAACCTAGTCTACCTCGGTTATTGTTTTTGATTTGCACAGTACCAACAAAAAACATTTGCGCTTTTCATTAATTGGTGCGATCATACCAGCACTAGTGCACCGGATCCCATCAGAACTCCGAAGTTAAGCGTGCTTGGGCGAGAGTAGTACTAGGATGGTGACCCCCTGGGAAGTCCTCGTGTTGCACCCCCTTATTTTTACGCGTAATAGTACCTTATTGTACAAATATTAATATAACAAAATACCGACATTGTTACTTTCTACGCCCAACACCTATGGATTTCGTGAATTTTAAATTTCCGAAAAAAATCAATTTGAACAGTAAATATGTGTTATAATTCCCTATTGAATTTGCTCGGGATTTTCGATTGCGGTTTGAAACCACCCGTGTCCACGCGTCGCAATAATTTCCGAGCAACCTACTCTACCTCGGTTATCTGTTTTTTGATTTGCACAGTACCAACAAAAAACATTTGCGCTTTGAATTAAGCGGGTGCGATCATACCAGCACTAGTGCACCGGATCCCATCAGAACTCCGAAGTTAAGCGTGCTTGGGCGAGAGTAGTACTAGGATGGGTGACCCCCTGGGAAGTCCTCGTGTTGCACCCCCTTATTTTTACGCGTAATAACTCCTATTGTATAAATATTAATATAAAAAAATACCGACATTGTTACTTTCTACGCCCAACACCTATGGATTTCGTGAATTTTAAATTTCCGAAAAAATCAATTTGAACAGTAAATGTGTGTTATAATTCCCTATTGAATTTGCTCGGGATTTTCGATTGCGGTTTGAAACCACCCGTGTCCACGCGTCGCAATAATTTCCGAGCAACCTAGTCTACCTCGGTTATATGTTTCGTTGATTTGCACAGTACCAACAAAAAACATTTGCGCTTTTCATTAATTGGTGCGATCATACCAGCACTAGTGCACCGGATCCCATCAGAACTCCGAAGTTAAGCGTGCTTGGGCGAGAGTAGTACTAGGATTGGTGACCCCCTGGGAAGTCCTCGTGTTGCACCCCCTTATTTTTACGCGTAATAGTACCTTATTGTACAAATATTAATATAACAAAATACCGACATTGTTACTTTCTACGCCCAACACCTATGGATTTCGTGAATTTTAAATTTCCGAAAAAAATCAATTTGAACAGTAAATATGTGTTATAATTCCCTATTGAATTTGCTCGGGATTTTCGATTGCGGTTTGAAACCACCCGTGTCCACGCGTCGCAATAATTTCCGAGCAACCTAGTCTACCTCGGTTATATGTTTCGTTGATTTGCACAGTACCAACAAAAAACATTTGCGCTTTTCATTAATTGGTGCGATCATACCACACTAGTGCACCGGATCCCATCAGAACTCCGAAGTTAAGCGTGCTTGGCGAGAGTAGTACTAGGATGGTGACCCCCTGGGAAGTCCTCGTGTTGCACCCCCTTATTTTTACGCGTAATAGTACCTTATTGTACAAATATTAATAAAACAAACCGACATTGTTACTTTCTACGCCCAACACCTATGGATTTCGTGAATTTTAAATTTCCGAAAAAATCAATTTGAACAGTAAATGTGTGTTATAATTCCCTATTGAATTTGCTCGGGATTTTCGATTGGGTTTGAAACCACCCGTGTCCACGCGTCGCAATAATTTCCGAGCAACCTACTCTACCTCGGTTATCTGTTTTTGATTTGCACAGTACCAACAAAAAACATTTGCGCTTTGAATTAAGCGGTGCGATCATACCAGCACTAGTGCACCGGATCCCATCAGAACTCCGAAGTTAAGCGTGCTTGGGCGAGAGTAGTACTAGGATGGGTGACCCCCTGGGAAGTCCTCGTGTTGCACCCCCTTATTTTTACGCGTAATAATACCTATTGTATAAATATTAATATAAAAAATACCGACATTGTTACATTCTACGCCCAACACCTATGGATTTCGTGAATTTTAAATTTCCGAAAAAAATCAATTTGAACAGTAAATGTGTGTTATAATTCCCTATTGAATTTGCTCGGGATTTTCGATTGCGGTTTGAAACCACCCGTGTCCACGCGTCGCAATAATTTCCGAGCAACCTAGTCTACCTCGGTTATATGTTTCGTTGATTTGCACAGTACCAACAAAAAACATTTGCGCTTTTCATTAATGGTGCGATCATACCAGCACTAGTGCACCGGATCCCATCAGAACTCCGAAGTTAAGCGTGCTTGGGCGAGAGTAGTACTAGGATGGGTGACCCCCTGGGAAGTCCTCGTGTTGCACCCCCTTATTTTTACGCGTAATAGTACCTTATTGTACAAATATTAATATAACAAAATACCGACATTGTTACTTTCTACGCCCAACACCTATGGATTTCGTGAATTTTAAATTTTCGAAAAAATCAATTTGAACAGTAAATGTGTGTTATAATTCCCTATTGAATTTGCTCGGGATTTTCGATTGCGGTTTGAAACCACCCGTGTCCACGCGTCGCAATAATTTCCGAGCAACCTAGTCTACCTCGGTTATATGTTTCGTTGATTTGCACAGTACCAACAAAAAACATTTGCGCTTTTCATTAATTGGTGCGATCATACCAGCACTAGTGCACCGGATCCCATCAGAACTCCGAAGTTAAGCGTGCTTGGCGAGAGTAGTACTAGGATGGGTGACCCCCTGGGAAGTCCTCGTGTTGCACCCCCTTATTTTTACGCGTAATAGTACCTTATTATACAAATATTAATATAACAAAATACCGACATTGTTACTTTCTACGCCCAACACCTATGGATTTCGTGAATTTTAAATTTCCGAAAAAATCAATTTGAACAGTAAATATGTGTTATAATTCCCTATTGAATTTGCTCGGGATTTTCGATTGCGGTTTGAAACCACCCGTGTCCACGCGTCGCAATAATTTCCGAGCAACCTACTCTACCTCGGTTATCTGTTTTTTGATTTGCACAGTACCAACAAAAAACATTTGCGCTTTGAATTAAGCGGGTGCGATCATACCAGCACTAGTGCACCGGATCCCATCAGAACTCCGAAGTTAAGCGTGCTTGGGCGAGAGTAGTACTAGGATGGGTGACCCCCTGGGAAGTCCTCGTGTTGCACCCCCTTATTTTTACGCGTAATAATACCTCTTGTATAATATTAATATAACAAAATACCGACATTGTTACTTTCTACGCCCAACACCTATGGATTTCGTGAATTTTAAATTTCCGAAAAAAATCAATTTGAACAGTAAATGTGTGTTATAATTCCCTATTGAATTTGCTCGGGATTTTCGATTGCGGTTTGAAACCACCCGTGTCCACGCGTCGCAATAATTTCCGAGCACCTAGTCTACCTCGGTTATTGTTTTTGATTTGCACAGTACCAACAAAAAACATTTGCGCTTTTCATTAATGGGTGCGATCATACCAGCACTAGTGCACCGGATCCATCAGAACTCCGAAGTTAAGCGTGCTTGGGCGAGAGTAGTACTAGGATTGGTGACCCCCTGGGAAGTCCTCGTGTTGCACCCCCTTATTTTTACGCGTAATAGTACCTTATTGTACAAATATTAATATAACAAAATACCGACATTGTTACTTTCTACGCCCAACACCTATGGATTTCGTGAATTTTAAATTTCCGAAAAAAATCAATTTGAACAGTAAATATGTGTTATAATGCCCTATTGAATTTGCTCGGGATTTTCGATTGTGGTTTGAAACCACCCGTGTCCACGCGTCGCAATAATTTCCGAGCAACCTACTCTACCTCGGTTATCTGTTTTTTGATTTGCACAGTACCAACAAAAAACATTTGCGCTTTGAATTAAGCGGGTGCGATCATACCAGCACTAGTGCACTGGATCCCATCAGAACTCCGAAGTTAAGTGTGCTTGGGCGAGAGTAGTACTAGGATGGGTGACCCCCTGGGAAGTCCTCGTGTTGCACCCCCTTATTTTTACGCGTAATAGTACCTTATTATACAAATATTAAGAAAACAAAATACCGACATTGTTACTTTCTACGCCCAACACCTATGGATTTCGTGAATTTTAAATTTCCGAAAAAAATCAATTTGAACAGTAAATATGTGTTATAATGCCCTATTGAATTTGCTCGGGATTTTCGATTGTGGTTTGAAACCACCCGTGTCCACGCGTCGCACTAATTTCCGAGCAACCTACTCTACCTCGGTTATCTGTTTTTTGATTTGCACAGTACCAACAAAAAACATTTGCGCTTTGAATTAAGCGGGTGCGATCATACCAGCACTAGTGCACCGGATCCCATCAGAACTCCGAAGTTAAGCGTGCTTGGGCGAGAGTAGTACTAGGATGGGTGACCCCCTGGGAAGTCCTCGTGTTGCACCCCCTTATTTTTACGCGTAATAATACCATATTGTATAAATATTAATATAAAAAGATACCGACATTGTTACATTCTACGCCCAACACCTATGGATTTCATGAATTTTAAATTTCCGAAAAAAATCAATTTGAACAGTAAATGTGTGTTATAATTCCCTATTAATTTGCTCGGGATTTTCGATTGCGGTTTGAAACCACCCGTGTCCACGCGTCGCAATAATTTCCGAGCTACCTAGTCTACCTCGGTTATATGTTTCGTTGATTTGCACAGTACCAACAAAAAACATTTGCGCTTTTCATTAATGGGTGCGATCATACCAGCACTAGTGCACCGGATCTCATCAGAACTCCGAAGTTAAGCGTGCTTAGGCGAGAGTAGTACTAGGACTGGTGACCCCCTGGGAAGTCCTCGTGTTGCACCGCCTTATTTTTACGCGTAATAGTACCTTATTGTACAAATATTAATAAAACAAAATACCGACATTGTTACTTTCTACGCCCAACACCTATGGATTTCGTGAATTTTAAATTTCCGAAAAAAATCAATTTGAACAGTAAATATGTGTTATAATTCCCTATTGAATTTGCTCGGGATTTTCGATTGCGGTTTGAAACCACCCGTGTCCACGCGTCGCAATAATTTCCGAGCAACCTACTCTACCTCGGTTATCTGTTTTTTGATTTGCACAGTACCAACAAAAAACATTTGCGCTTTGAATTAAGCGTGTGCGATCATACCAGCACTGTAATACCCGTAAAATTAATACGGGAATAATGCGCAATTAGCGTGAAAATTATTCTGTAAGTTTCGGAAAATTATGAAGTTAATTTTCGGACAAAGCGAATTTTCGGGAAATTGAACCGAAAATAAGAAAAATACTCTTTGAGTAAAATAAATAGATATGGGCCCAAATTAATTTAAAGTAGGCCCAATAAGAGATTTCCTTAAGAGAAAGGAAACGTAACTTTCCTTTTAAAGGTTTATCTCAAAAGGTGATAAGGACAAACGAAAATATCAAACGAAAGAAAACAAACGAAGAAAAGCAGAGAAGAACTAAGCAATTTCGGCTAACTTGGAAGTGAGGTAGGTGGTTTTTAACCCCTACAAACTGTTTTTAAGTTTGATTTATTTAGTTTAACGAATTTGGATGAAAGGTCATCCGAATTCATGAATTTCGGGAGCTTTGAATGATTATGTGTTGTATTTGCTGTGTTGAGATGTTAAGTTTGAGCTCAATATATGAGTTCTGTGAATTCTTACATGTTTATGTGAAATCTGGAACGGATTCATGTGATGAAGTTCTGGAAAATATGAATTTCGATGAGATGAAGAAAGTTTCAGCTCATGAGAAATTCGCGGGTTGAAAAGAATTCGCGGGCCAAAAAGGTTCGTGAAGTGTGAGAGAGGAAAGAAAATCGCGGGCTGCGATAAAATTCGCGGGCCGAAAGATTTTAAAGATGTGAGTGAGAAAAGAAGGTCGCGGGCCAAATTTTAAATTTCGCCAAATTTGAAAGGTTGAAATTCGGGCAGATTTTCGATAGTTCGCCGAAGTTTAGTTCGCGAATTATATTCGGGTCGCGAAAAGTTCTTCGCGGACTCAAATGGATTTTATTGTGTGAGTAAATGGGTTTTTCGCGGGTCAGAATTAATTTCGCGGGTCGACCACAGGGTGATTCCTGTGAGAGAAGTAGCGGGTCGGACTAAAGTTTCGCGGGTCAACTTGAATTTCGCGGGGTGATTCCTGTGAGTGAATTTCGGGTGACACGCGAACTAAATCAGACTTCGCAAATTCGATCAAATGACGCGCGAAATCCAAATTCGGGCAATACCGCTAACACTGTGAAGAGTCCCGAATTTTGACTCCAAATGTCGGGTTGACCATATGCTTTTAAAAAGTCTGAAGTTGACCGAACTTCACGATTCGACCAGTTAATTATTTTTGGACTTTTGTCTTAAATTAGGCCCAAATATTCAAATAAAATTATTTTAAGTTCATTTTATCTTTAAATCAAAGTATATTCATACTTTGACTAGAATTTTCGGGTCAACCCTTATTTTAAGATACGAGAGTATTTTGGGGTATTATTTGTAAGAAATAATACGTGATATATGTGACGAATGTGATATGCATTTCACGACATGCATAAGAGAGGTGAAGGTACCGTAATGATACGGTGACACGATATTGTGTCGAATGTGAGAAGGGTAGAGTTGCCGATTTTGGCAGTCAGGTTCAGACTCGATTATGCACTTGGTGGGAGAGGGGGTTTGCGACACCCATCTACTCGGGATTGAGCCACCCGAGGTGTAAACCACCGGATATTATTTGGCTCAGGGACGGCAGACAGATGTGAGATTCCTGTCTACCCGAACTTGTGGTATAACATTCGGGGAAAAAGCCGTCGGGTTGAGATTGTGTGCGGAAGGAGCGACCCGGCGCGGCCGGTGTGGGCTACCGCATGGTTGATGGTGTACTTTGCCATTGCGCGCGTGGGTGCCGAGTCTGACCTAGGGCCCTGTTGAGAATTGAGAATTGATAGATGAGATTTGTCGAGTGTGCATTATATTATATTGTGAGGAACCGGGATTGGGTGGAGTGCACGCACGTATTGCATGTTATGTAATCACCTACTGGGCAATAGCTCAGGGTTCTATCCTATTTTTGTTTGTAGGTAAGAATGAACCCGACACCGACTAGTGTCAGGGTTGAGATTCATGGCGAGCTGGCGGCGGTGACTCCACGGACTTTTGAGGGTGGCGCAGTACATGGGACGCGACCTGTGGAGTGGCATAGTGTTTGATATTGGGTTTGAAATTTTGGGGCTTCGGCCCAAAGTATTAATAGTAGATATTTTTGTAAACCCGATATGTTATTTAAAAAAAAAAAAAAAAAAAAGAAAATTTTATCGGGTCTTCCGCGTGTTCTGTTGCGGGGAAATCCGCCAATTAACTTAATTAGGAAGTAGGGTCGCCACAGGTTTAACCCCTACAAACTGTTTTTAAGTTTGATTTATTTAGTTTAACGAATTTGGATGAAAGGTCATCCGAATTCATGAATTTCGGGAGCTTTGAATGATTATGTGTTGTATTTGCTGTGTTGAGATGTTAAGTTTGAGCTCAATATATGAGTTCTGTGAATTCTTACATGTTTATGTGAAATCTGGAACGGATTCATGTGATGAAGTTCTGGAAAATATGAATTTCGATGAGATGAAGAAAGTTTCAGCTCATGAGAAATTCGCGGGTTGAAAAGAATTCGCGGGCCAAAAAGGTTCGTGAAGTGTGAGAGAGGAAAGAAAATCGCGGGCTGCGATAAAATTCGCGGGCCGAAAGATTTGTAAAGATGTGAGTGAGAAAAGAAGGTCGCGGGCCAAATTTTAAATTTCGCCAAATTTGAAAGGTTGAAATTCGGGCAGATTTTCGATAGTTCGCCGAAGTTTAGTTCGCGAATTATATTCGGGTCGCGAAAAGTTCTTCGCGGACTCAAATGGATTTTATTGTGTGAGTAAATGGGTTTTTCGCGGGTCAGAATTAATTTCGCGGGTCGACCACAGGGTGATTCCTGTGAGAGAAGTAGCGGGTCGGACTAAAGTTTCGCGGGTCAACTTGAATTTCGCGGGGTGATTCCTGTGAGTGAATTTCGGGTGACACGCGAACTAAATCAGACTTCGCAAATTCGATCAAATGACGCGCGAAATCCAAATTCGGGCAATACCGCTAACACTGTGAAGAGTCCCGAATTTTGACTCCAAATGTCGGGTTGACCATATGCTTTTAAAAAGTCTGAAGTTGACCGAACTTCACGATTCGACCAGTCTAATTATTTTTGGACTTTTGTCTTAAATTAGGCCCAAATATTCAAATAAAATTATTTTAAGTTCATTTTATCTTTAAATCAAAGTATATTCATACTTTGACTAGAATTTTCGGGTCAACCCTTATTTTAAGATACGAGAGTATTTTGGGGTATTATTTGTAAGAAATAATACGTGATATATGTGACGAATGTGATATGCATTTCACGACATGCATAAGAGAGGTGAAGGTACCGTAATGATACGGTGACACGATATTGTGTCGAATGTGAGAAGGGTAGAGTTGCCGATTTTGGCAGTCAGGTTCAGACTCGATTATGCACTTGGTGGGAGAGGGGGTTTGCGACACCCATCTACTCGGGATTGAGCCACCCGAGGTGTAAACCACCGGATATTATTTGGCTCAGGGACGGCAGACAGATGTGAGATTCCTGTCTACCCGAACTTGTGGTATAACATTCGGGGAAAAAGCCGTCGGGTTGAGATTGTGTGCGGAAGGAGCGACCCGGCGCGGCCGGTGTGGGCTACCGCATGGTTGATGGTGTACTTTGCCATTGCGCGCGTGGGTGCCGAGTCTGACCTAGGGCCCTGTTGAGAATTGAGAATTGATAGATGAGATTTGTCGAGTGTGCATTATATTATATTGTGAGGAACCGGGATTGGGTGGAGTGCACGCACGTATTGCATGTTATGTAATCACCTACTGGGCAATAGCTCAGGGTTCTATCCTATTTTTGTTTGTAGGTAAGAATGAACCCGACACCGACTAGTGTCAGGGTTGAGATTCATGGCGAGCTGGCGGCGGTGACTCCACGGACTTTTGAGGGTGGCGCAGTACATGGGACGCGACCTGTGGAGTGGCATAGTGTTTGATATTGGGTTTGAAATTTTGGGGCTTCGGCCCAAAGTATTAATAGTAGATATTTTTGTAAACCCGATATGTTATTTAAATAAAAAAAAAAAAAAAGAAAATTTTATCGGGTCTTCCGCGTGTTCTGTTGCGGGGAAATCCGCCAATTAACTTAATTAGGAAGTAGGGTCGCCACAGGTGGTATCAGAGCTTAGGCTTTAGATTCTGAAGACTGTCCATGTACTGCCACTCAAAAGCCGGGAGAACCAGCCTCGCCTGTAAGTTAAGTGTAATACTTTGATATGATTATGTGATTTCGTGGTATCTTTACCACATGGGGATCCAACTCGATCAAATTTGGTGGTTGAGAAATGTCCCGTAAGAATTGAGGGTAGAGAGTTAGATGTGAACCTAATAGTAATCCCGATGAATGATTACGATATTATATTCGGGATGGATTGGCTTTCGAAATACGGAGCCATTATTGATTGTTCAAAAAGGGTAGTTAGGTTTCGATCGCCAGAGGGAGAGGAGTTTGAATTTTCGGGAAGAAAGAATAGAAACTCAATCCCTCGGATTTCTGCTTTAAAAGCTCAGCGACTCGTAAATACGGGTTGCGAATCGTTCCTAGTTTTTGCGGTGAATGCTGAGGAATCTTCCCAGCTTAAACTTGAGGAGGTTCCGATAGTGAACGAATATTCCGATGTATTTCCCGAGGATCTTCCGGGATTACCCCCAGATCGGGAGATTAAATTTGCAATCGATCTTGTACCTGGAGCTGCCCCGATCTCTAAATCCCCGTATCGGTTAGCACCGAACGAATTACGAGAATTGAAGGAGCAATTGGAAGATTTGTTGCAGAAGGGTTTTATTCAACCCAGTTTCTCACCATGGGGAGCCCCGGTTTTATTTGTGAAGAAAAAGGACGGGTCGATGAGAATGTGTATCGATTATCGTGAACTCAACAAGATCACGATTAAGAATAAATACCCATTGCCAAGGATTGACGATTTATTCGATCAACTCCAAGGAGCAACAGTATTTTCTAAGATCGACCTGCGCTCCGGTTATCATCAGCTGAAGATCCGGGAAGCGGACATTCCAAAAACCGCATTCAGTACGAGGTACGGCCACTATGAATTTTTGGTCATGCCTTTCGGATTGACGAATGCTCCGGCAGCCTTCATGGATTTGATGAACCGAGTATTCAAAAAATTGCTGGACCGATGTGTTATCGTCTTTATCGACGATATTCTCATTTATTCCAAGACAAAAGAAGAACATGAGGAACATTTGAGAGCGGTCCTAGGAATTCTTCGGGAGAAACAATTATTCGCCAAATTTAAAAAGTGCGAATTTTGGTTGGATCGAGTAATCTTTCTGGGGCATGTTATTTCGGGAAGCGGAATTTCAGTAGATCCCAGCAAGATAGAAGCTATAGAAAATTGGCCAAGACCAACCACTCCCACGGAGATAAGAAGTTTTCTCGGGCTAGCTGGGTATTATCGAAAGTTCATTAAGGACTTTTCCAGCATCGCCTCGACGCTCACCAATTTGACAAAGAAAAATGTTCCGTTCAAATGGACGGATGAATGTGAGCAAAGTTTCCAGGAATTAAAGAAAAGGCTAACAACTGCTCCAGTGTTAGCAATACCTTCGGGTACTGGAAATTTTTCTGTTTATAGTGATGCCTCTAAATATGGGTTGGGGTGTGTTTTAATGCAAAACGGGAAGGTGATCGCTTATGCCTCCCGACAATTAAAGCCATATGAGAAAAATTACCCCACTCATGATCTCGAACTCGCAGCCGTAGTGTTTGCTCTTAAAACATGGCGACACTATCTTTACGGAGAAAGATGCGAGATCTTCACGGATCACAAGAGTTTGAAGTACTTCTTCACCCAGAAGGAGTTAAATATGAGGCAAAGAAGATGGCTCGAGTTAGTCAAAGACTACGACTGTGTGATAAATTATCATCCAGGAAAAGCGAACGTAGTCGCAGATGCATTGAGCCGCAAAACTGTAAACACTGAATTACGCCAATTCGGAGTTGAAGTAATCAATTTCGGAGAGATTGAAGAAAAGTTGGCAGTGTTGACACTTAAGCCAACACTATTAGACCGAATCATTGAAGTACAAAAGAAAGATGAGTTGTACTTGAAGAAACAAAGAGAACAAGATAAAGAAGTCTCATCGGAATTTGAATTCCGAGAAGACGGGAGTTTACGATTTAAAAGTCGCTTATATGTGCCGGAAGATGAAGAGATTCGTCGAACTTTAATGACGGAGGCACATACGACAATATATTCGGTGCATCCCGGTGCAACGAAAATGTATCGTGATTTGCGACTAAATTATTGGTGGCCGGGAATGAAAAAGGATGTTGCTGCATTTGTACATAGATGCCTGACTTGTCAGCAGATCAAAGCAGAACATCAAAGACCGGCAGGAATGTTACAACCTTTGACGATTCCCGAGTGGAAGTGGGACCATATAACAATGGATTTTGTCGTCGGGTTGCCAAGAACGGTGAAAGGTTATGATGCAATTTGGGTGATTGTTGACAGACTGACTAAGTCCGCCCATTTCTTGCCTATTCACCAGACCTATCCCATGGAGAAGTTCGCTGAACTCTACATTCAAGAGATAGTGAGACTCCATGGAATTCCGATATCGATCATATCAGATCGAGATTCAAGATTTCTGTCCCAGTTCTGGAAAAGCTTACAGAAAGCTCTGGGAACTAAATTATCATTTAGTTCAGCTTATCATCCCCAGACTGACGGACAATCGGAAAGGACGATCCAGACACTCGAAGACATGTTGAGAGCATGTGTCTTGGATTTTCAAGGGAGTTGGAGTAAATATCTCCCGTTAATAGAATTTTCATATAACAACAGCTATCAAGCAACGATCGGAATGGCGCCTTACGAAGCCTTATACGGACGTAAATGTCGATCCCCAGTTCATTGGGATGAAATCGGCGAGAAGGCGCTATTAGGTCCCGAGATGGTACGCGAAATGACTGAAGTTGTTAAGAAAATTCGGGAGAAAATGCAAACGGCCCAAAGTCGCCAGAAGAGTTATGCAGACAAGAGGCGAAGGTCGTTAGAATTTGAAGAAGGTGATAAAGTATTTTTGAAAGTATCACCTATGAAGGGTGTCAAACGGTTCGGACAAAAAGGAAAGTTGAGTCCGAGATATATAGGACCTTTCAAAATTTTGAAAAGAGTCGGTGAAGTAGCATATCAGCTAGAATTACCGACGCCGTTAGCACAAGTCCATGACGTATTCCACGTGTCTACACTGCGAAAGTATGTGTTGGACCCGTATCATGTGCTAAGAGACAAAAGACTTCACCAACAATTGAAGCCGGACTTGAGTTACGAAGAAAAGCCGGTAGAGATTCTAATGTATGAGGTGAAGCAATTACGAAATAAGAATATTCCCCTCGTGAAGGTCTTATGGCGAAACCAGATATTGGAAGAAGCCACTTGGGAGCGAGAAGACGAAATGAGAGAGAAATACCCTGAGTTGTTTCAGACAACTTAAATTTCGGGGACGAAATTTCTTTTAGGGGGGGAGGATGTAATACCCGTAAAATTAATACGGGAATAATGCGCAATTAGCGTGAAAATTATTCTGTAAGTTTCGGAAAATTATGAAGTTAATTTTCGGACAAAGCGAATTTTCGGGAAATTGAACCGAAAATAAGAAAAATACTCTTTGAGTAAAATAAATAGATATGGGCCCAAATTAATTTAAAGTAGGCCCAATAAGAGATTTCCTTAAGAGAAAGGAAACGTAACTTTCCTTTTAAAGGTTTATCTCAAAAGGTGATAAGGACAAACGAAAATATCAAACGAAAGAAAACAAACGAAGAAAAGCAGAGAAGAACTAAGCAATTTCGGCTAACTTGGAAGTGAGGTAGGTGGTTTTTAACCCCTACAAACTGTTTTTAAGTTTGATTTATTTAGTTTAACGAATTTGGATGAAAGGTCATCCGAATTCATGAATTTCGGGAGCTTTGAATGATTATGTGTTGTATTTGCTGTGTTGAGATGTTAAGTTTGAGCTCAATATATGAGTTCTGTGAATTCTTACATGTTTATGTGAAATCTGGAACGGATTCATGTGATGAAGTTCTGGAAAATATGAATTTCGATGAGATGAAGAAAGTTTCAGCTCATGAGAAATTCGCGGGTTGAAAAGAATTCGCGGGCCAAAAAGGTTCGTGAAGTGTGAGAGAGGAAAGAAAATCGCGGGCTGCGATAAAATTCGCGGGCCGAAAGATTTGTAAAGATGTGAGTGAGAAAAGAAGGTCGCGGGCCAAATTTTAAATTTCGCCAAATTTGAAAGGTTGAAATTCGGGCAGATTTTCGATAGTTCGCCGAAGTTTAGTTCGCGAATTATATTCGGGTCGCGAAAAGTTCTTCGCGGACTCAAATGGATTTTATTGTGTGAGTAAATGGGTTTTTCGCGGGTCAGAATTAATTTCGCGGGTCGACCACAGGGTGATTCCTGTGAGAGAAGTAGCGGGTCGGACTAAAGTTTCGCGGGTCAACTTGAATTTCGCGGGGTGATTCCTGTGAGTGAATTTCGGGTGACACGCGAACTAAATCAGACTTCGCAAATTCGATCAAATGACGCGCGAAATCCAAATTCGGGCAATACCGCTAACACTGTGAAGAGTCCCGAATTTTGACTCCAAATGTCGGGTTGACCATATGCTTTTAAAAAGTCTGAAGTTGACCGAACTTCACGATTCGACCAGTCTAATTATTTTTGGACTTTTGTCTTAAATTAGGCCCAAATATTCAAATAAAATTATTTTAAGTTCATTTTATCTTTAAATCAAAGTATATTCATACTTTGACTAGAATTTTCGGGTCAACCCTTATTTTAAGATACGAGAGTATTTTGGGGTATTATTTGTAAGAAATAATACGTGATATATGTGACGAATGTGATATGCATTTCACGACATGCATAAGAGAGGTGAAGGTACCGTAATGATACGGTGACACGATATTGTGTCGAATGTGAGAAGGGTAGAGTTGCCGATTTTGGCAGTCAGGTTCAGACTCGATTATGCACTTGGTGGGAGAGGGGGTTTGCGACACCCATCTACTCGGGATTGAGCCACCCGAGGTGTAAACCACCGGATATTATTTGGCTCAGGGACGGCAGACAGATGTGAGATTCCTGTCTACCCGAACTTGTGGTATAACATTCGGGGAAAAAGCCGTCGGGTTGAGATTGTGTGCGGAAGGAGCGACCCGGCGCGGCCGGTGTGGGCTACCGCATGGTTGATGGTGTACTTTGCCATTGCGCGCGTGGGTGCCGAGTCTGACCTAGGGCCCTGTTGAGAATTGAGAATTGATAGATGAGATTTGTCGAGTGTGCATTATATTATATTGTGAGGAACCGGGATTGGGTGGAGTGCACGCACGTATTGCATGTTATGTAATCACCTACTGGGCAATAGCTCAGGGTTCTATCCTATTTTTGTTTGTAGGTAAGAATGAACCCGACACCGACTAGTGTCAGGGTTGAGATTCATGGCGAGCTGGCGGCGGTGACTCCACGGACTTTTGAGGGTGGCGCAGTACATGGGACGCGACCTGTGGAGTGGCATAGTGTTTGATATTGGGTTTGAAATTTTGGGGCTTCGGCCCAAAGTATTAATAGTAGATATTTTTGTAAACCCGATATGTTATTTAAATAAAAAAAAAAAAAAAAAAGAAAATTTTATCGGGTCTTCCGCGTGTTCTGTTGCGGGGAAATCCGCCAATTAACTTAATTAGGAAGTAGGGTCGCCACAAGGACTCCACAGCAACTCCGAAGTTAAGCGTGCTTGGGCAGTAGTACTAGGATGGGTGACCCCCTGGGAAGTCTTCGTGTTGCACCCCCTTATTTTTACGCGTAATAATACCCTATTGTATAAATATTAATATAAAAAATACCGACATTGTTACTTTCTACGCCCAACACCTATGGATTTCGTGAATTTTAAATTTTCGAAAAAATCAATTTGAACAGTAAATGTGTGTTATAATTCCCTATTGAATTTGCTCGGGATTTTCGATTGCGGTTTGAAACCACCCGTGTCCACGCGTCGCAATAATTTCCGAGCAACCTAGTCTACCTCGGTTATCTGTTTTTTGATTTGCACAGTACCAACAAAAAACATTTGCGCTTTTCATTAATGGGTGCGATCATACCAGCACTAGTGCACCGGATCCCATCAGAACTCCGAAGTTAAGCGTGCTTGGGCGAGAGTAGTACTAGGATGGGTGACCCCCTGGGAAGTCCTCGTGTTGCACCCCCTTATTTTTACGCGTAATAATACCCTATTGTATAAATATTAATATAAAAAAATACCGACATTGTTACTTTCTACGCCCAACACCTATGGATTTCGTGAATTTTAAATTTCCGAAAAAAATCAATTTGAACAGTAAATGTGTGTTATAATTCCCTATTGAATTTGCTCGGGATTTTCGATTGCGGTTTGAAACCACCCGTGTCCACGCGTCGCAATAATTTCCGAGCAACCTACTCTACCTCGGTTATCTGTTTTTTGATTTGCACAGTACCAACAAAAAACATTTGCGCTTTGAATTAAGCGGGTGCGATCATACCAGCACTAGTGCACCGGATCCCATCAGAACTCCGAAGTTAAGCGTGCTTGGGCGAGAGTAGTACTAGGATGGGTGACCCCCTGGGAAGTCCTCGTGTTGCACCCCCTTATTTTTACGCGTAATAATACCTATTGTATAAATATTAATATAAAAAGATACCGACATTGTTACATTCTACGCCCAACAACTATGGATTTCGTGAATTTTAAATTTCGAAAAAATCAATTTGAACAGTAAATGTGTGTTATAATTCCCTATTAATTTGCTCGGGATTTTCGATTGCGGTTTGAAACCACCCGTGTCCACCTCGCAATAATTTCCGAGCAACCTACTCTACCTCGGTTATCTGTTTTTTGATTTGCACAGTACCAACAAAAAACATTTGCGCTTTGAATTAAGCGTGCGATCATACCAGCACTAGTGCACCGGATCCATCAGAACTCCGAAGTTAAGTGCTTGGGCGAGAGTAGTACTAGGATGGGTGACCCCCTGGGAAGTCCTCGTGTTGCACCCCCTTATTTTTACGCGTAATAATACCTATTGTATAAATATTAATATAAAAAATAATGTTACATTACTCTACGCCCAACACCTATGGATTTCGTGAATTTTAAATTTCGAAAAAAATCAATTTGAACAGTAAATGTGTTTATAATTCCCTATTGAATTTGCTCGGGATTTTCGATTGCGGTTTGAAACCACCCGTGTCCACGCGTCGCAATAATTTCCGAGCAACCTACTCTACCTCGGTTATCTGTTTTTTGATTTGCACAGTACCAACAAAAAACATTTGCGCTTTGAATTAAGCGGGTGCGATCATACCAGCACTAGTGCACCGGATCCCATCAGAACTCCGAAGTTAAGCGTGCTTGGGCGAGAGTAGTACTAGGATGGTGACCCCCTGGGAAGTCCTCGTGTTGCACCCCCTTATTTTACGCGTAATAATACCCTATTGTATAAATATTAATATAAAAAATACCGACATTGTTACTTTCTACGCCCAACACCTATGGATTTCGTGAATTTTAAATTTTCGAAAAAAATCAATTTGAACAGTAAATGTGTGATAATTCCCTATTGAATTTGCTCGGGATTTTCGATTGCGGTTTGAAACCACCCGTGTCCACGCGTCGCAATAATTTCCGAGCAACCTAGTCTACCTCGGTTATATGTTTTTGATTTGCACAGTACCAACAAAAAACATTTGCGCTTTCATTAATGGGTGCGATCATACCAGCACTAGTGCACCGGATCCCATCAGAACTCCGAAGTTAAGCGGTGCTTGGGCGAGAGTAGTACTAGGATGGGTGACTCCCTGGGAAGTCCTCGTGTTGCACCCCCTTATTTTTACGCGTAATAATACCTATTGTAAAATATTAATATAAAATACCGACATTGTTACTTTCTACGCCCAACACCTATGGATTTCGTGAATTTTAAATTTTCGAAAAAATCATTTGAA
The DNA here is from genome assembly GCA_004919715.1 of Linderniella brevidens. NCBI lineage: Eukaryota > Viridiplantae > Streptophyta > Magnoliopsida > Lamiales > Linderniaceae > Linderniella > Linderniella brevidens. The sequence goes on from SWDC01000039.1 coordinate 60,929, forward strand.
CAGTAAATGTGTATAATTCCCTATTGAATTTGCTCGGGATTTTCGATTGCGGTTTGAAACCACCCGTGTCCACGCGTCGCAATAATTTCCGAGCAACTACTACTACCTCGGTTATCTGTTTTTTGATTTGCACAGTACCAACAAAAAACATTTGCGCTTTTAATTAAGGGGTGCGATCATACCAGCACTAGTGCACCGGATCCATCAGAACTCCGAAGTTAAGCGTGCTTGGGAGAGAGTAGTACTAGGATGGTGACCCCCTGGGAAGTCCTCGTGTTGCACCCCCTTATTTTTACGCGTAATAGTACCTTATTGTACAAATATTAATATAACAAAATACCGACATTGTTACTTTCTACGCCCAACACCTATGGATTTCGTGAATTTTAAATTTTCGAAAAAATCATTTGAACAGTAAATGTGTGTTATAATTCCCTATTGAATTTGCTCGGGATTTTCGATTGCGGTTTGAAACCACCCGTGTCCACGCGTCGCAATAATTTCCGAGCAACCTAGTCTACCTCGGTTATCTGTTTTTGATTTGCACAGTACCAACAAAAAACATTTGCGCTTTAATTAAGCGGGTGCGATCATACCAGCACTAGTGCACCGGATCCATCAGAACTCCGAAGTTAAGCGTGCTTGGGCGAGAGTAGTACTAGGATGGGTGACCCCCTGGGAAGTCCTCGTGTTGCACCCCCTTATTTTACGCGTAATAATACCTTATTGAAATATTAATATAAAAAATACCGACATTGTTACTTTCTACCCAACACCTATGGATTTCGTGAATTTTAAATTTCGAAAAAATCAATTTGAACAGTAAATGTGTGTTATAATTCCCTATTGAATTTGCTCGGGATTTTCGATTGCGGTTTGAAACCACCCGTGTCCACGCGTCGCAATAATTTCCGAGCAACCTACTCTACCTCGGTTATCTGTTTTTTGATTTGCACAGTACCAACAAAAAACATTTGCGCTTTGAATTAAGCGGGTGCGATCATACCAGCACTAGTGCACCGGATCCATCAGAACTCCGAAGTTAAGCGTGCTAGGGCGAGAGAGGAGTACTAGGATGGGTGACCCCCTGGGAAGTCCTCGTGTTGCACCCCCTTATTTTACGCGTAATAATACCCTATTGTATAAATATTAATATAAAAAGATACCGACATTGTTACATTCTACGCCCAACACCTATGGATTTCGTGAATTTTAAATTTCGAAAAAAATCAATTTGAACAGTAAATGTGTTTATAATTCCCTATTAAATTTGCTCGGGATTTTCGATTGCGGTTTGAAACCACCCGTGTCCACGCGTCGCAATAATTTCCGAGCAACCTACTCTACCTCGGTTATCTGTTTTTGATTTGCACAGTACCAACAAAAAACATTTGCGCTTTAACTAAGCGGGTGCGATTATACCAGCATTAGTGCAGTATCCCATCAGAACTCCGAAGTTAAGCGTGCTAGGGCGAGAGTAGTACTAGGATGGTGACCCCCTGGGAAGTCCTCGTGTTGCACCCCTTATTTTTACGCGTAATATACCTTATTGTAAATATTAATATAAAAAATACCGACATTGTTACTTTCTACGCCCAACACCTATGGATTTCGTGAATTTTAAATTTCCGAAAAAAATCAATTTGAACAGTAAATGTGTATAATTCCCTATTGAATTTGCTCGGGATTTTCGATTGCGGTTTGAAACCACCCGTGTCCACGCGTCGCAATAATTTCCGAGCAACCTAGTCTACCTCGGTTATATGTTTCGTTGATTTGCACAGTACCAACAAAAAACATTTGCGCTTTTCATTAATGGGTGCGATCATACCAGCACTAGTGCACCGGATCCCATCAGAACTCCGAAGTTAAGCGTGCTTGGGCGAGAGTAGTACTAGGATGGGTGACCCCCGGGAAGTCCTCGTGTTGCACCCCCTTATTTTTACGCGTAATAATACCCTATTGTATAAATATTAATATAAAAAATACCGACATTGTTACTTTCTACGCCCAACACCTATGGATTTCGTGAATTTTAAATTTTCGAAAAAAATCAATTTGAACAGTAAATGTGTGTTATAATTCCCTATTGAATTTGCTCGGGATTTTCGATTGCGGTTTGAAACCACCCGTGTCCACGCGTCGCAATAATTTCCGAGCAACCTAGTCTACCTCGGTTATCTGTTTTTTGATTTGCACAGTACCAACAAAAAACATTTGCGCTTTTAATTAAGGGGTGCGATCATACCACCACTAGTGCACCGGATCCCATCAGAACTCCGAAGTTAAGCGTGCTTGGGCGAGAGTAGTACTAGGATGGGTGACCCCCTGGGAAGTCCTCGTGTTGCACCCCCTTATTTTTACGCGTAATAATACCCTATTGTATAAATATTAATATAAAAAAATACCGACATTGTTACTTTCTACGCCAACACCTATGGATTTCGTGAATTTTAAATTTCGAAAAAAATAAATTTGAACAGTAAATGTGTGTTATAATTCCCTATTGAATTTGCTCGGGATTTTCGATTGCGGTTTGAAACCACCCGTGTCCACGCGTCGCAATAATTTCCGAGCAACCTAGTCTACCTCGGTTATCTGTTTTTGATTGCACAGTACCAACAAAAAACATTTGCGCTTTTAATTAAGCGGGTGCGATCATACCAGCACTAGTGCACCGGATCCATCAGAACTCCGAAGTTAAGCGTGCTTGGGCGAGAGTAGTACTAGGATGGGTGACCCCCTGGGAAGTCCTCGTGTTGCACCCCCTTATTTTTACGCGTAATATACCTATTGTAAATATTAATATAAAAAATACCGACTTGTTACTTTCTACGCCCACACCTATGGATTTCGTGAATTTTAAATTTCGAAAAAAATCAATTTGAACAGTAAATGTGTTATAATTCCCTATTGAATTTGCTCGGGATTTTCGATTGCGGTTTGAAACCACCCGTGTCCACGCGTCGCAATAATTTCCGAAACCTACTCTACCTCGGTTATCTGTTTTTTGATTTGCACAGTACCAACAAAAAACATTTGCGTTTTCAATTAAGCGGGTGCGATCATACCAGCACTAGTGCACCGGATCCCATAGAACTCCTGAATACCCGTAAAATTAATACGGGAATAATGCGCAATTAGCGTGAAAATTATTCTGTAATTTTCGGAAAATTATGAAGTTAATTTTCGGACAAAGCGAATTTTCGGGAAATTGAACCGAAAATAAGAAAAATACTCTTTGAGTAAAATAAATAGATATGGGCCCAAATTAATTTAAAGTAGGCCCAATAAGAGATTTCCTTAAGAGAAAGGAAACGTAACTTTCCTTTTAAAGGTTTATCTCAAAAGGTGATAAGGACAAACGAAAATATCAAACGAAAGAAAACAAACGAAGAAAAGCAGAGAAGAACTAAGCAATTTCGGCTAACTTGGAAGTGAGGTAGGTGGTTTTTAACCCCTACAAACTGTTTTAAGTTTGATTTATTTAGTTTAACGAATTTGGATGAAAGGTCATCCGAATTCATGAATTTCGGGAGCTTTGAATGATTATGTGTTGTATTTGCTGTGTTGAGATGTTAAGTTTGAGCTCAATATATGAGTTCTATGAATTCTTACATGTTTATGTGAAATCTGGAACGGATTCATGTGATGAAGTTCTGGAAAATATGAATTTCGATGAGATGAAGAAAGTTTCAGCTCATGAGAAATTCGCGGGTTGAAAAGAATTCGCGGGCCAAAAAGGTTCGTGAAGTGTGAGAGAGGAAAGAAAATCGCGGGCTGCGATAAAATTCGCGGGCCGAAAGATTTGTAAAGATGTGAGTGAGAAAAGAAGGTCGCGGGCCAAATTTTAAATTTCGCCAAATTTGAAAGGTTGAAATTCGGGCAGATTTTCGATAGTTCGCCGAAGTTTAGTTCGCGAATTATATTCGGGTCGCGAAAAGTTCTTCGCGGACTCAAATGGATTTTATTGTGTGAGTAAATGGGTTTTTCGCGGGTCAGAATTAATTTCGCGGGTCGACCACAGGGTGATTCCTGTGAGAGAAGTAGCGGGTCGGACTAAAGTTTCGCGGGTCAACTTGAATTTCGCGGGGTGATTCCTGTGAGTGAATTTCGGGTGACACGCGAACTAAATCAGACTTCGCAAATTCGATCAAATGACGCGCGAAATCCAAATTCGGGCAATACCGCTAACACTGTGAAGAGTCCCGAATTTTGACTCCAAATGTCGGGTTGACCATATGCTTTTAAAAAGTCTGAAGTTGACTGAACTTCACGATTCGACCAGTCTAATTATTTTTGGACTTTTGTCTTAAATTAGGCCCAAATATTCAAATAAAATTATTTTAAGTTCATTTTATCTTTAAATCAAAGTATATTCATACTTTGACTAGAATTTTCGGGTCAACCCTTATTTTAAGATACGAGAGTATTTTGGGGTATTATTTGTAAGAAATAATACGTGATATATGTGACGAATGTGATATGCATTTCACGACATGCATAAGAGAGGCGAAGGTACCGTAATGATACGGTGACACGATATTGTGTCGAATGTGAGAAGGGTAGAGTTGCCGATTTTGGCAGTCAGGTTCAGACTCGATTATGCACTTGGTGGGAGAGGGGGTTTGCGACACCCATCTACTCGGGATTGAGCCACCCGAGGTGTAAACCACCGGATATTATTTGGCTCAGGGACGGCAGACAGATGTGAGATTCCTGTCTACCCGAACTTGTGGTATAACATTCGGGGAAAAGCCGTCGGGTTGAGATTGTGTGCGGAAGGAGCGACCCGGCGCGGCCGGTGTGGGCTACCGCATGGTTGATGGTGTACTTTGCCATTGCGCGCGTGGGTGCCGAGTCTGACCTAGGGCCCTGTTGAGAATTGAGAATTGATAGATGAGATTTGTCGAGTGTGCATTATATTATATTGTGAGGAACCGGGATTGGGTGGAGTGCACGCACGTATTGCATGTTATGTAATCACCTACTGGGCAATAGCTCAGGGTTCTATCCTATTTTTGTTTGTAGGTAAGAATGAACCCGACACCGACTAGTGTCAGGGTTGAGATTCATGGCGAGCTGGCGGCGGTGACTCCACGGACTTTTGAGGGTGGCGCAGTACATGGGACGCGACCTGTGGAGTGGCATAGTGTTTGATATTGGGTTTGAAATTTGGGGCTTCGGCCCAAAGTATTAATAGTAGATATTTTTGTAAACCCGATATAATACTATGTAGGTTATTTAAATAAAAAAAAAAAAAAGAAAATTTTATCGGGTCTTCCGCGTGTTCTGTTGCGGGGAAATCCGCCAATTAACTTAATTAGGAAGTAGGGTCGCCACAGGTGGTATCAGAGCTTAGGCTTTAGATTCTGAAGACTGTCCATGTACTGCCACTCAAAAGCCGGGAGAACCAGCCTCGCCTGTAAGTTAAGTGTAATACTTTGATATGATTATGTGATTTCGTGGTATCTTTACCACATGGGGATCCAACTCGATCAAATTTGGTGGTTGAGAAATGTCCCGTAAGAATTGAGGGTAGAGAGTTAGATGTGAACCTAATAGTAATCCCGATGAATGATTACGATATTATATTCGGGATGGATTGGCTTTCGAAATACGGAGCCATTATTGATTGTTCAAAAAGGGTAGTTAGGTTTCGATCGCCAGAGGGAGAGGAGTTTGAATTTTCGGGAAGAAAGAATAGAAACTCAATCCCTCGGATTTCTGCTTTAAAAGCTCAGCGACTCGTAAATACGGGTTGCGAATCGTTCCTAGTTTTTGCGGTGAATGCTGAGGAATCTTCCCAGCTTAAACTTGAGGAGGTTCCGATAGTGAACGAATATTCCGATGTATTTCCCGAGGATCTTCCGGGATTACCCCCAGATCGGGAGATTAAATTTGCAATCGATCTTGTACCTGGAGCTGCCCCGATCTCTAAATCCCCGTATCGGTTAGCACCGAACGAATTACGAGAATTGAAGGAGCAATTGGAAGATTTGTTGCAGAAGGGTTTTATTCAACCCAGTTTCTCACCATGGGGAGCCCCGGTTTTATTTGTGAAGAAAAAGGACGGGTCGATGAGAATGTGTATCGATTATCGTGAACTCAACAAGATCACGATTAAGAATAAATACCCATTGCCAAGGATTGACGATTTATTCGATCAACTCCAAGGAGCAACAGTATTTTCTAAGATCGACCTGCGCTCCGGTTATCATCAGCTGAAGATCCGGGAAGCGGACATTCCAAAAACCGCATTCAGTACGAGGTACGGCCACTATGAATTTTTGGTCATGCCTTTCGGATTGACGAATGCTCCGGCAGCCTTCATGGATTTGATGAACCGAGTATTCAAAAAATTGCTGGACCGATGTGTTATCGTCTTTATCGACGATATTCTCATTTATTCCAAGACAAAAGAAGAACATGAGGAACATTTGAGAGCGGTCCTAGGAATTCTTCGGGAGAAACAATTATTCGCCAAATTTAAAAAGTGCGAATTTTGGTTGGATCGAGTAATCTTTCTGGGGCATGTTATTTCGGGAAGCGGAATTTCAGTAGATCCCAGCAAGATAGAAGCTATAGAAAATTGGCCAAGACCAACCACTCCCACGGAGATAAGAAGTTTTCTCGGGCTAGCTGGGTATTATCGAAAGTTCATTAAGGACTTTTCCAGCATCGCCTCGACGCTCACCAATTTGACAAAGAAAAATGTTCCGTTCAAATGGACGGATGAATGTGAGCAAAGTTTCCAGGAATTAAAGAAAAGGCTAACAACTGCTCCAGTGTTAGCAATACCTTCGGGTACTGGAAATTTTTCTGTTTATAGTGATGCCTCTAAATATGGGTTGGGGTGTGTTTTAATGCAAAACGGGAAGGTGATCGCTTATGCCTCCCGACAATTAAAGCCATATGAGAAAAATTACCCCACTCATGATCTCGAACTCGCAGCCGTAGTGTTTGCTCTTAAACATGGCGACACTATCTTTACGGAGAAAGATGCGAGATCTTCACGGATCACAAGAGTTTGAAGTACTTCTTCACCCAGAAGGAGTTAAATATGAGGCAAAGAAGATGGCTCGAGTTAGTCAAAGACTACGACTGTGTGATAAATTATCATCCAGGAAAAGCGAACGTAGTCGCAGATGCATTGAGCCGCAAAACTGTAAACAGTGAATTACGCCAATTCGGAGTTGAAGTAATCAATTTCGGAGAGATTGAAGAAAAGTTGGCAGTGTTGACACTTAAGCCAACACTATTAGACCGAATCATTGAAGTACAAAAGAAAGATGAGTTGTACTTGAAGAAACAAAGAGAACAAGATAAAGAAGTCTCATCGGAATTTGAATTCCGAGAAGACGGGAGTTTACGATTTAAAAGTCGCTTATATGTGCCGGAAGATGAAGAGATTCGTCGAACTTTAATGACGGAGGCACATACGACAATATATTCGGTGCATCCCGGTGCAACGAAAATGTATCGTGATTTGCGACTAAATTATTGGTGGCCGGGAATGAAAAAGGATGTTGCTGCATTTGTACATAGATGCCTGACTTGTCAGCAGATCAAAGCAGAACATCAAAGACCGGCAGGAATGTTACAACCTTTGACGATTCCCGAGTGGAAGTGGGACCATATAACAATGGATTTTGTCGTCGGGTTGCCAAGAACGGTGAAAGGTTATGATGCAATTTGGGTGATTGTTGACAGACTGACTAAGTCCGCCCATTTCTTGCCTATTCACCAGACCTATCCCATGGAGAAGTTCGCTGAACTCTACATTCAAGAGATAGTGAGACTCCATGGAATTCCGATATCGATCATATCAGATCGAGATTCAAGATTTCTGTCCCAGTTCTGGAAAAGCTTACAGAAAGCTCTGGGAACTAAATTATCATTTAGTTCAGCTTATCATCCCCAGACTGACGGACAATCGGAAAGGACGATCCAGACACTCGAAGACATGTTGAGAGCATGTGTCTTGGATTTTCAAGGGAGTTGGAGTAAATATCTCCCGTTAATAGAATTTTCATATAACAACAGCTATCAAGCAATGATCGGAATGGCGCCTTACGAAGCCTTATACAGACGTAAATGTCGATCCCCAGTTCATTGGGATGAAATCGGCGAGAAGGCGCTATTAGGTCCTGAGATGGTACGCGAAATGACTGAAGTTGTTAAGAAAATTCGGGAGAAAATGCAAACGGCCCAAAGTCGCCAGAAGAGTTATGCAGACAAGAGGCGAAGGTCGTTAGAATTTGAAGAAGGTGATAAAGTATTTTTGAAAGTATCACCTATGAAGGGTGTCAAACGGTTCAGACAAAAAGGAAAGTTGAGTCCGAGATATATAGGACCTTTCAAAATTTTGAAAAGAGTCGGTGAAGTAGCATATCAGCTAGAATTACCGACGCCGTTAGCACAAGTCCATGACGTATTCCACGTGTCTACACTGCAAAAGTATGTGTTGGACCCGTATCATGTGCTAAGAGACAAAAGACTTCACCAACAATTGAAGCCGGACTTGAGTTACGAAGAAAAGCCGGTAGAGATTTTAATGTATGAGGTGAAGCAATTACGAAATAAGAATATTCCCCTCGTGAAGGTCTTATGGCGAAACCAGATATTGGAAGAAGCCACTTGGGAGCGAGAAGACGAAATGAGAGAGAAATACCCTGAGTTGTTTCAGACAACTTAAATTTCGGGGACGAAATTTCTTTTAAGGGGGGGAGGATGTAATACCCGTAAAATTAATACGGGAATAATGCGCAATTAGCGTGAAAATTATTCTGTAAGTTTCGGAAAATTATGAAGTTAATTTTCGAACAAAGCGAATTTTCGGGAAATTGAACCGAAAATAAGAAAAATACTCTTTGAGTAAAATAAATAGATATGGGCCCAAATTAATTTAAAGTAGGCCCAATAAGAGATTTCCTTAAGAGAAAGGAAACGTAACTTTCCTTTTAAAGGTTTATCTCAAAAGGTGATAAGGACAAACGAAAATATCAAACGAAAGAAAACAAACGAAGAAAAGCAGAGAAGAACTAACCAATTTCGGCTAACTTGGAAGTGAGGTAGGTGGTTTTTAACCCCTACAAACTGTTTTTAAGTTTGATTTATTTAGTTTAACGAATTTGGATGAAAGGTCATCCGAATTCATGAATTTCGGGAGCTTTGAATGATTATGTGTTGTATTTGCTGTGTTGAGATGTTAAGTGTGAGCTCAATATATGAGTTCTATGAATTCTTACATGTTTATGTGAAATCTGGAACGGATTCATGTGATGAAGTTCTGGAAAATATGAATTTCGATGAGATGAAGAAAGTTTCAGCTCATGAGAAATTCGCAGTTTTGAGGGTGGCGCAGTACATGGGACGCGACCTGTGGAGTGGCATAGTGTTTGATATTGGGTTTGAAATTTTGGGGCTTCGGCCCAAAGTATTAATAGTAGATATTTTTGTAAACCCGATATAATATTATGTAGGTTATTTAAATAAAAAAAAAAAAAAAAAAAAGAAAATTTTATCGGGTCTTCCGCGTGTTCTGTTGCGGGGAAATCCGCCAATTAACTTAATTAGGAAGTAGGGTCGCCACACCATCCTAGTACTAGTCTCGCCCAAGCACGCTTAACTTCGGAGTTCTGATGGGATCCGGTGCACTAGTGCTGGTATGATCGCACACGCTTAATTAAAAGCGCAAATGTTTTTTGTTGGTACTGTGCAAATCAAAAAACAGATAACCGAGGTAGAGTAGGTTGCTCGGAAATTATTGCGACGCGTGGACACGGGTGGTTTCAAACTGCAATCGAAAATCTCGAGCAAATTTAATAGGGAATTATAACACACATTTACTGTTCAAAATGAGTTTTTCGAAAATTTTAAATTCACGAAATCCATAGGTGTTGGGCGTAGAAAGTAACAATATCGGTATTTTGTTATATTAATATTTGCACAATAAGGTACTATTACGCGTAAAAATAAGGGGGTGCAACATGAGGACTTCCCAGGGGGTCACCCATCCTAGTACTACTCTCGCCCAAGCACGCTTAACTTCGGAGTTCTGATGGGATCCGGTGCACTAGTGCTGGTATGATCGCACCCGCTTAATTCAAAGCTGTTAGTCCTACGCATCCAACTACGTTTAAGATTAAAGACGATTTACCACGATTAAAGCTCGGAAGTATTGATTCGTCGTGGGATGGGCGTGGGAGACTTTGATAGCTTTGGGAATTCTCTTGTAATATGACTAATCTCTTCACCCACACACTATGTGTGAGGGTTTTTGGTATTTATACCACAAGTTGGTATATAATACCTTGGGCTTTTGTAAGCCCAGTTACATTTAATAGCTCACTAGCCTCTAATTAAATTAAAGCCTAGTTCGCTAAATTAATTACAAGACTAAGATAAAATAATACATTGAACACAATAAAATAATCCTAACAATCTCCCCCTTTGTGTTCAATTTATAATTAAGCGCTTGGTATCTTGGTCTTGTAAATCTTTTCCTGAGTCCTTGAAGAACACGTATCAAAGTGGCATTAGCGAAAGCGTTAGTGCGTGTGTTCTTCTTTAGTGTTTCTCCTCCTTTGTCTCGTCTTGACCTTCTCTTCTCGGCACCGCATCTTTCATCAAGTCTTCTCTCGAAGCTTGTCTTGGAGATGTCGGGGCTCGAAGAGGCTTGCCGGTGAGTTCAGTCTCTCCCTTTGATAGTGCACAACTCCCCCTACGTTTGTTCAACCTTGTGTTGGGATTGGGGAGTTCTCTTTATATTCGGAGAGGCGAACTTGTGGCTGTAAATTCGAGTTTTGAAGGTCGTGGTTCGCTTGATTTTCTGATGACGCTTGAGATTTGAGCATTTCCGATCAATCTTGCATTTTTCGTTGTGGTACGGCTCCCATTTTCTTTCTTTACTACTAGGTGAAAATAGGTCGTCGATGGCAAGATGTTTGCATCGTCAGGACGAGGAGAAGCAACTCAGGTTGGGCAATAACCTAACGGAGCCACAAAGGCGATCCGTCTTGAAGGTTAACCGGGGTCACAAAGACTTCCCGTTAACATCAATTCTCTTCTTCTTGGCTCCAGGTTCATCTTCTTCGAAGGAAGTTGTCTGGTTCGGCTTCGAGAAAGCTTGTCTGGCTCCGGAAGAAGGTAAGTGTGGGGCTTGATTTAAGTTGTGCCGAGGCTCCTTTGGAATGTACGTTCAAGTGCAGGAGAGCCCGGCTTCAGAGTGGTACGCTCGGCGGAATTTGTTGGGTGGTCCGACCTCTTTGTTTATCCGTGTCCCCTTCTCCCCCTCATGGCGATCGAATTAACGAGATCGGCATGCTTGTTTTGGAAGATAAGGACACAAACGACAGGTCGGCGTGGTAATGAACAGACGGAGCCACTAAGGCAATCCGTCATCACGATTGCCTGTGTGTACAGGGCTTGGTAAACCGGGGCCACATAGGCATCCCGTTTTCATCGTTCTAGAGACTAGCTCGAGACGATGGCCTGATTCCGTTGTTGTTTTGATGTTGCAACGGCAGGACTTCCTTCCGATCATCGAACCATGTCTACGAGTAACATGTCTACGAAAGTTCTAACTTGATCACAAAGACCAGGTGTTATAAGAGTGTATGTGTCCTAGAAAATATTTAAAATATGGGACGTGAGGACACACTAGACTCGATTGTGCACAAGAAAGTGTGGTAGTGGGGCTGAGTACCACTTAATTCAATATCTCCCACTTCCGAGTGAAGCGGTGATAGTAGTCGTGTCTCCCCGTGATTTCTTGAAACACCTGTCTTTTGTGAGACAGACGAGTGGGTGAGGCTCGGTTGTGCATGCGCCGTTGGACCTAATGCGGCGACTTCTACCCGGGAGCTAATAAAATTAGCACCTGTACCTATGGGGGTGTGATCCGAGATATTTGTGAGGTAAGGGAATGTTGTAGTGTTGGTCTTTTCAAAATGGATCAGAAGCATCATCGGAGGCAAGCTTTGCAAGATATTGACTAGTTCTCGGTGATGTTCCGGGGTTAGATTCAGTTGGATTTGCCTGAATCATGAGAACAATTATCCTTGCGTCCGGTAGGAAGTAGTGAGTGCTGCTTTATTTGTATCAGCAATGCCGGAGCAGGTTGCTTGAAGTGAGCACCGAGTTTGCACTAAAGGCCACCATTGGAAGCTTGAGATTCTTCGTTTAGAAAAGACTTGATATTTGGATGCTCGAAATTCTTCGTTCCAATCCGTCGAATGGTGTCCGAGGGATAATAATTTTTTTTTTTTTTGAATCATGCTCCCTAAATAATATTGCTCCCCCTCAAAAGATGCGTAGTCGGATTGAAACAATTTCTCTTCAATCTCTTTCCCTAAATTTACATATCCATGCTCTCTCCCCCCAAAAAAATGTAATTATTTCTCCCTTTTAAACAATTGTAGAGATTGCTTCTCTTTTATAAGTAAAAGAGTAGCTCCCCCTCAAATAAGGCTCATTTAAAAATGGTTTTTATCATTTTCGTGCGTAATATGCAACTCGGATCTCAAAATCTCGTAATGTTTTGAAAATGCATATTTAAAATGTACCATTTTAAAAGAAGGTATTTTTCAACGGGATACCAACCATGCTGGGGTTATCTGCAAAACCTTATCGGGACTTTGGTACCCATATTTGTATGGGTCCTCCCTTATTAGCAGAAAATAATTTATGCTTAGCATGTGTCAAATTCGGTCCTAAATCGTCCAACAATAAATTATTGGATAACCACTTAGGGGTAATTTGACACGGAAAAGACGTTTCAGTGCCAGTGAATGTGTCTCTAGGTATTCTAGAGTGAAAGATCTTCTCTTTGGCTAGTCTCATAAGGTGCTTTTCCGAATGGACTTTGACAGGATATTTCAAGTAGGAATACGAAGCTACAACATTGCAGGCATGTATAGCGGGTGAATACCTACGAGAAGACTTCACACAATTCACTCCATAATGATGGTCTTTAGTGGGATTTTGCTTACGAGAATGATAAACATTTTTGTTCGTGTAAGGAAATCCACTTTTCTCATTCTTTAAAGAATGGGAAATTTTGGAAGCTCGAGAAGTTAGCTTGCTTGAGCATGAAACTTCTCTTTGAGGAGCATCCTTTTTAATAGGAATAGGAGAGGAAAAATCAATAACAGTTTCTACTCTAGTTTTCATAGAAGGTGTTGATTTTCCTTTCCTCTTCCTATTTTTCTCCTGTTCCTTGGAAGAATTAAGCTTAGGCTTTTTACTTATCTTTTCTGCTCGGGTCACCGTAGACTTTGAAGTCGTCACGGGTAACTTAGAATGTGTATTTGAAGCTTTCTCAGATTTGAGAACAGAGATGCTTTTAATTTTTGTTGTCTTGACCTGTTTCGAGGATGATGTATCTTTTGAAAAATCATGGAAAACAGGTAAGGACGGGGAATTTTTAAGATTTGAAATCTCCTCTAAGAGTTTTTGCTTTTCTGCTTGAAACACTACTCTTTCCGATTCCAAAGTTGCGTTCAATTCGGAAATTTTACTAGCAATCATAGGAATTTCCAACCACGAGATAGATTTATATAACTTGTTTTCCCCGTCAAGCGCTGAAAAGGAATCTTGGTCGACTAGCTTCGCAATAATTGTCTTTAAAGGGATAGTTCTAGTGTACCATTTATTGCAGATTGCTAGGATAACCTCATATTGTTCTGTGACGACATTCCACTCAGTTGCTTTGAGTTCAAAACGACATCGATTAAATTCCTCAATTTCTTTAGCTTGAGCATCCATAATTAAGTATTAATTTTAAAATTAATTATTTTCTGAAAGAAATGGCTCTTGAAACTTTTGTTCCAAAAAGTTTGGTTTTGTCAAAAGATAGCGTGAAATTTCGAAAAAAAAATTAGATTTCGAAAATTTGAGAGTTACCAAAACTTTTTCTAAAATTTGCCAAAAATGTCCTAAATAGATTGTTGGATACGTGATCGTTGACACGTAAAGTGGATTTGCCTTTGGAAAATTAACAAAAGCGTTTTCTATACCTAAAATTTTGGGCCCGAAAAAATTTATTTTTAAAAAAAATTTCGAAAGTCCTTTTTTTTTTTTTTTTTTTTTTTTTTTAAGGGGTGGCCGAAAATTTTAGGTGGTCGAAAATGTTAAGGGTAATTTCAAAGGGTGGGTTATAGTGAAACTCGGATGGAAATATTTCGCTTAGTCTAAATTCGGGTAGAAATTCGATTTCAGTTTCGCCAAATTTCACAAATTCGGGGGACTCAAATTAAATTGGTCACGAAATTATGAAATTCGGGTATTAGTAGAAATTCGTCGAATTTGATTTGAACAGTAGTAATTCGCCGAGTTTTCCACAATTGGGCAAATTTTGTAATTTTGCCCGAAAATTTGCCAAATTCGGGTAGTAGAAGTTCGCCGAAATTGTAAAATTTGATTCAAAATCAGGAATTCAAAATTCGGGTAACTTAATTGAAATTCGGCGAGAATTTTAAAATTGGATTAACCAATTTCGGCGATAGAAATTCAATATCCAAATTCGGCCAGCTATCTAATGAAAATTGTCTCAAATTCTGGCGAATTTCGATCGAAATTCGGCGAGATGAATCAATTTTCGGGCAGATGAACAAACTTCGGGCAGATGAACACTGTTCTAGAATCAAATTTCATGCGCGATTTCTCCCCAAAACTCACTCAAATCAACTGAAAATTGATGGGTAATCACTCAAAAACACTCGAAAAAAAACTAAATGTTGATCTTAATCAAGCAAAATCAGCAACATAGACTGAAAAATCTCAAGACCAAGACCTATATATTTTCGAGTTTATCACATGAAAAACACCAAAAATTTCAGAAAATTTGATCAAATCCAAACGTGTTTTGCTCTGATACCACTTGTTAGTCCTACGCATCCAACTATTTTTAAGATTAAAGACGATTTACCACGATTAAAGCTCGGAAGTATTGATTCGTCGTGGGATGGGCGTGGGAGACTTTGATAGCTTTGGGAATTCTCTTGTAATATGACTAATCTCTTCACCCACACTATGTGTGAGGGTTTTTGGCATTTATACCACAAGTTGGTATATAATACCTTGGGCTTTTGTAAGCCCAGTTACATTTAATAGCTCACTAGCCTCTAATTAAATTAAAGCCTAGTTCGCTAAATTAATTACAAGACTAAGATAAAATAATACATTGAACATAATAAAATAATCCTAACAAAAGCGCAAATGTTTTTTGTTGGTACTGTGCAAATTAAAAAACAGATAACCGAGGTAGAGTAGGTTGCTCGGAAATTATTGCGACGCGTGGACACGGGTGGTTTCAAACCGCAATCGAAAATCCCGAGCAAATTTAATAGGGAATTATAACACACATTTACTGTTCAAATTGATTTTTTTCGAAAATTTAAAATTCACGAAATCCATAGGTGTTGGGCGTAGAAAGTAACAATGTCGGTATTTTTTTATATTAATATTTATACAATAGGGTATTATTACGCGTAAAAATAAGGGGGTGCAACACGAGGACTTCCCAGGGATTCACCCATCCTAGTACTAGTCTCGCCCAAGCACGCTTAACTTCGGAGTTCTGATGGGATCCGGTGCACTAGTGCTGGTATGATCGCACACGCTTAATTAAAAGCGCAAATGTTTTTTGTTGGTACTGTGCAAATCAAAAAACAGATAACCGAGGTAGAGTAGGTTGCTCGGAAATTATTGCGACGCGTGGACACGGGTGGTTTCAAACTGCAATCGAAAATCTCGAGCAAATTTAATAGGGAATTATAACACACATTTACTGTTCAAAATGATTTTTTCGAAAATTTTAAATTCACGAAATCCATAGGTGTTGGGCGTAGAAAGTAACAATATCGGTATTTTGTTATATTAATATTTGTACAATAAGGTATTATTACGCGTAAAAATAAGGGGGTGCAACACGAGGACTTCCCAGGGGGTCACCCATCCTAGTACTACTCTCGCCCAAGCACGCTTTACTTCGGAGTTCTGATGGGATCTGGTGCACTAGTGCTGGTATGATCGCACCCGCTTAATTAAAAGGGCAAATGTTTTTTGTTGGTACTGTGCAAATCAAAAAACAGATAACCGAGGTAGACTAGGTTGCTCGGAAATTATTGCGACGCGTGGACACGGGTGGTTTCAAACCGCAATCGAAAATCCCGAGCAAATTCAATAGGGAATTATAACACACATTTACTGTTCAAAATGATTTTTTCGAAAATTTAAAATTCACGAAATCCATAGGTGTTGGGCGTAGAAAGTAACAATGTCGGTATTTTGTTATATTAATATTTGCACAATAAGGTACTATTACGCGTAAAAATAAGGGGGTGCAACACGAGGACTTCCCAGGGGGTCACCCATCCTAGTACTACTCTCGCCCAAGCACGCTTAACTTCGGAGTTCTGATGGGATCCGGTGCACTAGTGCTGGTATGATCGCACCCGCTTAATTCAAAGCGCAAATGTTTTTTGTTGGTACTGTGCAAATCAAAAAACAGATAACCGAGGTAGAGTAGGTTGCTCGGAAATTATTGCGACGCATGGACACGGGTGGTTTCAAACCGCAATCGAAAATCCCGAGCAAATTTAATAGGGAATTATAACACACATTTACTGTTCAAATTGATTTTTTTCGAAAATTTAAAATTCACGAAATCCATAGGTGTTGGGCGTAGAAAGTAACAATGTCGGTATTTTTTTATATTAATATTTATACAATAGGGTATTATTACGCGTAAAAATAAGGGGGTGCAACACGAGGACTTCCCAGGGATTCACCCATCCTAGTACTAGTCTCGCCCAAGCACGCTTAACTTCGGAGTTCTGATGGGATCCGGTGCACTAGTGCTGGTATGATCGCACACGCTTAATTAAAAGCGCAAATGTTTTTTGTTGGTACTGTGCAAATCAAAAAACAGATAACCGAGGTAGAGTAGGTTGCTCGGAAATTATTGCGACGCGTGGACACGGGTGGTTTCAAACCGCAATCGAAAATCTCGAGCAAATTTAATAGGGAATTATAACACACATTTACTGTTCAAAATGATTTTTTCGAAAATTTAAAATTCACGAAATCCATAGGTGTTGGGCGTAGAAAGTAACAATGTCGGTATTTTGTTATATTAATATTTGTACAATAAGGTATTATTACGCGTAAAAATAAGGGGGTGCAACACGAGGACTTCCCAGGGGGTCACCCATCCTAGTACTACTCTCGCCCAAGCACGCTTTACTTCGGAGTTCTGATGGGATCTGGTGCACTAGTGCTGGTATGATCGCACCCGCTTAATTAAAAGGGCAAATGTTTTTTGTTGGTACTGTGCAAATCAAAAAACAGATAACCGAGGTAGACTAGTGTAATACCCGTAAAATTAATACGGGAATAATGCGCAATTAGCGTGAAAATTATTCTGTAAGTTTCGGAAAATTATGAAGTTAATTTTCGGACAAAGCGA
This sequence comes from Linderniella brevidens, assembly GCA_004919715.1. Taxonomy (NCBI): domain Eukaryota; kingdom Viridiplantae; phylum Streptophyta; class Magnoliopsida; order Lamiales; family Linderniaceae; genus Linderniella; species Linderniella brevidens. The sequence continues at coordinate 78,402 of SWDC01000039.1, forward strand.
ATTTTCGGGAAATTGAACCGAAAATAAGAAAAATACTCTTTGAGTAAAATAAATAGATATGGGCCCAAATTAATTTAAAGTAGGCCCAATAAGAGATTTCCTTAAGAGAAAGGAAACGTAACTTTCCTTTTAAAGGTTTATCTCAAAAGGTGATAAGGACAAACGAAAATATCAAACGAAAGAAAACAAACGAAGAAAAGCAGAGAAGAACTAAGCAATTTCGGCTAACTTGGAAGTGAGGTAGGTGGTTTTTAACCCCTACAAACTGTTTTTAAGTTTGATTTATTTAGTTTAACGAATTTGGATGAAAGGTCATCCGAATTCATGAATTTCGGGAGCTTTGAATGATTATGTGTTGTATTTGCTGTGTTGAGATGTTAAGTTTGAGCTCAATATATGAGTTCTATGAATTCTTACATGTTTATGTGAAATCTGGAACGGATTCATGTGATGAAGTTCTGGAAAATATGAATTTCGATGAGATGAAGAAAGTTTCAGCTCATGAGAAATTCGCGGGTTGAAAAGAATTCGCGGGCCAAAAAGGTTCGTGAAGTGTGAGAGAGGAAAGAAAATCGCGGGCTGCGATAAAATTCGCGGGCCGAAAGATTTGTAAAGATGTGAGTGAGAAAAGAAGGTCGCGGGCCAAATTTTAAATTTCGCCAAATTTGAAAGGTTGAAATTCGGGCAGATTTTCGATAGTTCGCCGAAGTTTAGTTCGCGAATTATATTCGGGTCGCGAAAAGTTCTTCGCGGACTCAAATGGATTTTATTGTGTGAGTAAATGGGTTTTTCGCGGGTCAGAATTAATTTCGCGGGTCGACCACAGGGTGATTCCTGTGAGAGAAGTAGCGGGTCGGACTAAAGTTTCGCGGGTCAACTTGAATTTCGCGGGGTGATTCCTGTGAGTGAATTTCGGGTGACACGCGAACTAAATCAGACTTCGCAAATTCGATCAAATGACGCGCGAAATCCAAATTCGGGCAATACCGCTAACACTGTGAAGAGTCCCGAATTTTGACTCCAAATGTCGGGTTGACCATATGCTTTTAAAAAGTCTGAAGTTGACCGAACTTCACGATTCGACCAGTCTAATTATTTTTGGACTTTTGTCTTAAATTAGGCCCAAATATTCAAATAAAATTATTTTAAGTTCATTTTATCTTTAAATCAAAGTATATTCATACTTTGACTAGAATTTTCGGGTCAACCCTTATTTTAAGATACGAGAGTATTTTGGGGTATTATTTGTAAGAAATAATACGTGATATATGTGACGAATGTGATATGCATTTCACGACATGCATAAGAGAGGCGAAGGTACCGTAATGATACGGTGACACGATATTGTGTCGAATGTGAGAAGGGTAGAGTTGCCGATTTTGGCAGTCAGGTTCAGACTCGATTATGCACTTGGTGGGAGAGGGGGTTTGCGACACCCATCTACTCGGGATTGAGCCACCCGAGGTGTAAACCACCGGATATTATTTGGCTCAGGGACGGCAGACAGATGTGAGATTCCTGTCTACCCGAACTTGTGGTATAACATTCGGGGAAAAAGCCGTCGGGTTGAGATTGTGTGCGGAAGGAGCGACCCGGCGCGGCCGGTGTGGGCTACCGCATGGTTGATGGTGTACTTTGCCATTGCGCGCGTGGGTGCCGAGTCTGACCTAGGGCCCTGTTGAGAATTGAGAATTGATAGATGAGATTTGTCGAGTGTGCATTATATTATATTGTGAGGAACCGGGATTGGGTGGAGTGCACGCACGTATTGCATGTTATGTAATCACCTACTGGGCAATAGCTCAGGGTTCTATCCTATTTTTGTTTGTAGGTAAGAATGAACCCGACACCGACTAGTGTCAGGGTTGAGATTCATGGCGAGCTGGCGGCGGTGACTCCACGGACTTTTGAGGGTGGCGCAGTACATGGGACGCGACCTGTGGAGTGGCATAGTGTTTGATATTGGGTTTGAAATTTTGGGGCTTCGGCCCAAAGTATTAATAGTAGATATTTTTGTAAACCCGATATAATATATGTAGGTTATTTAAATAAAAAAAAAAAAAAAAAAATTTTATCGGGTCTTCCGCGTGTTCTGTTGCGGGGAAATCCGCCAATTAACTTAATTAGGAAGTAGGGTCGCCACAGGTGGTATCAGAGCTTAGGCTTTAGATTCTGAAGACTGTCCATGTACTGCCACTCAAAAGCCGGGAGAACCAGCCTCGCCTGTAAGTTAAGTGTAATACTTTGATATGATTATGTGATTTCGTGGTATCTTTACCACATGGGGATCCAACTCGATCAAATTTGGTGGTTGAGAAATGTCCCGTAAGAATTGAGGGTAGAGAGTTAGATGTGAACCTAATAGTAATCCCGATGAATGATTACGATATTATATTCGGGATGGATTGGCTTTCGAAATACGGAGCCATTATTGATTGTTCAAAAAGGGTAGTTAGGTTTCGATCGCCAGAGGGAGAGGAGTTTGAATTTTCGGGAAGAAAGAATAGAAACTCAATCCCTCGGATTTCTGCTTTAAAAGCTCAGCGACTCGTAAATACGGGTTGCGAATCGTTCCTAGTTTTTGCGGTGAATGCTGAGGAATCTTCCCAGCTTAAACTTGAGGAGGTTCCGATAGTGAACGAATATTCCGATGTATTTCCCGAGGATCTTCCGGGATTACCCCCAGATCGGGAGATTAAATTTGCAATCGATCTTGTACCTGGAGCTGCCCCGATCTCTAAATCCCCGTATCGGTTAGCACCGAACGAATTACGAGAATTGAAGGAGCAATTGGAAGATTTGTTGCAGAAGGGTTTTATTCAACCCAGTTTCTCACCATGGGGAGCCCCGGTTTTATTTGTGAAGAAAAAGGACGGGTCGATGAGAATGTGTATCGATTATCGTGAACTCAACAAGATCACGATTAAGAATAAATACCCATTGCCAAGGATTGACGATTTATTCGATCAACTCCAAGGAGCAACAGTATTTTCTAAGATCGACCTGCGCTCCGGTTATCATCAGCTGAAGATCCGGGAAGCGGACATTCCAAAAACCGCATTCAGTACGAGGTACGGCCACTATGAATTTTTGGTCATGCCTTTCGGATTGACGAATGCTCCGGCAGCCTTCATGGATTTGATGAACCGAGTATTCAAAAAATTGCTGGACCGATGTGTTATCGTCTTTATCGACGATATTCTCATTTATTCCAAGACAAAAGAAGAACATGAGGAACATTTGAGAGCGGTCCTAGGAATTCTTCGGGAGAAACAATTATTCGCCAAATTTAAAAAGTGCGAATTTTGGTTGGATCGAGTAATCTTTCTGGGGCATGTTATTTCGGGAAGCGGAATTTCAGTAGATCCCAGCAAGATAGAAGCTATAGAAAATTGGCCAAGACCAACCACTCCCACGGAGATAAGAAGTTTTCTCGGGCTAGCTGGGTATTATCGAAAGTTCATTAAGGACTTTTCCAGCATCGCCTCGACGCTCACCAATTTGACAAAGAAAAATGTTCCGTTCAAATGGACGGATGAATGTGAGCAAAGTTTCCAGGAATTAAAGAAAAGGCTAACAACTGCTCCAGTGTTAGCAATACCTTCGGGTACTGGAAATTTTTCTGTTTATAGTGATGCCTCTAAATATGGGTTGGGGTGTGTTTTAATGCAAAACGGGAAGGTGATCGCTTATGCCTCCCGACAATTAAAGCCATATGAGAAAAATTACCCCACTCATGATCTCGAACTCGCAGCCGTAGTGTTTGCTCTTAAAACATGGCGACACTATCTTTACGGAGAAAGATGCGAGATCTTCACGGATCACAAGAGTTTGAAGTACTTCTTCACCCAGAAGGAGTTAAATATGAGGCAAAGAAGATGGCTCGAGTTAGTCAAAGACTACGACTGTGTGATAAATTATCATCCAGGAAAAGCGAACGTAGTCGCAGATGCATTGAGCCGCAAAACTGTAAACACTGAATTACGCCAATTCGGAGTTGAAGTAATCAATTTCGGAGAGATTGAAGAAAAGTTGGCAGTGTTGACACTTAAGCCAACACTATTAGACCGAATCATTGAAGTACAAAAGAAAGATGAGTTGTACTTGAAGAAACAAAGAGAACAAGATAAAGAAGTCTCATCGGAATTTGAATTCCGAGAAGACGGGAGTTTACGATTTAAAAGTCGCTTATATGTGCCGGAAGATGAAGAGATTCGTCGAACTTTAATGACGGAGGCACATACGACAATATATTCGGTGCATCCCGGTGCAACGAAAATGTATCGTGATTTGCGACTAAATTATTGGTGGCCGGGAATGAAAAAGGATGTTGCTGCATTTGTACATAGATGCCTGACTTGTCAGCAGATCAAAGCAGAACATCAAAGACCGGCAGGAATGTTACAACCTTTGACGATTCCCGAGTGGAAGTGGGACCATATAACAATGGATTTTGTCGTCGGGTTGCCAAGAACGGTGAAAGGTTATGATGCAATTTGGGTGATTGTTGACAGACTGACTAAGTCCGCCCATTTCTTGCCTATTCACCAGACCTATCCCATGGAGAAGTTCGCTGAACTCTACATTCAAGAGATAGTGAGACTCCATGGAATTCCGATATCGATCATATCAGATCGAGATTCAAGATTTCTGTCCCAGTTCTGGAAAAGCTTACAGAAAGCTCTGGGAACTAAATTATCATTTAGTTCAGCTTATCATCCCCAGACTGACGGACAATCGGAAAGGACGATCCAGACACTCGAAGACATGTTGAGAGCATGTGTCTTGGATTTTCAAGGGAGTTGGAGTAAATATCTCCCGTTAATAGAATTTTCATATAACAACAGCTATCAAGCAATGATCGGAATGGCGCCTTACGAAGCCTTATACGGACGTAAATGTCGATCCCCAGTTCATTGGGATGAAATCGGCGAGAAGGCGCTATTAGGTCCCGAGATGGTACGCGAAATGACTGAAGTTGTTAAGAAAATTCGGGAGAAAATGCAAACGGCCCAAAGTCGCCAGAAGAGTTATGCAGACAAGAGGCGAAGGTCGTTAGAATTTGAAGAAGGTGATAAAGTATTTTTGAAAGTATCACCTATGAAGGGTGTCAAACGGTTCGGACAAAAAGGAAAGTTGAGTCCGAGATATATAGGACCTTTCAAAATTTTGAAAAGAGTCGGTGAAGTAGCATATCAGCTAGAATTACCGACGCCGTTAGCACAAGTCCATGACGTATTCCACGTGTCTACACTGCGAAAGTATGTGTTGGACCCGTATCATGTGCTAAGAGACAAAAGACTTCACCAACAATTGAAGCCGGACTTGAGTTACGAAGAAAAGCCGGTAGAGATTCTAATGTATGAGGTGAAGCAATTACGAAATAAGAATATTCCCCTCGTGAAGGTCTTATGGCGAAACCAGATATTGGAAGAAGCCACTTGGGAGCGAGAAGACGAAATGAGAGAGAAATACCCTGAGTTGTTTCAGACAACTTAAATTTCGGGGACGAAATTTCTTTTAGGGGGGGAGGATGTAATACCCGTAAAATTAATACGGGAATAATGCGCAATTAGCGTGAAAATTATTCTGTAAGTTTCGGAAAATTATGAAGTTAATTTTCGGACAAAGCGAATTTTCGGGAAATTGAACCGAAAATAAGAAAAATACTCTTTGAGTAAAATAAATAGATATGGGCCCAAATTAATTTAAAGTAGGCCCAATAAGAGATTTCCTTAAGAGAAAGGAAACGTAACTTTCCTTTTAAAGGTTTATCTCAAAAGGTGATAAGGACAAACGAAAATATCAAACGAAAGAAAACAAACGAAGAAAAGCAGAGAAGAACTAAGCAATTTCGGCTAACTTGGAAGTGAGGTAGGTGGTTTTTAACCCCTACAAACTGTTTTTAAGTTTGATTTATTTAGTTTAACGAATTTGGATGAAAGGTCATCCGAATTCATGAATTTCGGGAGCTTTGAATGATTATGTGTTGTATTTGCTGTGTTGAGATGTTAAGTTTGAGCTCAATATATGAGTTCTGTGAATTCTTACATGTTTATGTGAAATCTGGAACGGATTCATGTGATGAAGTTCTGGAAAATATGAATTTCGATGAGATGAAGAAAGTTTCAGCTCATGAGAAATTCGCGGGTTGAAAAGAATTCGCGGGCCAAAAAGGTTCGTGAAGTGTGAGAGAGGAAAGAAAATCGCGGGCTGCGATAAAATTCGCGGGCCGAAAGATTTGTAAAGATGTGAGTGAGAAAAGAAGGTCGCGGGCCAAATTTTAAATTTCGCCAAATTTGAAAGGTTGAAATTCGGGCAGATTTTCGATAGTTCGCCGAAGTTTAGTTCGCGAATTATATTCGGGTCGCGAAAAGTTCTTCGCGGACTCAAATGGATTTTATTGTGTGAGTAAATGGGTTTTTCGCGGGTCAGAATTAATTTCGCGGGTCGACCACAGGGTGATTCCTGTGAGAGAAGTAGCGGGTCGGACTAAAGTTTCGCGGGTCAACTTGAATTTCGCGGGGTGATTCCTGTGAGTGAATTTCGGGTGACACGCGAACTAAATCAGACTTCGCAAATTCGATCAAATGACGCGCGAAATCCAAATTCGGGCAATACCGCTAACACTGTGAAGAGTCCCGAATTTTGACTCCAAATGTCGGGTTGACCATATGCTTTTAAAAAGTCTGAAGTTGACCGAACTTCACGATTCGACCAGTCTAATTATTTTTGGACTTTTGTCTTAAATTAGGCCCAAATATTCAAATAAAATTATTTTAAGTTCATTTTATCTTTAAATCAAAGTATATTCATACTTTGACTAGAATTTTCGGGTCAACCCTTATTTTAAGATACGAGAGTATTTTGGGGTATTATTTGTAAGAAATAATACGTGATATATGTGACGAATGTGATATGCATTTCACGACATGCATAAGAGAGGTGAAGGTACCGTAATGATACGGTGACACGATATTGTGTCGAATGTGAGAAGGGTAGAGTTGCCGATTTTGGCAGTCAGGTTCAGACTCGATTATGCACTTGGTGGGAGAGGGGGTTTGCGACACCCATCTACTCGGGATTGAGCCACCCGAGGTGTAAACCACCGGATATTATTTGGCTCAGGGACGGCAGACAGATGTGAGATTCCTGTCTACCCGAACTTGTGGTATAACATTCGGGGAAAAAGCCGTCGGGTTGAGATTGTGTGCGGAAGGAGCGACCCGGCGCGGCCGGTGTGGGCTACCGCATGGTTGATGGTGTACTTTGCCATTGCGCGCGTGGGTGCCGAGTCTGACCTAGGGCCCTGTTGAGAATTGAGAATTGATAGATGAGATTTGTCGAGTGTGCATTATATTATATTGTGAGGAACCGGGATTGGGTGGAGTGCACGCACGTATTGCATGTTATGTAATCACCTACTGGGCAATAGCTCAGGGTTCTATCCTATTTTTTTTGTAGGTAAGAATGAACCCGACACCGACTAGTGTCAGGGTTGAGATTCATGGCGAGCTGGCGGCGGTGACTCCACGGACTTTTGAGGGTGGCGCAGTACATGGGACGCGACCTGTGGAGTGGCATAGTGTTTGATATTGGGTTTGAAATTTTGGGGCTTCGGCCCAAAGTATTAATAGTAGATATTTTTGTAAACCCGATATAATACTATGTAGGTTATTTAAATAAAAAAAAAAAAAAAATTTTATCGGGTCTTCCGCGTGTTCTGTTGCGGGGAAATCCGCCAATTAACTTAATTAGGAAGTAGGGTCGCCACAACTAGGTTGCTCGGAAATTATTGCGACGCGTGGACACGGGTGGTTTCAAACCGCAATCGAAAATCCCGAGCAAATTCAATAGGGAATTGTAACACACATTTACTGTTCAAAATGATTTTTTCGAAAATTTAAAATTTACGAAATCCATAGGTGTTGGGCGTAGAAAGTAACAATGTCGGTATTTTGTTATATTAATATTTGTACAATAAGGTACTATTACGCGTAAAAATAAGGGGGTGCAACACGAGGACTTCCCAGGGGGTCACCCATCCTAGTACTACTCTCGCCCAAGCACGCTTAACTTCGGAGTTCTGATGGGATCCGGTGCACTAGTGCTGGTATGATCGCACCCGCTTAATTAAAAGCGCAAATGTTTTTTGTTGGTACTGTGCAAATCAAAAAACAGATAACCGAGGTAGAGTAGGTTGCTCGGAAATTATTGCGACGCGTGGACACGGGTGGTTTCAAACCTCAATCGAAAATACCGAGCAAATTCAGTTGAGAATTATAACACACATTTAATGTTCAAAATGATTTTTTCGAAAATTTAAAATTCACGAAATCCATAGGTGTTGGGCGTAGAAAGTAACAATGTCGGTATTTTGTTATATTAATATTTGCACAATAAGGTACTATTACGCGTAAAAATAAGAGGGTGCAACACGAGGACTTCCCAGGGGGTCACCCATCCTAGTACTACTCTCGCCCAAGCACGCTTAACTTCGGAGTTCTGATGGGATCCGGTGCACTAGTGCTGGTATGATCGCACCCGCTTAATTCAAAGCGCAAATGTTTTTTGTTGGTACTGTGCAAATCAAAAAACAGATAACCGAGGTAGAGTAGGTTGCTCGGAAATTATTGCGACGCGTGGACACGGGTGGTTTCAAACCGCAATCGAAAATCCCGAGCAAATTCAATAGGGAATTATAACACACATTTACTGTTCAAATTGATTTTTTTCGAAAATTTAAAATTCACGAAATCCATAGGTGTTGGGCGTAGAAAGTAACAATGTCGGTATTTTTTTATATTAATATTTATACAATAGGGTATTATTACGCGTAAAAATAAGGGGGTGCAACACGAGGACTTCCCAGGAATTCACCCATCCTAGTACTAGTCTCGCCCAAGCACGCTTAACTTCGGAGTTCTGATGGGATCCGGTGCACTAGTGCTGGTATGATCGCACACGCTTAATTAAAAGCGCAAATGTTTTTTGTTGGTACTGTGCAAATCAAAAAACAGATAACCGAGGTAGAGTAGGTTGCTCGGAAATTATTGCGACGCGTGGACACGGGTGGTTTCAAACTGCAATCGAAAATCTCGAGCAAATTTAATAGGGAATTATAACACACATTTACTGTTCAAAATGATTTTTTCGAAAATTTAAAATTCACGAAATCCATAGGTGTTGGGCGTAGAAAGTAACAATGTCGGTATTTTGTTATATTAATATTTGTACAATAAGGTACTATTACGCGTAAAAATAAGGGGGTGCAACACGAGGACTTCCCAGGGGGTCACCCATCCTCGTACTACTCTCTCCCAAGCATGCTTAACTTCGGAGTTCTGATGGGATCCGGTGCACTAGTGCTGGTATGATCGCACCCGCTTATTGCGACGCGTGGACACGGGTGGTTTCAAACTGCAATCGAAAATCTCGAGCAAATTTAATAGGGAATTATAACACACATTTACTGTTCAAAATGATTTTTTCGAAAATTTAAAATTCACGAAATCCATAGGTGTTGGGCGTAGAAAGTAACAATGTCGGTATTTTGTTATATTAATATTTGTACAATAAGGTACTATTACGCGTAAAAATAAGGGGGTGCAACACGAGGACTTCCCAGGGGGTCACCCATCCTAGTACTACTCTCGCCCAAGCATGCTTAACATCGGAGTTGTGGCGACCCTACTTCCTAATTAAGTTAATTGGCGGATTTCCCCGCAACAGAACACGCGGAAGACCTGATAAAATTTTTTTTTTTTTTTTTATTTAAATAACCTACATAGTATTATATCGGGTTTACAAAAATATCTACTATTAATACTTTGGGCCGAAGCCCCAAAATTTCAAACCCAATATCAAACACTATGCCACTCCACAGGTCGCGTCCCATGTACTGCGCCACCCTCAAAAGTCCGTGGAGTCACCGCCGCCAGCTCGCCATGAATCTCAACCCTGACACTAGTCGGTGTCGGGTTCATTCTTACCTACAAACAAAAATAGGATAGAACCCTGAGCTATTGCCCAGTAGGTGATTACATAACATGCAATACGTGCGTGCACTCCACCCAATCCCGGTTCCTCACAATATAATATAATGCACACTCGACAAATCTCATCTATCAATTCTCAATTCTCAACAGGGCCCTAGGTCAGACTCGGCACCCACGCGCGCAATGGCAAAGTACACCATCAACCATGCGGTAGCCCACACCGGCCGCGCCGGGTCGCTCCTTCCGCACACAATCTCAACCCGACGGCTTTTTCCCCGAATGTTATACCACAAGTTCGGGTAGACAGGAATCTCACATCTGTCTGCCGTCCCTGAGCCAAATAATATCCGGTGGTTTACACCTCGGGTGGCTCAATCCCGAGTAGATGGGTGTCGCAAACCCCTCTCCCACCAAGTGCATAATCGAGTCTGAACCTGACTGCCAAAATCGGCAACTCTACCCTTCTCACATTCGACACAATATCGTGTCACCGTATCATTACGGTACCTTCGCCTCTCTTATGCATGTCGTGAAATGCATATCACATTCGTCACATATATCACGTATTATTTCTTACAAATAATACCCCAAAATACTCTCGTATCTTAAATAAGGGTTGACCCGAAAATTCTAGTCAAAGTATGAATATACTTTGATTTAAAGATAAAATGAACTTAAAATAATTTTATTTGAATATTTGGGCCTAATTTAAGACAAAAGTCCAAAAATAATTAGACTGGTCGAATCGTGAAGTTCGGTCAACTTCAGACTTTTTAAAAGCATATGGTCAACCCGACATTTGGAGTCAAAATTCGGGACTCTTCACAGTGTTAGCGGTATTGCCCGAATTTGGATTTCGCGCGTCATTTGATCGAATTTGCGAAGTCTGATTTAGTTCGCGTGTCACCCGAAATTCACTCACAGGAATCACCCCGCGAAATTCAAGTTGACCCGCGAAACTTTAGTCCGACCCGCTACTTCTCTCACAGGAATCACCCTGTGGTCGACCCGCGAAATTAATTCTGACCCGCGAAAACCCATTTACTCACACAATAAAATCCATTTGAGTCCGCGAAGAACTTTTCGCGACCCGAATATAATTCGCGAACTAAACTTCGGCGAACTATCGAAAATCTGCCCGAATTTCAACCTTTCAAATTTGGCGAAATTTAAAATTTGGCCCGCGACCTTCTTTTCTCACTCACATCTTTACAAATCTTTCGGCCCGCGAATTTTATCGCAGCCCGCGATTTCTTTCCTCTCTCACACTTCACGAACCTTTTTGGCCCGCGAATTCTTTTCAACCCGCGAATTTCTCATGAGCTGAAACTTTCTTCATCTCATCGAAATTCATATTTTCCAGAACTTCATCACATGAATCCGTTCCAGATTTCACATAAACATGTAAGAATTCATAGAACTCATATATTGAGCTCAAACTTAACATCTCAACACAGCAAATACAACACATAATCATTCAAAGCTCCCGAAATTCATGAATTCGGATGACCTTTCATCCAAATTCGTTAAACTAAATAAATCAAACTTAAAAACAGTTTGTAGGGGTTAAAAACCACCTACCTCACTTCCAAGTTAGCCGAAATTGCTTAGTTCTTCTCTGCTTTTCTTCGTTTGTTTTCTTTCGTTTGATATTTTCGTTTGTCCTTATCACCTTTTGAGATAAACCTTTAAAAGGAAAGTTACGTTTCCTTTCTCTTAAGGAAATCTCTTATTGGGCCTACTTTAAATTAATTTGGGCCCATATCTATTTATTTTACTCAAAGAGTATTTTTCTTATTTTCGGTTCAATTTCCCGAAAATTCGCTTTGTCCGAAAATTAACTTCATAATTTTCCGAAACTTACAGAATAATTTTCACGCTAATTGCGCATTATTCCGTATTAATTTTACGGGTATTACATCCTCCCCCCCTTAAAAGAAATTTCGTCCCCGAAATTTAAGTTGTCTGAAACAACTCAGGGTATTCTCTCTCATTTCGTCTTCTCGCTCCCAAGTGGCTTCTTCCAATATCTGGTTTCGCCATAAGACCTTCACGAGGGGAATATTCTTATTTCGTAATTGCTTCACCTCATACATTAGAATCTCTACCGGCTTTTCTTCGTAACTCAAGTCCGGCTTCAATTGTTGGTGAAGTCTTTGTCTCTTAGCACATGATACGGGTCCAACACATACTTTCGCAGTGTAGACACGTGGAATACGTCATGGACTTGTGCTAACGGCGTCGGTAATTCTAGCTGATATGCTACTTCACCGACTCTTTTCAAAATTTTAAAAGGTCCTATATATCTCGGACTCAACTTTCCTTTTTGTCCGAACCGTTTGACACCCTTCATAGGTGATACTTTCAAAAATACTTTATCACCTTCTTCAAATTCTAACGACCTTCGCCTCTTGTCTGCATAACTCTTCTGGCGACTTTGGGCCGTTTGCATTTTCTCCCGAATTTTCTTAACAACTTCAGTCATTTCGCGTACCATCTCGGGACCTAATAGCGCCTTCTCGCCGATTTCATCCCAATGAACTGGGGATCGACATTTACGTCCGTATAAGGCTTCGTAAGGCGCCATTCCGATCATTGCTTGATAGCTGTTGTTATATGAAAATTCTATTAACGGGAGATATTTACTCCAACTCCCTTGAAAATCCAAGACACATGCTCTCAACATGTCTTCGAGTGTCTGGATCGTCCTTTCCGATTGTCCGTCAGTCTGGGGATGATAAGCTGAACTAAATGATAATTTAGTTCCCAGAGCTTTCTGTAAGCTTTTCCAGAACTGGGACAGAAATCTTGAATCTCGATCTGATATGATCGATATCGGAATTCCATGGAGTCTCACTATCTCTTGAATGTAGAGTTCAGCGAACTTCTCCATGGGATAGGTCTGGTGAATAGGCAAGAAATGGGCGGACTTAGTCAGTCTGTCAACAATCACCCAAATTGCATCATAACCTTTCACCGTTCTTGGCAACCCGACGACAAAATCCATTGTTATATGGTCCCACTTCCACTCGGGAATCGTCAAAGGTTGTAACATTCCTGCCGGTCTTTGATGTTCTGCTTTGATCTGCTGACAAGTCAGGCATCTATGTACAAATGCAGCAACATCCTTTTTCATTCCCGGCCACCAATAATTTAGTCGCAAATCACGATACATTTTCGTTGCACCGGGATGCACCGAATATATTGTCGTATGTGCCTCCGTCATTAAAGTTCGACGAATCTCTTCATCTTCCGGCACATATAAGCGACTTTTAAATCGTAAACTCCCGTCTTCTCGGAATTCAAATTCCGATGAGACTTCTTTATCTTGTTCTCTTTGTTTCTTCAAGTACAACTCATCTTTCTTTTGTACTTCAATGATTCGGTCTAATAGTGTTGGCTTAAGTGTCAACACTGCCAACTTTTCTTCAATCTCTCCGAAATTGATTACTTCAACTCCGAATTGGCGTAATTCAGTGTTTACAGTTTTGCGGCTCAATGCATCTGCGACTACGTTCGCTTTTCCTGGATGATAATTTATCACACAGTCGTAGTCTTTGACTAACTCGAGCCATCTTCTTTGCCTCATATTTAACTCCTTCTGGGTGAAGAAGTACTTCAAACTCTTGTGATCCGTGAAGATCTCGCATCTTTCTCCGTAAAGATAGTGTCGCCATGTTTTAAGAGCAAACACTACGGCTGCGAGTTCAGATCATGAGTGGGGTAATTTTTCTCATATGGCTTTAATTGTCGGGAGGCATAAGCGATCACCTTCCCGTTTTGCATTAAAACACACCCCAACCCATATTTAGAGGCATCACTATAAACAGAAAAATTTCCAGTACCCGAAGGTATTGCTAACACTGGAGCAGTTGTTAGCCTTTTCTTTAATTCCTGGAAACTTTGCTCACATTCATCCGTCCATTTGAACGGAACATTTTTCTTTGTCAAATTGGTGAGCGTCGAGGCGATGCTGGAAAAGTCCTTAATGAACTTTCGATAATACCCAGCTAGCCCGAGAAAACTTCTTATCTCCGTGGGAGTGGTGTAATACCCGTAAAATTAATACGGGAATAATGCGCAATTAGCGTGAAAATTATTCTGTAAGTTTCGGAAAATTATGAAGTTAATTTTCGGACAAAGCGAATTTTCGGGAAATTGAACCGAAAATAAGAAAAATACTCTTTGAGTAAAATAAATAGATATGGGCCCAAATTAATTTAAAGTAGGCCCAATAAGAGATTTCCTTAAGAGAAAGGAAACGTAACTTTCCTTTTAAAGGTTTATCTCAAAAGGTGATAAGGACAAACGAAATATCAAAAAAGAAAAGAAGAGAAAGAGGAGAAAACAAACGAAGAAAAGAGAGAAGAACTAAGCAATTTCGGCTAACTTGGAAGTGAGGTAGGTGGTTTTTAACCCCTACAAACATTTCTTATGTTGATTTTATAGTTAAACGAATTTGGATGAAAGGTCATCCGAATTTATGAATTTCGGGTATTTTGATATGTTATTTGACGTTTTTGATGAATTATGTGAAGTTCGAACTCAATATGAGTTCTGTAAAGTTATTACATGTTTATGTGACATCTGGAACGGATTTGCGGGCCAAAAAGGTTCGTGAAGCGTGAGAGAGGAAGAGAAATTTCGCGGGCTGAAAAAGGAGCTCGCGGGCCGAAAAGATTAATGAGTGGTGAGTGAGTAAAGAGGGCCGCGGGCCAAGATTTAATTTCGCCGAATTTAAAAGGTTAAATTCGGGCATTTTATTTCGCCGAATTTAATATTTCAAATTCGGGCAGAATTTCGATATCTAAGCGAAATATTTAAATTTCGCCGAATTTAAAAGGTTAAATTCGGGCATTTTATTTCGCCGAATTTAATATTTCAAATTCGGGCAGAATTTCGATATCTAAGCGAAATATTTAAATTTCGCCGAATTTAAAAGGTTAAATTCGGGCATTATTTCGCCGAATTTAATATTTCAAATTCGGGCAGAATTTCGATATCTAAGCGAAATATTTAAATTTCGCCGAATTTAAAAGGTTAAATTCGGGTAATAGCCCACATCTTTGAATAAAATTATTTTAAGTTCATTTTATCTTTAAATCAAAGTATATTCATACTTTGACTAGAACTTTCGGGTCAACCCTTATTTTAAGATACGAGAGTATTTTGGGGTATTATTTGTAAGAAATAATACGTGATATATGTGACGAATGTGATATGCATTTCACGACATGCATAAGAGAGGTGAAGGTACCGTAATGATACGGTGACACGATATTGTGTCGAATGTGAGAAGGGTAGAGTTGCCGATTTTGGCAGTCAGGTTCAGACTCGATTATGCACTTGGTGGGAGAGGGGGTTTGCGACACCCATCTACTCGGGATTGAGCCACCCGAGGTGTAAACCACCGGATATTATTTGGCTCAGGGACGGCAGACAGATGTGAGATTCCTGTCTACCCGAACTTGTGGTATAACATTCGGGGAAAAAGCCGTCGGGTTGAGATTGTGTGCGGAAGGAGCGACCCGGCGCGGCCGGTGTGGGCTACCGCATGGTTGATGGTGTACTTTGCCATTGCGCGCGTGGGTGCCGAGTCTGACCTAGGGCCCTGTTGAGAATTGAGAATTGATAGATGAGATTTGTCGAGTGTGCATTATATTATATTGTGAGGAACCGGGATTGGGTGGAGTGCACGCACGTATTGCATGTTATGTAATCACCTACTGGGCAATAGCTCAGGGTTCTATCCTATTTTTGTTTGTAGGTAAGAATGAACCCGACACCGACTAGTGTCAGGGTTGAGATTCATGGCGAGCTGGCGGCGGTGACTCCACGGACTTTTGAGGGTGGCGCAGTACATGGGACGCGACCTGTGGAGTGGCATAGTGTTTGATATTGGGTTTGAAATTTTGGGGCTTCGGCCCAAAGTATTAATAGTAGATATTTTTGTAAACCCGATATAATACTATGTAGGTTTTTAAATAAAAATTTTATCGGGTCTTCCGCGTGTTCTGTTGCGGGGAAATCCGCCAATTAACTTAATTAGGAAGTAGGGTCGCCACAGGTGGTATCAGAGCTTAGGCTTTAGATTCTGAAGACTGTCCATGTACTGCCACTCAAAAGCCGGGAGAACCAGCCTCGCCTGTAAGTTAAGTGTAATACTTTGATATGATTATGTGATCTCATGTATATTTGTTACATGAATTATCTAGTATTTGGAAAATGCCAAGAGGAAGACCGAGGAACGTGTTCGTTGGAGAGTCCAGTCGGAGGGGCGAATCTGAATCCCCACCCCCGACTCGTGAGCATGACACGATAAATAGGCTGACTGAACTTATCCAAAGACAGTCAGACCAAATTCATGATTTGATAAATCACCAGAGCTCATCTGAGCACCGTCCATCCCCACAGCCTGATCGCGTAGAGATCATAGGGGAGCGATTTCGTAAGTTAAATCCACCAGTTTTCGCCGAAGCTACTAATCCTGCGGCAGCTGAGGACTGGATCGACACAATAGAAGACTTATTTATATACAGTCGTGTGCCGAACAATGAGAAGGTGTTGTGTGCCGTTTCCCTATTTCGGGGAGCGCGCGTTTTTGGTGGAACACCATAAAGGTGTTAGAAGATCCGGCGACGATGACATGGGAACGCTTCAGGGAACTGTTTTATGATAAGTACTTCACTGCTCACGATCAGGAGCAGCGAATGTATGAATTCATGAACCTGAAACAAGGGCGAATGCCAGTTGCGGAATACATCCGCAAATTTGAAGAATTATCTCGTTTTGCACCTCATCTCGTGGCAACCAATACTCTAAAGGTGACGAGATTTCTTCGAGGGCTGAAGCCCGAATTTTATCGAGATTTAAGTGTGGCGGGAGTACGCCAATTAGAGTTCCGTCAGGCGACGGAGCGAGCGTTGATCGCAGAACAAGCGGAAGGAGTAGTAAGGGAAGCCCAAGAGGCAAGTAGGAAAAGAGAGAGTCAGCAACAGCAAGGAGGAAGCGGCCAAAAGCGACAATTCTTCGGCAAGGACCCGAAGAATAAAGGAAATCGACCGAGTCAACAGATGTGGCGCCCGAATGCTTATCAGAGACCGGCCAATGTTCCCAACCGACCCCCGGTACCAGCGCCCCAATGCCAACAGTGTGGACGAAATCACTTTGGCATATGCTACGGACCACGACCGGTGCAGACTCTGCAATGTTTCCGGTGCGGTGAGGCCGGACACATCGCACGGAATTGCCCGAGAGGTCAGCCTCCAGTGCAGACTCAACCGCGTAACCTCATTCGACCTCCACCTGTGCCTGCAAGAGTTTTTACTCTGACTAATGAGGAGGCGGAGGCAAACCCGAATGTAGTTACGGGTACGTTGAGTATATTTCACGTGCCCTCTTCGATCTTGATTGACTCGGGAGCCACACATTCGTTTGTATCGGCTAACTTTGTGGCCAGGGCAGGAATCTATCCCTCCCGTTCATTATGTGATTTCGTGGTATCTTTACCACATGGGGATCCAACTCGATCAAATTTGGTGGTTGAGAAATGTCCCGTAAGAATTGAGGGTAGAGAGTTAGATGTGAACCTAATAGTAATCCCGATGAATGATTACGATATTATATTCGGGATGGATTGGCTTTCGAAATACGGAGCCATTATTGATTGTTCAAAAAGGGTAGTTAGGTTTCGATCGCCAGAGGGAGAGGAGTTTGAATTTTCGGGAAGAAAGAATAGAAACTCAATCCCTCGGATTTCTGCTTTAAAAGCTCAGCGACTCGTAAATACGGGTTGCGAATCGTTCCTAGTTTTTGCGGTGAATGCTGAGGAATCTTCCCAGCTTAAACTTGAGGAGGTTCCGATAGTGAACGAATATTCCGATGTATTTCCCGAGGATCTTCCGGGATTACCCCCAGATCGGGAGATTAAATTTGCAATCGATCTTGTACCTGGAGCTGCCCCGATCTCTAAATCCCCGTATCGGTTAGCACCGAACGAATTACGAGAATTGAAGGAGCAATTGGAAGATTTGTTGCAGAAGGGTTTTATTCAACCCAGTTTCTCACCATGGGGAGCCCCGGTTTTATTTGTGAAGAAAAAGGACGGGTCGATGAGAATGTGTATCGATTATCGTGAACTCAACAAGATCACGATTAAGAATAAATACCCATTGCCAAGGATTGACGATTTATTCGATCAACTCCAAGGAGCAACAGTATTTTCTAAGATCGACCTGCGCTCCGGTTATCATCAGCTGAAGATCCGGGAAGCGGACATTCCAAAAACCGCATTCAGTACGAGGTACGGCCACTATGAATTTTTGGTCATGCCTTTCGGATTGACGAATGCTCCGGCAGCCTTCATGGATTTGATGAACCGAGTATTCAAAAAATTGCTGGACCGATGTGTTATCGTCTTTATCGACGATATTCTCATTTATTCCAAGACAAAAGAAGAACATGAGGAACATTTGAGAGCGGTCCTAGGAATTCTTCGGGAGAAACAATTATTCGCCAAATTTAAAAAGTGCGAATTTTGGTTGGATCGAGTAATCTTTCTGGGGCATGTTATTTCGGGAAGCGGAATTTCAGTAGATCCCAGCAAGATAGAAGCTATAGAAAATTGGCCAAGACCAACCACTCCCACGGAGATAAGAAGTTTTCTCGGGCTAGCTGGGTATTATCGAAAGTTCATTAAGGACTTTTCCAGCATCGCCTCGACGCTCACCAATTTGACAAAGAAAAATGTTCCGTTCAAATGGACGGATGAATGTGAGCAAAGTTTCCAGGAATTAAAGAAAAGGCTAACAACTGCTCCAGTGTTAGCAATACCTTCGGGTACTGGAAATTTTTCTGTTTATAGTGATGCCTCTAAATATGGGTTGGGGTGTGTTTTAATGCAAAACGGGAAGGTGATCGCTTATGCCTCCCGACAATTAAAGCCATATGAGAAAAATTACCCCACTCATGATCTCGAACTCGCAGCCGTAGTGTTTGCTCTTAAAACATGGCGACACTATCTTTACGGAGAAAGATGCGAGATCTTCACGGATCACAAGAGTTTGAAGTACTTCTTCACCCAGAAGGAGTTAAATATGAGGCAAAGAAGATGGCTCGAGTTAGTCAAAGACTACGACTGTGTGATAAATTATCATCCAGGAAAAGCGAACGTAGTCGCAGATGCATTGAGCCGCAAAACTGTAAACACTGAATTACGCCAATTCGGAGTTGAAGTAATCAATTTCGGAGAGATTGAAGAAAAGTTGGCAGTGTTGACACTTAAGCCAACACTATTAGACCGAATCATTGAAGTACAAAAGAAAGATGAGTTGTACTTGAAGAAACAAAGAGAACAAGATAAGAAGTCTCATCGGAATTTGAATTCCGAGAAGACGGGAGTTTACGATTTAAAAGTCGCTTATATGTGCCGGAAGATGAAGAGATTCGTCGAACTTTAATGACGGAGGCACATACGACAATATATTCGGTGCATCCCGGTGCAACGAAAATGTATCGTGATTTGCGACTAAATTATTGGTGGCCGGGAATGAAAAAGGATGTTGCTGCATTTGTACATAGATGCCTGACTTGTCAGCATCAAAGCAGAACATCAAAGACCGGCAGGAATGTTACAACCTTTGACGATTCCCGAGTGGAAGTGGGACCATATAACAATGGATTTTGTCGTCGGGTTGCCAAGAATGGTGAAAGGTTATGATGCAATTTGGGTGATTGTTGACAGACTGACTAAGTCCGCCCATTTCTTGCCTATTCACCAGACCTATCCCATGGAGAAGTTCGCTGAACTCTACATTCAAGAGATAGTGAGACTCCATGGAATTCCGATATCGATCATATCAGATCGAGATTCAAGATTTCTGTCCCAGTTCTGGAAAAGCTTACAGAAAGCTCTGGGAACTAAATTATCATTTAGTTCAGCTTATCATCCCCAGACTGACGGACAATCGGAAAGGACGATCCAGACACTCGAAGACATGTTGAGAGCATGTGTCTTGGATTTTCAAGGGAGTTGGAGTAAATATCTCCCGTTAATAGAATTTTCATATAACAACAGCTATCAAGCAACGATCGGAATGGCGCCTTACGAAGCCTTATACGGACGTAAATGTCGATCCCCAGTTCATTGGGATGAAATCGGCGAGAAGGCGCTATTAGGTCCCGAGATGGTACGCGAAATGACTGAAGTTGTTAAGAAAATTCGGGAGAAAATGCAAACGGCCCAAAGTCGCCAGAAGAGTTATGCAGACAAGAGGCGAAGGTCGTTAGAATTTGAAGAAGGTGATAAAGTATTTTTGAAAGTATCACCTATGAAGGGTGTCAAACGGTTCGGACAAAAAGGAAAGTTGAGTCCGAGATATATAGGACCTTTCAAAATTTTGAAAAGAGTCGGTGAAGTAGCATATCAGCTAGAATTACCGACGTCGTTAGCACAAGTCCATGACGTATTCCACGTGTCTACACTGCGAAAGTATGTGTTGGACCCGTATCATGTGCTAAGAGACAAAAGACTTCACCAACAATTGAAGCCGGACTTGAGTTACGAAGAAAAGCCGGTAGAGATTCTAATGTATGAGGTGAAGCAATTACGAAATAAGAATATTCCCCTCGTGAAGGTCTTATGGCGAAACCAGATATTGGAAGAAGCCACTTGGGAGCGAGAAGACGAAATGAGAGAGAAATACCCTGAGTTGTTTCAGACAACTTAAATTTCGGGGACGAAATTTCTTTTAGGGGGGAGGATGTAATACCCGTAAAATTAATACGGGAATAATGCGCAATTAGCGTGAAAATTATTCTGTAATTTCGGAAAATTATGAAGTTAATTTTCGGACAAAGCGAATTTTCGGGAAATTGAACCGAAAATAAGAAAAATACTCTTTGAGTAAAATAAATAGATATGGGCCCAAATTAATTTAAAGTAGGCCCAATAAGAGATTTCCTTAAGAGAAAGGAAACGTAACTTTCCTTTTAAAGGTTTATCTCAAAAGGTGATAAGGACAAACGAAATATCAAACGAAAGAAAGAGAAAGAGAAAAGGAGAAAACAAACGAAGAAAAGCAGAGAACTAAGCAATTTCGGCTAACTTGGAAGTGAGGTAGGTGGTTTTTAACCCCTACAAACATTTCTTATGTTGATTTTTATAGTTAAACGAATTTGGATGAAAGGTCATCCGAATTATGAATTTCGGGTATTTTGATATGTTATTTGACGTTTTTGATGAATTATGTGAAGTTCGAACTCAATATGAGTTCTGTAAAGTTATTACATGTTTATGTGACATCTGGAACGGATTGCGGGCCAAAAAGGTTCGTGAAGCGTGAGAGAGGAAAAATTTCGCGGGCTGAAAAAGCTCGCGGGCCGAAAGATTAATGAGGTGGTGAGTGAGTAAAGAGGCGCGGGCCAAGATTTGAATTTCGCCGAATTTAAAAGGTTAAATTCGGGCATTTTATTTCGCCGAATTTAATATTTCAAATTCGGGCAGAATTTCGATATCTAAGCGAAATATTTAAATTTCGCCGAATTTAAAAGGTTAAATTCGGGCATTTTTTTCGCCGAATTTAATATTTCAAATTCGGGCAGAATTTCGATATCTAAGCGAAATATTTAAATTTCGCCGAATTTAAAAGGTTAATTCGGGCATATATTTCGCCGAATTTAATATTTCAAATTCGGGCAGAATTTCTAAGCGAAATATTTAAATTTCGCCGAATTTAAAAGGTTAAATTCGGGTAATAGCCCACATCTTTGAATAAAATTATTTTAAGTTCATTTTATCTTTAAATCAAAGTATATTCATACTTTGACTAGAACTTTCGGGTCAACCCTTATTTTAAGATACGAGAGTATTTTGGGGTATTATTTGTAAGAAATAATACGTGATATATGTGACGAATGTGATATGCATTTCACGACATGCATAAGAGAGGTGAAGGTACCGTAATGATACGGTGACACGATATTGTGTCGAATGTGAGAAGGGTAGAGTTGCCGATTTTGGCAGTCAGGTTCAGACTCGATTATGCACTTGGTGGGAGAGGGGGTTTGCGACACCCATCTACTCGGGATTGAGCCACCCGAGGTGTAAACCACCGGATATTATTTGGCTCAGGGACGGCAGACAGATGTGAGATTCCTGTCTACCCGAACTTGTGGTATAACATTCGGGGAAAAGCCGTCGGGTTGAGATTGTGTGCGGAAGGAGCGACCCGGCGCGCCGGTGTGGGCTACCGCATGGTTGATGGTGTACTTTGCCATTGCGCGCGTGGGTGCCGAGTCTGACCTAGGGCCCTGTTGAGAGAATTGATAGATGAGATTTGTCGAGTGTGCATTATATTATATTGTGAGGAACCGGGATTGGGTGGAGTGCACGCACGTATTGCAGTTATGTAATCACCTACTGGGCAATAGCTCAGGGTTCTATCCTATTTTTGTTTGTAGGTAAGAATGAACCCCACCGACTAGTGTCAGGGTTGAGATTCATGGCGAGCTGGCGGCGGTGACTCCACGGACTTTTGAGGGTGGCGCAGTACATGGGACGCGACCTGTGGAGTGGCATAGTGTTTGATATTGGGTTTGAAATTTTGGGGCTTCGGCCCAAAGTATTAATAGTAGATATTTTTTGTAAACCCGATATAATACTATGTGGGTTGTTTAAATAAAAATTTATCGGGTCTTCCGCGTGTTCTGTTGCGGGGAAATCCCCAATTAACTT
>SWDC01000040.1:0-100972 GCA_004919715.1 Linderniella brevidens
CGGTGATGGTTACCTCAGGAAGGAGGTGGAGGCAACCCCGTCTCCTCGGGGTGGAGGAGGTAGTGCCGCGGTTGCCCAGGCTAATCGGGACGGTGTGCGAGTGATGGTGGGGGACTGAGCCCCGTCTCCTCTGCGTGGCGCTGGCAGTGGGGCTAATGAAAAATCTTCCTCCCAACCAGTGGAGGAATTCCGTAACCACTTTCATGTCCTTCAGAGTCTGAACGAGGACTCTCTTCTTCCATGGGCCCTGAATGCAGCCCGCTCCGGTGTTTCCTTATGATTCCGACAGGTGTATGGAATGTGAGGGGTCTCAACAAGAGGGACCATGGGAGGGCTGTTCGGGATCTTATTTCCTGGTTTGATCTTCATCTTGTGGGTCTCCTTGAGACTCGTGTCTTCTCTCTAATGCCACTCTGCTTTTCTGGTATTAGAGATCGGTGGACTGGTTCTTTGATTATGATGGCGAACCGGGAACGAGGATCTGGATTGGTTGGGACCCCAGCTTCCTCCACCTCTCCGTTTTGAGCTTTTCGGAAGCAGGAGGTTCATTGCAGAGTCACTTCACTGGAGAGCAGGGGGACTGTTTTCCTCTCCTTTGTCTACGGCAGGAGTCGGAGGGAGGAGCGTGTCTTGTTTGGGAGGAGCTTGTCGTAAACCTCTGCAGACCGGGTTGGTGTTCCTGGCTCGGAGGAGGAGCGTCTTGGGGATTTTCAACGCCATGCAGTGACCTTTCTGGCTCGTTCTCGGGGATTTCAAAGCCATTGCTGATCTGAGGCCCTTCTCCCCCTCTTCAGGATGTGACCGATCTTCGTGACTGCCTTATCCAGGCGACCTGACCAATTTGGGATCGTTGGGCCCCTTTTTACGTGGCACAATCAGCAGCGGGCTGAGGCGGGCATCTGGAGACGGATTGACCGCATTGTGGGCAATCCGTCGTGGTTCTCTCTCTTCCCGGATCTTCACTACCAGGCTGCCCTCCCTGCTACTCCGATCACTCTCCTCTTGTGCTCTCGGTTGCCAGGACGGACGCGGAATGCCCATTTCAGGTTCGATAACTTCCTCACGAAGGACCCGGCCTTCTGGGGGTTGTGGAGCAGGTTTGGGCCTCCCCGCCTCAGGGTTTTCCCATGTATTCGTGTTCGCCGTCTGAAGTCACTTAAGCCCCGTCTTAAGGAGCTTCGGCGTGCTAAGGGCGATTGAGTAGGAACGTGTTGGAGGCTAGGGAGTTTTGGATCTCAGCCAATCTTTCACGGCTCGTTACCCTGACGAGCCCTCTCTTTCACGAGTTCGAACGTATCTGCCGAATGCTCTTCTCTTGCTGTGGAGATGGAGCACTCTTACCTTGCCCAGCGAGCCAAGTTAGCCTGGCTCAAGGATGGCGATCAATGCTCCTCCTTCTTTTTTAAGAAGGTGGCGATCCGTCGTTGTGGCAATCGTCTTCTCTCTCTTGAGAATGCGGATGGCCAGTTGATTGAGGGGTCTGGCCCTATTCGTGACGAGCTGATTCGCTTCTACCAGGATCTTCTGGGCCAGTGTGGTAGATCTGCTCCTGTGTGCTGCGGACGTGGGAGAGCTTCATCACGCATACTTTGTCTCGGGATCATGCGGATGGGATGATCTCGAGAGTTTCAGACGTGGAGATTCGCGATGTTATTTTCGCTATGGAAGACGAAAAGGCCCCTGGCCCTGATGGCTATACGGCTGCCTTCTTCAAGGCGACGTGGGGAATCCTGGGTGCTGATGTCACTCGTGCTGTTGAGGACTTCTTTCGGACGGGTCATCTTCTTCGGGGCGTCAACAGTACTCTCATCAGCCTCATTCCGACTTTAGGCCAATCTCTTGCTGCAATGTCCTGTATAAGGTCACTGCAAAGATTTTGGCCAATCGGCTCAGATCTGCCCTTCCTGGCCTTGTCCATCGGTTCAAACGGCTTTCATCCCGGGCAGACGCATCAGCGATAACATTCTGTTAGCTCAAGAGATTTGCAGGGGCTACCAGAACCAGAGTCTCCCGCCCCGTTCTGCCATCAAGGTCGACCTTGCGAAGGCATTTGATAAGGTGGATTGGAGCTTTGTTATCGCTACTCTTCAGGCCATGCGGTTCCACCCTCTCTTCATCCATTGGATCAAGGAATGCATCACTTCTATGCTTCTCCGTTTGCATCAACGGAGCGCCGGAAGGTTTTTTGCGGGTAAGCGGGGCCTCCGCCAAGGCGACCCCCTCTCTCCTTACCTGTTCGTTCTGGTCATGGAGGTGCTCCATGGGATTCTTTTATCCCGCATCCAGTCTTCTCCCGGATTCCGTTACCATTGGAGATGTGATACGAGTAAGCTGGCCATGCTGTCTTTTGCTGACGATTGTGCTTTTCTGTCACGCGGATGCCTGCTCTGTTCGGACCCTCCGTGATGCTCTTGATACATTCGGCTCTTTGTCGGGTCTCCTCCCTAACCCGGCTAAAAGTGAGATGTTTCTTTCCAAAAGGGCTGAGCCTCTTTCGGGACAGCTTCTGAGTATCATGGGCTTCTCCGTGGCCAGCTCCTGTCCGCTACCTTGGAGTTCCTTTGATCCACTCCCGTCTCAGACTTGAGGACTGCACCCTCTGCTCCAGTCTGTGGATAGACGGCTTGGATCCTGGCTGAACCGTTCCCTCTCGTATGCCGGTCGCTTGCAGCTCATTAAGTCTGTCCTCTCTGCCATGCAGGTCTATTGGGCTGGGGTCTTCCTCCTCCCGAAAGGAGTGATCAAGGCCTTGGAGTCTCGCTTTCGAAGATTTCTGTGGGATGGATCTCGGCTAAGGTGGCTTGGGATGACGTCTGCAAGCCTGTGGAAGAAGGAGGTCTTGGCGTTCGATCTCTCTTGATCGACAATCAGGCTCTCCTCTTCCATCACCTCTGGAACATTGTCTCTCGTGACCCTGACTCGATTTGGGTCCAGTGGCTTTATGCCACTAAACTCAGGGACGCTCTTTCTGGGATGTTCAGCCCAACTCCTCGGACGCTTGGAGCTGGCGTAAGCTGCTCCACCTCAGAGGTACCTTCCGTTCCCTTTTCTCCTTTCGTATTGGAAATGGGAACTCTCTTTGGCTCTGGAAGGACCCTTGGCTGTCTGATACCCCTCTCATTGAGAGATTCCCGAGGGGGCCTTTGGTTATGGGTCTCCCTTTGGATTCCCGGCTCTCTGCTGTTGTGACGAATGCTGGATGGACCTGGCCTGCCCAGCAGTCGGTGGAGTTTCTTCTGCTTCAGCCCCTTCTTCCGGCTGTGGACCCCTCTGCTGCTGACTCCATTTGTTGGAAGGTGGCTCCGGATGGGAAGTTCTCTGTTAGGAGTGCTCGTGAGGCTATCCGGACCCACTCTCCGAGGATTGCTTGGACTTCTCTGTTTGGGGGCCCTTTCGGGTCCCTAGACATGAATTTCTTATGTGGCTTGCTATTCGTGAAAGATTGGCGACTAGGGACCGTGCTTGGGTGATGGTTCGTTCGGGTTCGGATGCTTGCTCTCTTTGTGAGTCGCAGAGCACGGAGACGGTCCGTCACCTCTTCTTCGAGTGCTCTTTCTCCAGGAGATGCATTCTCTTAGTGAGAAGCAGGACCCATTGGAGGTGGCCGCATCGGGATTGGATTCACGGGATCGAGTGGGCCGTGCTCGTTGGCGGAGTCATCATCTTCATAATGAGATCTCTCGTCATCTTCTCGCCTCTCTGGTCTACCATATCTGGCAAGAGAGGAATAGGCGTTGGCGGGATCAGACTCGTTGCTCCCCGGAGCGAATTGTGAGTATGGTCTTAGAGCTCCCGCTTCATTCTGCAAGCGGCCTCGCTCAGGAACCTTTGGCGCATTGCATGGTAGTCTGCTTTTGTTGTTTTGTGGCTTTGTTTGTTTTGAGGCTTTGCTTGGCTTTGTCGGCTGCTGTTGTCGATTGTTTTGCCTCGTTTGTTTGCTTCCGGTAGCTTGTTACCGGTTTTCTGCGGCATGGGTTTTCCCTTGGGCGCTTTTCTGTTTTCATTCAGTTTTATTTACGGGAAATTTTACCAAAAAAAAAAGATATTCTACTTGGTCAAGAAGGCATGACTTGGTCAATTTGGCATTCGCCTTATTTTGCAAGGCATTCAACTGTTCAACAAGGCATTACATGGTCAACAAGACATTCTTTTTTTTTGGGAAAAGGTCATTAAAATAAAATGTGGAAAGATACAATGTTCAGCAGCAATAAGCTGCACCGCTCGGTAACATGCTACCTATAATCAACGCAAGCAATCCAATCGAGCAAGCAAACATTAAAAGCAAGCAAGCAGACTGTAAGCAAGTGACTACGTGCTCGGCCACGCAATGCGCCAAACACGTCGAAGCGCACAGGACTGTAGCTGATACTTCCCTCCAAGGGTAGAGAGCCGTATACAGAGTGTAGTCTCGACGTCCGCAACGATATGAGTAGGAGGTCTTCGTCTTCCTTCCGCCATCGTAGGTTGCGCTCGGCCCATAGGTGATAGACAAGCGATGCAAGCGCATGTCGGGGCCCCATCCATGCGAGGTGCTTGCCCCGCCACCTTTGAGCAGCCCAGTGAACCCCTTCGATCCAGTCCGTGTAAGGCCATCCAAAACGTAACTTTCCCTGCAAAGACTGTAGGCAATGTCTGGAAAATGAACACTCAAAGAAAAGATGTCGTGTTGTCTCTATAGCATGGCCATCATCACACAAGAGGCAAGCTGAACTTCCTGCTGCCGCGGCCACCCATGGCTTGTCCCTCGTCGCCAGGCGTTCCCTAATTGAACGTCCGCCTGCTAGAAAAGAAGAAGATCATCGGCGAAGGTCAACATGAAGAGGGATGTGGCCTCGCATCGCCAATGGTATCGGAAGCTGCTGCTAAGGTTGATGCGGGACGCTATGATTCCATGTAAAGCCTCCATCACCAACACAAAGAGATAAGGTGATATGGGGTCGCCTTGTCTGAGACCCCGCCGTCCTTTGAAGAAACCCTCCGGCCTACCGTTGATGTTGATGGAAAAATGCGTCGACGTGAGGCATGACCGGACCCACCCAATGAAGGTCGGGTGAAAGTGAAGTGCCTGAAGTGTGGCAAAGATAAAATCCCACTCAATCTTATCATATGCCTAGGCGAGGTCGACCTTAAGAGCCACCCGTTCAGGCAGCCCGGCTCTATTGTATCCGTGACAAATCTCATGGGCTAAGAGAATGTTGTCGGAAATACGCCTTCCAGGGATGAATGCCGTCTGTGTAGGGTGGACAAGTTTCCCCAAGCTGTCTCGTAGCCGATTAGCAATGACCTTGGAGATGATCTTATAGAGAACGTTGCAGCAGGCAATCGGTCGAAAATCCTTCGCCATGCGTGGATTATCCCCTTTTGGAATGAGGGTGATAAGGGTCGAATTCAGCTCCCCTAGGAGGCGTCCCGTCCGGAAGAAATCCCGGATGGCGAACGAGATATCCTCCCCGATGATGTGCCATGCCCGCTTGTAGAAAACTGCGGAGTACCCGTCTGGCCCTGGCGATTTGTTATCTCCCATTGCATGCAGCGCGTTGTTGATTTCCACATCAGTGACCGGCTGAACCATTGCCTTCGCGTCGGTTGTGCTGAGCGCTGCCCCGAAGTAAGGCGCGACGTCAGAGGCGGATATTGGGGTTGTCCGCATGGATTGCCCGAGAAGTTCCGAGTAATATCGGACCAATTCAGCCCGCACTTGTGCACCACCCTCGAACGTGTTTCCCGCAGCATCCTCCAAGTGGAAGATACGATTTCCAACCCGCTGTGTGGCCATTTTCTTGAAGAAAAAAGAAGTGCATTGGTCACCGTCCTTGAGCCATGCCACTTTCGCCCGCTGAAGGAGTGCCGAATGCTCCAATTCGACCGCTTTGGCATACACAAGCCGACATTGCTTCTCCAAGATTAGTAATTGATCCTCCAATGGATAGTTTGCCGCCATGTCCTGAGCAATCTCTAGAAATTTGCGCGTCTCGAGCACGTTTACGATTGAGATCACCCTTGTCTCGCCGTAGTTGTCGTAGTTCCCTCTTCATCGCTTTCAGTCTCTGGACGACTACATACATCGGGTATCCATTTGCTTGCAGACTCCAAGTTTTCGCCACGATAGGAAGAAAACGAGGATCCTGCGCCAAAAAATTATCAAAACGAAAAGAATTATTCCTCTCAGAAGCCCTAGCTGTAGTCGCGAGGATGAGTGGAGAGTGGTCCGATGTAGCAGGGTTGCGCAATGATAAGTAAGGTCCCCAAATCTAGCGAACCAAGAGGGGTTGCCAAGCATCCTATCGAGGCGTCGCCATACACCCGACGTGCCCCCTTGCTGGTTATACCACGTGTAGAGTTGCCCCGTGCATGGCAGGGTTGCGAGCTCCGATGTAGTCATGCATGCAATCATCTCCGGACAGCCCCCCGTGGCCGATCCTCCCGCGCGTCCGTGTTTCCCATGATCGCGTTGAAATCCCCCATAACTGGTCAATTTGGCATTCGCCTTGTTCAACAACGCATTCAACTTATTCAACAAGTCAATACATGGTCAACAAGACATTCGACTTGTTGACCAAGACATTCTACTTGCTCAACTAGACATTCTACTTGGTCAACAAGGCGTTCTACTTGGTCAACAAGGCATGCTTGGTCAATTTGGCATTCAACTTGTTCAACATGGCATTCAACTTGTTCATCAAGGCAATACATGGTCAACAAGACATTTAACTTGTTCAACAAGACATTCTACTTGGTCAACAAGCCATGACTTGGTCAACTTGGCATTCGACTTTGTTCAACAAGGCAATCAACTTGTTCAACAAGGCATAACTTGGTCAACAAGGAATTCAACTTGTTCAACAAGCCATTACTTGGTCAACAAGGCATTCGACTTGTTCAATAAGGCATTGCACTTGTTTCACAGGGCATTGCAACGCATTCGACTTGTTCAACAAGGAATTCTACTTGTTCAAAAGGGCATTCGACTTGGTGAACAAGGCATTCTACTTGGTCAACAAGGCAAGATTTCGTCCACAAGGCAGTCGACGTGTTCAACAAGGCATTCGACTTGTTCAACAAGGCATCCGACTTTGTAAACAAGGCATTCGACTTGTTCGACAATGCATTTTACTTGTTCAAAAGGGCATTCGACTTGGTCAACAAGGCATTCCATGCATTCTTCTTGTTCAAAATGGCAATTGACGTGTTTAACAAATCATTCTACTTTTTTTTTTGGTAAAATTCCGAATATATATAAATAAAAAGAAAAAAAGTCAGAACATGCGTGACAGGAAAAACTACCACGCAACACGCCAAAGCCGCCTAATGGCCGAATCTGCAAAGCATACTTTGCAGAAAGACCGAAAAGACGCAAACAACAAATGTCTAAAACACAAGCAACTAATCGTTCCGGCGTGGTCGTAACATCCTCACGCCAGCGTCGATTCCGAGCAAGCCAAATATGATAAACCAGGGATGCCAGAAGACAACCCTGCGTCCAGTCCCGGTGTGGCCAGTCCTAGCGAACCCGCCTCCGAAGGATCCGCAACCAGCGACGAGAGAAATCGTAATCGAAAAAAAGATGGGAGGCCGTCTCCACCTGAGCCAAGGAGCAAAGACCACATGCCTGTGTCCCCGCACGAGAAGCAACCCAAGCCTTATCCCTAGTCGAGAGTCGGCCACGAACACCCATCCAGAGGGAGAACTCATGTCGAGGAACCCGTAAAGGACCACCAAACAGACTCGCCCAAATCACACCATCCTGACGAGGCCGCAGCGCCTCCCGAATGAGGCTGGCAGAAGCAACGCCATTGACAGACCCACGCCAGGAAACACTGTCCCGTTGGTCGGGACGAACCGGGGGGAGGTCGGGACTAAAATCAAGATATTCAACAGTAGTACGACCCGGTCAGTTCCAGCCATGCTCTGAAATAGCAGAGGCAAGACGGATGCCCACAGGGAGGCCCATAGCAACAGGTCCCCGATGAAAGCGATCCAGAAGAGAACCACCCGGCATCCAAGGGTCCTCCCACAAGCGAATGGAGGAACCGTCCCACAAATCATTCTACTTGGTTAACAAGGCATTCAACTTGTTCAACAAGGCATTCTACTTGGCCAACAAGGCATTTGACTTGTTCATCAAGCCATTCTACTTGTTCAACTAGACATTCTACTTGGTCAACAATGCATTCTACTTGGTCAACAACGCATGACTTGGTCAATTTGGCATTCGACTTGTTCAACAAGGCATTCAACTTGTTCATCAAGGCAATACATGGTCAACAAGACATTTAACTTGTTCAACAAGACATTCTACTTGGTCAACTTGGCATTCGACTTTGGTCAACAAGGCAATCAACTTGTTCAGCAATGCATTACTTGGTCAACAATGAATTCAACTTGTTCACCAAGCCATTACTTTGACAACAAGGCATTCGACTTTGTCAATAAGGAATTGCTCTTGTTTCACAAGGCATTGCAAGGCATTCGACTTGTTCAACAAGGAATTTGACTTGTTCAAATAGGCATTCGACTTGGTGAACAAGGCATTCTACTTGGTCAACAAGGCAAGACTTCGTCAACAAGGCAGAGGACGTGTTGAAAAAGGCATTCGACTTGTTCAACAAGGCATCCGACTTGGTTAACAAGGCATTCGACTTGTTCGACAAGGAATTTTACTTGTTCAAAAGGGCATTCGACTTGGTCAACAAGGCATACCATGCATTCTTTTTGTTAAAAAAGACAATTGACGTGTTTAAGAAATCATTCTACTTGGGCAACAAGGCATTCAACTTGTTCAACAAGGCATTCTACTTGGCCAACAAGGCATTTGACTTGTTCATCAAGGCATTCTACTTGTTCAACTAGACATTCTACTTGGTCAACAATGCGTTCTACTTGGTCAACAACGCATGACTTTGTCCATTTGGCATTCGACTTGTTCACCAAAGCAATCAACTTGTTCAACAAGGCATAACTTGGTCAACAAGGAATTCAACTTGTTCAACAAGCCTTTACTTGGTCAACGAGGCATTCGACTTGTTCAATAAGGCATTGCAACTGTTTCACAGGGCATTGCAACGCATTCGACTTGTTCAACAAGGAATCGAAAGGGCATTCGACTTGGTGAACAAGGCATTCTACTTGGTCAACAAGGCAAGATTTCGTCAACAAGGCAGTCGATGTGTTCAACAAGGCATTCGACTTGTTCAACAAGGCATCCGACTTTGTAAACAAAGCATTCGACTTGTTCGACAAGGCATTTTACTTCTTTAAAAGGGCATTCGACTTGGTCAACAAGGCATACCATGCATTCTTCTTGTTCAAAAAGGCAATTGACGTGTTTAACAAATCATTCAACTTGTTCAACAAGGCATTCAACTTGTTCAATAAGGCATTCTACTTGGCCAACAAGACATTTGACTTGT
The DNA here is from genome assembly GCA_004919715.1 of Linderniella brevidens. Lineage (NCBI taxonomy): Eukaryota > Viridiplantae > Streptophyta > Magnoliopsida > Lamiales > Linderniaceae > Linderniella > Linderniella brevidens. The sequence continues at coordinate 9,411 of SWDC01000040.1, forward strand.
TCATCAAGCCATTCTACTTGTTCAACTAGCATTCTACTTGGTCAACAACGCATGACTTTGTCCATTTGGCATTCGACTTGTTCACCAAAGCAATCAACTTGTTCAACAAGGCATAACTTGGTCAACAAGGAATTCAACTTGTTCAACAAGCCTTTACTTGGTCAACGAGGCATTCGACTTGTTCAATAAGGCATTGCAATTGTTTCACAGGGCATTGCAACGCATTCGACTTGTTCAACAAGGAATTCGAAAGGGCATTCGACTTGGTGAACAAGACATTCTATTTGGTCAACAACGCATGACTTGGTCAATTTGGCATTCGACTTGTTCAACAAGGCATTCAACTTGTTCATCAAGGCAATACATGGTCAACAAGACATTTAACTTGTTCAACAAGACATTCTACTTGGTCAACTTGGCATTCGACTTTGTTCAACAAGGCAATCAACTTGTTCAGCAAGGCATTACTTGGTCAACAATGAATTCAACTTGTTCACCAAGCCATTACTTTGACAACAAGGCATTCGACTTTTTCAATAAGGAATTGCTCGTGTTTCACAAGGCATTGCAAGGCATTCGACTTGTTCAACAAGGAATTTGACTTGTTCAAATAGGCATTCTACTTGGTCAACAAGGCAGAGGACGTGTTGAAAAAGGCATTCGACTTGTTCAACAAGGCATCCGACTTGGTTAACAAGGCATTCGACTTGTTCGACAAGGAATTTTACTTGTTCAAAAGGGCATTCGACTTGGTCAACAAGGCATACCATGCATTCTTTTTGTTAAAAAAGACAATTGACGTGTTTAACAAATCATTCTACTTGAGCAACAAGGCATTCAACTTGTTCAACAAGGCATTCTACTTGGCCAACAAGACATTTGACTTGTTCATCAAGGCATTCTACTTGTTCAACTAGACATTCTACTTGGTCAACAATGCGTTTCTACTTGGTCAACAACGCATGACTTTGTCCATTTGGCATTCGACTTGTTCACCAAAGCAATCAACTTGTTTAACAAGGCATAACTTGGTCAACAAGAAATTCAACTTGTTCAACAAGCCTTTACTTGGTCAACGAGGCATTCGACTTGTTCAATAAGGCATTGCAACTGTTTCACAGGGCATTGCAACGCATTCGACTTGTTCAACAAGGCATTCAACTTTTTCATCAAGGCAATACATGGTCAACAAGACATTTAACTTGTTCAACAAGACATTCTACTTGGTCAACTTGGCATTCGACTTTGTTCAACAAGGCAATCAACTTGTTCAGCAAGGCATTACTTGGTCAACAATGAATTCAACTTGTTCACCTAGCCATTACTTTGACAACAAAGCATTCGACTTTTTCAATAAGAAATTGCTCTTGTTTCACAAGGCATTGCAAGGCATTCGACTTGTTCAACAAGGAATTTGACTTGTTCAAATAGGCATTCTACTTGGTCAACAAGGCATTCTACTTGGTCAACAAGGCAAGACTTCGTCAACAAGGCAGAGGACGTGTTGAAAAAGGCATTCGACTTGTTCAACAAGGCATCCGACTTTGTAAACAAGGCATTCGACTTGTTCGACAAGGAATTTTACTTGTTCAAAAGGGCATTCGACTTGGTCAACAAGGCATACCATGCATTCTTCTTGTTCAAAAAGGCAATTGACGTGTTTAACAAATCATTCAACTTGTTCAACAAGGCATTCAACTTGTTCAACAAGGCATTCTACTTGGCCAACGAGACATTTGACTTGTTCATCAAGCCATTCTACTTGTTCAACTAGACATTCTACTTGGTCAACAATGCGTTTCTACTTGGTCAACAACGCATGACTTGGTCAATTTGGCATTCAACTTGTTCAACAAGGCATTCAACTTGTTCATCAAGGCAATACATGGTCAACAAGACATTTAATTTGTTCAACAAGACATTCTACTTGGTCAACAAGCCATGACTTGGTCAACTTGGCATTCGACTTGTTCAACAAGGCAATCAACTTGTTCAACAAGCCAACCTTGGTCAACAAGGAATTCAACTTGTTCAACAAGCCATTACTTGGTCAACAAGGCATTCGACTTGTTCAATAAGGCATTGCACTTGTTTCACAAGACATTACAAGGCATTCGACTTGTTCAACAAGGAATTCTACTTGTTCAAAAGGGCATTCGACTTGGTGCACAAGGCATTCTACTTGGTCAACAAGGCAGTCGACGTGTTCAACAAGGCATTCGAGTTGTTCAACAAGGCATCCGACTTTGTAAACAAGGCATTCGACTTGTTCAATAAGGCATTGCACTTGTTTCACAAGGCATTACAACGCATTCGACTTGTTCAACAAGGAATTCTACTTGTTCAAAAGGGCATTCGACTTGGTGAACAAGGCATTCTACTTGGTCAACAAGGCAAGACTTCGTCAACAAGGCAGTCGACGTGTTCAACAAGGCATTCGACTTGTTCAACAAGGCATCCGACTTTGTAAACAAGGCATTCGACTTGTTCGACGAGGCATTTTACTTGTTCAAAAGGGCATTCGACTTGGTCAACAAGGCATACCATGCATTCTTCTTGTTCAAAATGGCAATTGACGTGTTTAACAAATCATTCTACTTGGTCAACAAGGCATTCAACTTATTCAACAAGGCATTCTACTTGGCCAACAAGGCATTTGACTTGTCCAACAAGGCATTCTACTTGTTAAACTAGACATTCTACTTGGTCAACAATGCGTTTCTACTTGGTCAACAACGCATGACTTGGTTAATTTGGCATCAACTTGTTCAACAAGGCATTCAACTTGTTCATCAAGGCAATACATGGTCAACAAGACATTTAATTTGTTCAACAAGACATTCTACTTGGTCAACAAGCCATGACTTGGTCAACTTGGCATTCGACTTGTTCAACAAGGCAATCAACTTGTTCAACAATGCATAACTTGGTCAACAAGGAATTCAACTTGTTCAACAAGCCATTACTTGGTCAACAAGGCATTCGACTTGTTCAATAAGGCATTGCACTTGTTTCACAAGGCATTACAACGCATTCGACTTGTTCAACAAGGAATTCTACTTGTTCAAAAGGGCATTCGACTTGGTGAACAAGGCATTCTACTTGGTCAACAAGGCAAGACTTCGTCAACAAGGCAGTCGACGTGTTCAACAAGGCATTCGACTTGTTCAACAAGGCATTCGACTTGTTCGACGGGGCATTTTACTTGTTCAAAAGGGCATTCGACTTGGTCAACAAGGCATACCATGCATTCTTCTTGTTCAAAATGGCAATTGACGTGTTTAACAAATCATTCTACTTGGTCAACAAGGCATTCAACTTGTTCAACAATGCATTCTACTTGGCCAACAAGGCATTTGACTTTTTCATCAAGCCATTCTACTTGTTCAACTAGACATTCTACTTGGTCAACAATGCGTTCTACTTGGTCAACAACGCATGACTTGGTCAATTTGGCATTCAACTTGTTCATCAAGGCAATACATGGTCAACAAGACATTTAACTTGTTCAACAAGACATTCTACTTGGTCAACAAGCCATGACTTGGTCAACTTGGCATTCGACTTGTTCAACAAGGCAATCAACTTGTTCAACAATGCATAACTTGGTCAACAAGGAATTCAACTTGTTCAACAACCCATTACTTGGTCAACAAGGCATTTGACTTGTTCAATAAGGCATTGCACTTGTTTCACAGGGCATTGCAACGCATTCGACTTGTTCAACAAGGAATTCTACTTGTTCCAAAGGGCATTCGACTTGGTGAACAAGGCATTCTACTTGGTGTCAACAAGGCAAGATTTCGTCAACAAGGCAGTCGACGTGTTCAACAAGGCATTCGACTTGTTCAACAAGGCATCCGACTTTGTAAACAAGGCATTCGACTTGTCCGACAAGGCATTTTACTTGTTCAAAAGGGCATTCGACTTGGTCAACAAGGCATACCATGCATTCTTCTTGTTCAAAAAGGCAATTGACGTGTTTAACAAATCATTCTACTTGGTCAACAAGGCATTCAACTTGTTCAACAAGGCATTCTACTTGGCCAACAAGGCATTTGACTTGTTCATCATGCCATTCTAGTTGTTCAACTAGACATCTACTTGGTCAACAATGCGTTCTACTTGGTCAACAATGCATGACTTGGTCAATTTGGCATTCAACTTGTTCAACAAGGCATTCAACTTGTTCATCAAGGCAATACATGGTCAACAAGACATTTTTTTTTTTTTTTTTTGGGAAAAGGTCATTAAAATAAAATGTGGAAAGATACAATGTTCAGCAGCAATACGCTGCACCGCTCGGTAACATGCTACCTATAATCAACGCAAGCAATCCAATCGAGCAAGCAAACATCAAAAGCAAGAAGCAGACTGTAAGCAAGTGACTACGTGCTCGGCCACGCAATGCGCCAAACACGTCGAAGCGCACAGGACTGTAGCTGATACTTCCCTCCAAGGGTAGAGAGCCGTATACAGAGTGTAGTCTCGACGTCCGCAATGATATCAGTAGGAGGTCTTTGTCTTCCTTCCCGCCATCGTTGGTTGCGCTCGGCACATAGGTGATAGACAAGCGATGCAAGCGCATGTCGGGGCCCCATCCATGCGAGGTGCTTGCCCCGCCACCTTTGAGCAGCCCAGTGAACCCCTTCGATCCAGTCCGTGTAAGGCCATCCAAAACGTAACTTTCCCTGCAAAGACTGTAGGCAATGTCTGGAAAATGAACACTCAAAGAAAAGGCCATGTTGTCTCTATAGCATGGCCATCAATCACACAAGAGGCAAGCTGAACTTCCTGCTGCCGCGGCCACCCATGGCTTGTCCCTCGTCGCCAGGCGTTCCCTAATCGCCAGCCATAAAATGACTTCATGCCGTGGTATCGAGATAGGGCCTCCGAACAGGTTGGTCCAGAATGCAGGCGGAGAATGTTGGCGTATGCAATTTCTCGCGGAGTGAGTAGAGAAGACGCCATTGGGAGTCCCCCGCCATCAAATCGTGTCCATCTCACCGTGTTGAATGGGAGGTAGGAGACCAGCAAAATCCATGAACTCCACCGTTGTCTGTCCTGGCCAATGCCATCCCGACTCATCAATCACCGCGCTCAATCGTGAATCAAGTGGGAGGCCCATAACAGATGGACCACGCGGGTACCATTCCACCAGCGGAATCGTGAGTAGCCATGGGTCAGTCCAGAGGCGTGTATTCGCTCCATTCCCAATGCGGAACTCTAGAAGTGGCCGGATGATGGGTCTGAGCTTGAGGAGCTTCTTCCAGCTCCATGTGGTATTAGCCGTGGATCTGATGGTCCAGAAGGATGTGTTGTGCAGCCGCGTCCGTCGTATCCATGTGGCCCATATCGAAGACTCATCTCCCCTGAGAATGTTCCAGATAAGACGCATCATCAGCGCCTTGTTCTCCACCTCAATCGATCTCAGTCCAAGTCCCCCTTCTTCCGTTGGTGCGCACACGTCGGCCCATGCCACCTTCGCGCTAGATCCCTTCCACAAGAACGCTCGAAGACGCTTCTCGATACTGTGGATGACTCCCTTAGGGAGTAAGAAGACTCCCGCCCAATACACATGGATAGCCATAAGGACCGATCGAATGAGCTGTACCCTCCCGGCGTATGAGAGCGATTGGTTGATCCAAGAACCAAGCCGACGATCAATAGAATGTAATAATGGGGCGCAATCATCGATAGTCATTCGCGATGTGATAAGGGGGACCCCCAGGTACCGCACAGGAAGAGACCCGATAGGGAAGCCCATAACAGCCTGGAGGGTACCCTTCAGTCGTTCTGCCCGTTTCGAGATAAACATCTCGCTTTTACTGGAGTTAGCCCGTAGCCCTGAAAGCATAGCAAAAAGCTCAAGGCTATCGCGGAAGATACTGACTGAGTGAACGTCCGCCTGCGAGAAGAGAAGAAGATCATCGGCGAAGGTCAACATGAAGAGGAATGTGGCCTCGCATCGCCAATGGTATCGGAAGCTGCTGCTAAGTTGGATGCGGGACGCTATGATTCCATGTAAAGCCTCCATCACCAACACAAAGAGATAAGGTGATATGGGGTCGCCCTGTCTGAGACCCCGCCGTCCTTTGAAGAAACCCTCCGGCCTCCCGTTGATGTTGATGGAAAAATGCGTCGACGTGAGGCATGACCGGACCCACCCAATGAAGGTCGGGTGAAAGTGAAGTGCCTGAAGTATGGCAAAGATAAAATCCCACTCAATCTTATCATATGCCTTGGCGAGGTCGACCTTAAGAGCCACCCGTTCAGGCAGCCCGGCTCTATTGTATCCGTGACAAATCTCTTGGGCTAAGAGAATGTTGTCGGAAATACGCCTTCCAGGGATGAATGCCGTCTGTGTAGGGTGGACAAGTTTCCCCAAGCTGTCTCGTAGCCGATTAGCAATGATCTTGGAGATGATCTTATAGAGAACGTTGCAGCAGGCAATCGGTCGAAAGTCCTTCGCCATGCGTGGATTATCCCCTTTTGGAATGAGGGTGATAAGGGTCGAATTCAGCTCCCCCAGGAGGCGTCCCGTCCGGAAGAAATCCCGGATGGCGAACGAGATATCCTCCCCGATGATGTGCCATGCCCGCTTGTAGAAAACCGCAGAGTACCCGTCTGGTCCTGGCGATTTGTTATCTCCCATTGCATGCAGCGCATTGTTGATTTCCACATCAGTGACCGGCTGAACCATTGCCTCCGCGTCGGTTGTGCTGAGCGCTGCCCCGAAGTAAGGCGCGATGTCAGAGGCAGATATTGGGGTTGTCCGCATGGATTGCCCGAGGAGTTCCGAGTAATATCGGACCAATTCAGCCCGCACTTGTGCACCACCCTCGAACGTGTTTCCCGCCTCATCCTCCAAGTGGAAGATACGATTTCCAACCCGCCGTGTGGCCACTTTCTTGAAGAAAAAAGAAGTGCATTGGTCACCGTCCTTGAGCCATGCCACTTTCGCCCGTTGAAGGAGTGCCGAATGCTCCAATTCGACCGCTTTGGCATACACAAGCCGACATTGCTTCTCCAAGATTAGTAATTGATCCTCCAATGGATAGTTTGCCGCCATGTCCTGAGCAATCTCTAGAAATTTGCGCGCCTCGAGCACGTTACGATTGAGATCACCCTTGTCTCGCCGTAGTTGTCGTAGTTCCCTCTTCATCGCTTTCAGTCTCTGGACGACTACATACATCGGGTATCCATTTGCTTGCAGACTCCAAGTTTCCGCCACGATAGGAAGAAAACGAGGATCCTGCCCAAAAAATTATCAAAACGAAAAGAATTATTCCTCTCAGAAGCCCTAGCTGTAGTCGCGAGGATGAGTGGAGAGTGGTCCGATGTAGCAGGGGTTGTGCAATGATAAGTAAGGTCCCCAAATCTAGCGAACCAAGAGGGGTTGCCAAGCATCCTATCGAGGCGTCGCCATACACCCGACGTGCCCCCTTGCTGGTTATACCACGTGTAGAGTTGTCCCGTGCATGGCAGGGTTGCGAGGTCCGATGTAGTCATGCATGCAATCATCTCCGGACAGCCCCCCGTGGCCGATCCTCCCCGCGCGTCCGTGTTTGCCATGATCGCGTTGAAATCCCCCATAACAAGCCATGGTGAGTTTGCGTGCAGCTGTGAGGTCTCGATGAGATCCGTCCAAAGGTCGCGTCGGGACACCCTCTGATTATGACCGTATGCGAATGTGATGAAGAAATCCTCACGCTCCGCAAGGATCGTCGCCTTACAGTGAATGGTCTGAGTGGTGTACGCAAGAATTGTGACAGTAACTAGGCGGGCATCCCAGCCCACCCAGATACAGATGCCGGCCCATTATCGTATTCAAAGAACCAACTCCAAGCCCTGGTAGAATGTGAAAGGGCAGCCGCATTCTGCTCGGAGACCCGTGTCTCGTACAGCCCGATAATCAACAGCTTATACTTAGTAATAATATCCCCCACCGCCCATCTGTGGTCTACCCTGTTTAGACCACGTACATTCCAAACGGCGATTGGGATCATGGGCACACGTCGAGAAGGGCTGCTTCAGGACCCTTAAGTGTGTTCGCCTTGTCCAAGTCGTCCAAGTCCGCAAGAACCTCGAATGGGTTAATCTAGCTAGTACAATAGCTCCCTGCTGCGCGTTGACTGAACTTGTTGAACATCCATCTACAGGCTTCGGGTACTCCTGCAGCCGCGGCTCGTGATCTTGCTCCATGTTGGTGGGTGGAACAACAACCTCCTTGCCCTTGTCGGGATGACCAACTCTTCTCCATTCGCGCCGTGTGTGTGGGCCATTCTGGGGTTTCTTTGGCATCGTCGATGTGCGCTGCCCCGTGGATTGCCTCGGTCCCGTATTTGATTGTGGCTGTTGGGTTCGACGAGAGGGACATGTTCCCGCCCCGTGGGTCCATGCACCGCATAAGGAGCACTTCCGCGGCCTCCATTCGTACTCGACACGAACTGTAACCGCGCCGTCAGATCCTCCACCTTCACGTGGAATGCGAATATTGAAGCTTTCAAGAAAAGGCTCCTGGAGATTCTTTGATATGCATACCCGAGCGTAGTCAATACGTTCCGCTGAAATCGTCATAGAATCTGCGAAGAGTGGCTTCCCGACGACGCTAGCGACAATGCCTAACCCCTCCTGTGTCCAGAACTCGCCCGGAACGTTACGCAATTTCACCCATAGCGGAACATGGGTGTGCTGAATTTTCTCGAGAGACATCCCCGTTCGCCAAGCCTCGAGAAAAATGGGTTGACCTTGCATGAGCCACGGTCCTCCTTCAAGAACCGCATTGGCTGCTGCCGCGGTTGCAAATCTGAATTTGAAAAAACCGTTGGCCGTTGCGCGTACCTCCAACAGTTCCTCCCAAATTGAACGGAAATGCCGTTCAACAAACGGAAAATATGGTTTTTTCCCCAGAAAATACCCTACGAGGGTATTGTCCCAACGTGCCGCACTCCTCTTTGCGACCTCCCATGATGGGCAGGCCTCCGCGACACCGTCCTTGAGAGTTGGGGTGTATATGTCAAGGTATAGCGTGTAGGGCTTGGTTTGCGAGGTGCTTCTTCGTGCACCGTCCCGCGAGTTACCGCAGCAAACGATGGCTGAGGGTTTGCGTGCGGCGAGGTAGACACCTCCTTGCGCGTCGGCAATGGTGCCATGGTTTGCAGCCCATGAGGTACAGCCGGGTGAGTTAGTGACTTGGTCAACTTGGCATTCGACTTGTTCAACAAGGCATAACTTGGTCAACAACGAATTCAACTTGTTCAACAAGCCATTTGACTTGTTCAATAAGGCAATGCACTTTTTTCAAAGGCAATACAAGGCATTCGACTTGTTCAACAAGGAATTCTACTTGTTCAAAAGGGCATTCGACTTGGTGAACAAGGCATTCTACTTGGTCAACAAGGCATGATTTCGTCCACAAGGCAGTCGACGTGTTCAACAAAGCATTCGACTTGTTCAACAAGGCATCCGACTTTGTAAACAAGGCATTCGACTTGTTCGACGAGGCATTTTACTTGTTCAAAAGGGCATTCGACTTGGTCAACAAGGCATACCATGCATTCTTCTTGTTCAAAAAGGCAATTGACGTGTTTAACAAATCATTCTACTTGGTCAACAAGGCATTCAACTTGTTCAACAAGGCATTCTACTTGGCCAACAAGGCATTTGACTTGTTCCTCAAGCCATTCTACTTGTTCAACTAGTCATTCTACTTGGTCAACAATGCGTTCTACTTGGTCAACAACGCATGACTTGGTCAATTTGACATTCAACTTGTTTTTTTTTGGGAAAAGGTCACTAAAATTAAAGGTGAAAAGATACAATGTTCAGGTGCAGTAAGCTGCACCGCTCAGTAACATACTACCGATAAACAACGCAAGCAATCCATTCAAGCAAGCAAAAACATCAAAAACAAGCTAGCAAACTATAAGCAATTGGCTACGTGCTCGGCCACGCAATGCGCCAAACACGTCGAAGCGCACAGGACTGTAGCTGGTACTTCCCTCCGAGGGTAGAGAGCCGTAAGCAGAGTGTAGACTCGACATCCGCAACGATATGAGTAGGAGGTCATCGTCTTCCTTCCCGCCATCGTAGGTTGCGCTCGGCCCATAGGTGATAGACAAGCGATGCAAGCGCATGTCGGGGCCCCATCCATGCGAGATGCTTGCCCCGCCACCTTTGAGCAGCCCAGTGAACCCCTTCGATCCAGTCCGTGTAAGGCCAACCAAAACGTAACTTTCCCTGCAAAGACTGTAGGCAATGTCTGGAATATGAACACTCAAAGAAAAGATGTCGTGTTGTCTCTATAGCATGGCCATCATCACACAAGAGGCAAGCTGAACTTCCTGCTGCCGCGGCCACCCATGACTTGTCCCTCGTCGCCAGGCGTTCCCTAATCGCCAGCCATAAAATGAGTTCATGCCGTGGTATCGAGATAGGGCCTCCAAACAGGTTGGTCCAGGATTTAGTCGGAGAATGTTGGCGTATGCAATTTCTCGCGGAGTGAATAGAGAAGACGCCATTGGGAGTCCCCCGCCATCGAATCGTATCCAACACACCGTGTTGAATGGGAGGTAGGAGACCAGCAAAATCCATAAACTCCACCGTCGTCTGTCCTGGCCAATGCCATCCCGACTCATCAATCACCGCGCTCAATCGTGAATCAAGGGGAAGGCCCATAACAGATGGACCACGCGGGTACCGTTCCACCAGCAGAATCGTGAGCAGCCATGGGTCAGTCCAGAGTCGTGTATTCGCTCCATTCCCAATGCGGAACTCTAGGAGTGGCCGGATGATGGGTCTGAGTTTGAGGAGTTTCTTCCAGCTCCATGAGGTATTAGCCGTGGGTCTGATGGTCCAGAAGGATGTGTTGTGGAGCCGCGTCCGTCGTATCCATGTGGCCCATATCGAAAACTCATCTCCCCTGAGAATGTTCCAGATAAGACGCATCATCAGCGCCTTGTTCTCCACCTCAATCGATCTCAGTCCAAGTCCCCCTTCTTCCGTTGGTGCGCACACGTCGGCCCATGCCACCTTCGCGCTAGATCCCTTCCACAAGAACGCTCGAAGACGCTTCTCGATACTGTGGATGACTCCCTTAGGGAGTAAGAAGACTCCCGCCCAATACACATGGATAGCCATAAGGACCGATCGAATGAGCTGTACCCTCCCGGCGTATGAGAGCGATTGGTTGATCCAAGAACCAAGCCGACGATCAATAGAATGTAATAATGGGGCGCAATCATCGATAGTCATTCGCGATGTGATAAGGGGGACCCCCAGGTACCGCACAGGAAGAGACCCGATAGGGAAGCCCATAACAGCCTGGAGGGTACCCTTCAGTCGTTCTGCCCGTTTCGAGATAAACATCTCGCTTTTACTGGAGTTAGCCCGTAGCCCTGAAAGCATAGCAAAAAGCTCAAGGCTATCGCGGAAGATACTGACTGAGTGAACGTCCGCCTGCGAGAAGAGAAGAAGATCATCGGCGAAGGTCAACATGAAGAGGAATGTGAGCTCGCATCGCCAATGGTATCGGAAGCTGCTGCTAAGTTGGATGCGGGACGCAATTATTCCATGTAAAGCCTCCATCACCAACACAAAGAGATAAGGTGATATGGGGTCGCCTTGTCTGAGGCCCCGCCGTCCTTTGAAGAAACCCTCCGGCCTACCGTTGATTGTGATGGAAAAATGCGTCGACGTGAGGCATGACCGGACCCACCCAATGAAGATCGGGTGAAAGTGAAGCGCCTGAAGTGTGGCAATGATGAAATCCCACTCGATTTTATCATATGCCTTCGCTAGGTCAACCTTAAGAGCCACCCGTTCACGCAGCCCGGCTCTGTTGTATCCGTGACAAATCTCTTGGGCTAAGAGAACGTTGTCGGAGATACGCCTTCTAGGGATGAATGCCGTCTGTATAGGGTGGACAAGTTTCCCCAAGCTGTCTCGTAGCCGATTAGCAATGATCTTTGATATGATCTTATAGAGAACGTTGCAGCAGGCAATCGGACGAAAATCCTTCGCCATGCGTGGATTATCCCCTTTTGGAATGAGGGTGATAAGGGTCGAATTCAGCTCCCTCAGGAGGCGTCCCGTCCGGAAGAAATCTCGGATGGCGAACGAGATATCCGCCCCGATGATGTGCCATGCCCGCTTGTAGAAAACCGCGGAGTACTCGTCTGGCCCTGGCGATTTGTTATCTCCCATTGCATGCAGCACAGTGTTGATTTCCGCATCAGTGACCGGCTGAACCATTGCCTCCGCGTCGGTTGTGCTGAGCGCTGCCCCGAAGTAATGTGCGACGTCGGAGGCGGATATTGGGGCTGTCCGCATGGATTGCCCGAGGAGTTCCGAGTAATATCGGACCAATTCAGCCCGCACTTGTGCACTGCCCTCGAACGTGTTTCCCGCTTCATCCTCCAAGTGGAAGATACGATTGCCAACCCTCCGTGTGGCTACTTTCTTGAAGAAAAAAGAAGTGCATTGGTCACCGTCCTTAAGCCATGCCACTTTCGCCCGCTGAAGGAGTGCCGAGTGCTCCAATTCGACCGCTTTGGCATACACAAGCCGACATTGCTTCTCCAAGATTAGTAATTGAGCCTCCAATGGATAGTTTGCCGCCATGTCCTGAGCGATCTCTAGAAATTTGCGTGCCTCGAGCACGTTACGATTGAGATCACCCTTGTCGCGGCGCAATTGTCGTAGTTTCCTCTTCAACGCTTTCAGTCTCTGGATGACTACATACATCGGGTAACCATTTGCTTGAAGACTCCAAGTTTCCGCCACGATAGGAAGAAAATGAGGATCCTGCGCCAGAAAGTTATCAAAACGGAAAGAATTATTCCTCTCAGAAGCCGTAGCTGTAGACGCGAGGATGAGTGGAGAGTGGTCCGATGTAGCAGGGGTTGCGCAATGATAAGTAAGGTCCCCAAATCTAGCGAACCAAGAGGGGTTGCCAAGCATCCTATCGAGGCGTCGCCATACACCCGACGTGACCCCTTGCTGGTTATACCACGTGTAGAGTTGCCCCGTACATGGCAGGGTTGCGAGGTCCGATGTAGTCATGCATGCAATCATCTCCGGACAGCCCCCCGTGGCCGAACCTACCCGCGCGTCCGTGCTTGTCATGATCGCGTTGAAATCCCCCATAACAAGCCATGGTGTGTTTGCGTGTAGCTGTGAGGTCTCGATGAGATCCGTCCAAAGGTCGCGTCGGGACGCCCTCTGATTATGACCGTAGGAGAATGTGATGAAGAAATCCTCACGCTCCGCAAGGATCGTCGCCTTACAGCGAATGGTCTGGGTGGTGTATGCAAGAATTGTGACAGTAACTAGACGAGCATCCCAGCCCACTCAGATACGAGACGCCGGCCCATTATCGTATTCAAAGAACCAACTCCAAGCCCTGGTAGAGTGTGAAAGGGCAGCCGCATTCTACGCGGAGACACGTGTCTCATACAGCCCGATAATCAACAGCTTATATTTGGTAATAATATCCCCCACCGCCCATCTGTGGTCTACCCTGTTTAGACCACGTACATTCCAAACGGCGATTGGGATCATGGGCACACGTCGAGAAGGGCTGCTTCAAGACCCTTAAGTGTAACGTTCGCCGTGTCCAGTCCGTCTAAGTCCGCAAGAACCTCGAATGGGTTAAGGCTAGCTAGTACAATAGCTCCCTGCTGCGCGTTGGCCAAAGTTGTTGAACATCCATCTGCAGACTTCGGGTACCCCTGCTGACGCGGCTCGTGATCTTGCTCCATGTTGGTGGGTGGAACAACAACCTCCTTGTCCTTGTCGGGATGACCAATTCTTCTCCATTCGCGCCGTGTGTGGGGGCCATTTTGGGGTTTCTTCGGCATCATCGATGTGCGCTGCCCCGTGGATTGCCTCGGTCCCGTATTTGGTCGTGACTGTTGGGTTCGACGAGAGGGACATGTTCCCGCCCAGTGGGTCCATGCACCACATGAGGACTTGTTCATCAAGGCAATACATGGTCAACAAGACATTTAACTTGTTCAACAAGGCAATCAACTTGTTCAACAAGGCATCACTTGATCAACAACAAATTCAACTTTTTCAACAAGCAATTACTTGGTCAACAAGGTATTTGACTTGTTCAATAAGGTATTGCACTTGTTTCACTAGGCATAACAAGGCATTCGACTTGTTCAACAAGGAATTCTACTTGTTCAAAAGGGCATTCGACTTAGTGAACAAGGCATTCTACTTGGTCAACAAGGCAAGATTTCGTCAACAAAGCATTCGACTTGTTAAAAGTACTCTCTTTTCTCTCTAACGAAACCCTTGGAATTCCAACGGTCACGTTGCTTCTCCTTCCCGCCGGCGTGCTCTTTCATCCCTTCCGCCGCCACCACCTGGTCCGGCGAGGTCAGTTCTCGCGGTCCTTCATTGCCGGGCTCAAACGGCGATTGGAGGCCCGCCGTTGTTGGGTTTACCCGTCTCGCGTTCTACCATCTCCGGTCTCTTCCATCCCGCTCCTCTTGGGCAGCTTTCCATCGTCCTCTGCCGCCGCCGTGAGCGGCGGACTAGCCTGATCTCGAGCCTCCACTGCCGGGTCCAGACGGCTATCGGAGCTGCTTCGGCGAGATTTTGAACCGTGACTCTTCATATTCCGCTTCCATTTTTCGCGTGCTGCGTTCATGGCTTCCTCATCATCATTGTGTGGCTCCACCATGGCGGGGCTTATCTCCTCATCGACGGCAACGGGAGGTTCCGCTTCAACTCTCTCTCGTCCACCCGTCACCATGGCTCTCTCGGCGCGCTTCCCGGATTTCGCCGCGGACTTCAATGGCGAGGCGTTTCATGAGCTCTTCCGTCGTGTTATCGGGATTGAATCGATGCTTGTGTGTAAAGATTTGGTGGGGCCCTCTTCGGATGCTTCTATGGGATTGGATGGGTCCACCTCCCTCTCCTCCTTCACGGCTACTCCCGCTCCTTCTCCGGGACATTCCGACGTGCACATGTGCACGGCGCCTCTCCAACTGGAGGGTTTGGAGATTTCGGAGGCTGCTCCGGTTGATGCCTCGACTGTTCGAGTGGACCTCGGCGTTGCTAATGGTTCACGGCGCTCGGCTGACCCTTTGCCGGCCTCGAAGAACGCTATGGCTCATCATCGGGAGGGAGCTGTGAGGAAGGAGACCCCTCATGGGCAACCCCCGGCTGTTCGGGCTGTTCGTATTCTTCCTCGCCGTGGGGACACTGTCTCTCAACCACTCCGTGACGAACCGCGATTGACGAGCCTCACGGGCAAGCGTCGGCCGGACACCCCGCCACCTTCCAAGGCCGGAGTGGATCGTGGGGCTGTGGTCATGGGGCTGTCCCGATCGCTGCACCTATTGGGTTAATGGAGAATCCCGAGAGGGCTGCCTCCTCGGTGGTTTGCTCGAACGGTGAGAAGAGGTCTTTCTCGGCGGCTCTACATGGGGAGCATACGCGGGTTACGAGACAGCAGCGTATTCCCCTGGCGTATACCCCGCCGGTGGTTGTTGACGGCGTGGCTGAGGTTTGCCCGACGTGGGAGGTGGCACGCAAGGGGATGGCACGTTGGAGCCATACCCTTGTTGGGTACTTTCTCGGGAAACGGCCGTATTTCCCCTTTGTTGAGAAATACTTCCGTGCTACTTGGACTGGAGCGGTGGAGGTCCGGGCCTCGATAAACGGATTCTTCAAATTCCGTTTCGAGTCGGAGGATTCCAAGAACGCTGTGTTGGAGCGTGGTCCGTGGCTTCTGCATGGGCAGCCTCTCTTTCTTGAGGTGTGGAAGCCTGGGATGTCCTTCGAAAAGAAGGAACATGATGAGGTCCCGTTGTGGATCAAGTTGTGGAACATTCCGGGAGAATTCTGGACTCTCGAGGGTTTAGGGATTATTGCCAGTGCTATGGGCCAGCCGCTATTTGCTGATTCGGCTACGAATCGCACTGCTCGGATTGACTTTGCTCGTATTTGCGTCCTGAAGAACCTGAAGGACGACTTCATCGATCGCTTCATCATCCGTCTTCCTAAGGAAGGAGGAGGATCGGCGGGGGCTGTTACTGTTCTCGTTGAGTACGAGTGGAGGCCGACTATGTGTGAGGAGTGTAAGTCTTGGAGCCATACCAAGACTAAGTGCCCCCGGATCGTTCAGCCCACTTTGGCGCGTGCCCCTAACCCGCCGAGGAAGGTTGGCGTGGCTGCCCCGTCTGCTGCCCCGATGGCTGCTCTGGCTACTTCCCCAACCACGGCTACCCCCACTATGCAGAAGACCCCCAGGCCAAGAAGGATGCATGGAAAAAGGCAAAACAGCGGAAGAAGGGGAAGGCGGTGATGGTTACCTCGGTGAAGGAGGTGGAGGCTGCCCCGTCTCTTCGGGGTGGTGGAGGTAGTGTTGTGGCTGCCCCGTCTCTTCGGGGCAGGGTTGCGAGTGATGGTGAGGGTAGTAGCGGTGTCACTGATTTGGCTGCCCCGTCTCTTCCGTGTGGTGCTAGTGGTGGTGGGGCTAACGAAAGTTCTTCCTCCCAAGTCGTGGAGGAATTCCGTAACCCTTTTCATGTCCTTCAGAGTCTGAGCGTGGACTCTCCTTCTTCTATGGGCCCTGAACATGCAGCCCGCTCCGGTGTTTCTTTATGATTCCGACCGGCGTTTGGAATGTGAGGGGTCTCAACAAGAGAGACCATGGGAGGGCTGTTCGGGATTTTATCTCTCGGTTTGATCTTCATCTGCTGGGTCTCCTCGAGACTCGAGTCTCTATCTCTAATGCCACTCTGATTGCTTCTGGCATTAGAGATCGGTGGGACTGGTTTTTCGATTATGATGGCGGGCCTGGTTCGAGGATCTGGATTGGTTGGGACCCCAGCTTCCTCCACATCTCCGTGTTGAGCTTTACGGAGCAGGCGGTTCATTGCAGAGCCACTTCTTTGGAGAGCAGAGAGACTGTTTTCCTCTCCTTTGTCTACGGCAGGAATCGGAGGGAGGAGCGTGTCTCGCTTTGGGAGGAGCTTGTCGAGACCTCTGCAGCCCGTGTTGGAGTTTCTTGGCTCGCCCTCGGGGACTTCAACGCCATTGATGATCTGTCAGAGGCCAAGGGGGGCTCCCCCTCTCTTCAGGATGTGACTTATCTTCGGGATTGCCGTACCCATGCTGACCTGACCACTTTGGGATCGTTGGGCCCCTTCTTTACGTGGCATAATCAGCAGAGGGCTGAGGCGGGCATCTGGAGACGGATCGACCGCATCGTGGGCAACCCGTCGTGGTTCTCTCTCTTCCCGGATCTTCACTACCAGGCTGCTCTTCCTGCTACCTCGGATCACTCACCTCTTGTGCTCTCGGTTGCCAGGACGGGACGTGGGATTGCCCATTTCAGGTTCGATAACCTTCTCACGAAGGACCCGGCCTTCTTGGGGGTTGTGGAGCAGGTTTGGGCCTCCCCGCCTCAGGGATTTCCCATGTTTTCGCTTGTTAGACGTCTGAAGTTGCTTAAGCCCCGTCTTAAGGAGCTTCGGCGTGCTAAGGGCGATTTGAGTCGGAACGTGTTGGAGGCTAGGGAGTTTCTGGATCTTAGCCAATCTTTCACGGACCGATACCCTGACGAGCCTCTCTTTCACGAGTTCGAGCGTATCTGCCGGATGATCTTCTCTCGTGCTGTGGAGATGGAGCACTCTTACCTTTCCAAGAGAGCCAAGCTTGCCTGGCTCAAGGATGGCGATCAGTGCTCCTCCTTCTTTTTTAAGAAGGTGGCGATCAGACGATGTGGTAATCGTATCCTCTCTCTTGAGGATGCGGATGCCCAGTTGATTGAGGGGTCCGGCCCGATTCGAGACGAGCTGATTCGCTTCTACCAGGATCTTCTGGGCCAGTGCGGTAGATCTACTCCTGTGTGTGCTGATGACGTGGAGGGGCTTCATCACGCATACCTTGTCACGGGATCAGGCGGATGGGATGATCTCGACAGTTTCTGACGCGGAGATTCGTGACGTTATTTTCGCTATGGATGACGAGAAGGCCCCTGGCCCTGATGGCTATACGGCTGCCTTCTTCAAGACGTCGTGGGGGATCTTGGGTTCTGATGTCACTCGTGCTGTGGAGGATTTCTTTCGGACGGGTCATCTTCTTCGGGGCGTCAACAGTACTCTCATCAGCCTCATCCCTAAGGGGACTACTTCTAGACGTGCTTCTGACTTTAGGCCAATCTCTTGCTGCAATGTCCTGTATAAGGTCATTGCCAAGACTTTGGCCAATCGGCTCAGATCTGTCCTTCCTGGCCTCGTTCATCCGGTTCAGACGGCTTTCATCCCGGGCCGGCGCATCAGCGATAACATTCTGTTAGCTCAGGAGATTTGCAGGGGCTATCAGAACCAGAGTCTCCCCCCCCTCCCCCGTTCTGCCATCAAGGTCGACCTCGCGAAGGCATTTGATAAGGTGGATTGGAGCTTAGTTATCGCAATTCTTCAGGCCATGCGGTTCCACCCTCTCTTCATCCAGTGGATCAGGGAATGCATCACTACGACTGCCTTCTCCGTTTGCATCAACGGAGCGCCGGAAGGTTTCTTTGCGGGTAAGCGGGGTCTCCGCCAAGGCGACCCCCTCTCTCCTTACCTGTTCGTTTTGGTGATGGAGGTGCTTCATGGGATTCTTTCATCTTGCATCCAGTCCTCTCCCGGATTCCGTTACCATTGGAGATGTGAGACGAGTAAGCTGGCCATGCTGTCTTTTGCTGACGATCTGCTGCTTTTCTGTCACGCTGATGCCTGCTCTGTTCGGACCCTCCGTGATGCTCTCGATACCTTCGGCTCTTTGTCGGGTCTCCTCCCTAACCCGGCTAAGAGTGAGATGTTTCTTTCCAGGAGGGCTGAGCCTCTTTCGGGACAGCTTCTGAGTATTATGGGCTTTTCCCGTGGCCAGCTTCCTTCCGCTACCTTGGAGTTCCTTTGATCCACTCCCGGCTCAGACTTGAGGACTGCAGCCCTCTGCTTCAGTCTGTGGATGGACGGCTCGGATCCTGGCTGAACCGGTCCCTCTCGTATGCCGGTCGGCTGCAGCTCATTATGTCTGTCCTCTCTGCCATGCAGGCTTATTGGGCTGGGGTCTTCCTCCTCCCGAAAGGGGTGGTAAAGGCCTTGGAGTCTCGCTTTCGGAGGTTTCTGTGGGATGGATCTCCGGCTAAGGTGGCTTGGGATGACGTCTGCAAGCCGGTGGAAGAAGGAGGTCTTGGCGTTTGATCTCTCTTGATCGACAATCGGGCTCTCCTCTTCCATCACCTCTGGAGCATTATCTCTCGTGATCCTGACTCGATTTGGGTTCAGTGGCTTTACGCCACTAAACTCAGGATCGCTCTTTCTGGGATGTTCAGCCCACCTCCTCGGACGCTTGGAGCTGGCGTAAGCTGCTCCACCTCAGAGGTACTTTCCGTTCCCTTATCTCCTTTCGTATAGGAAATGGGAACTCTCTTTGGCTCTGGAAGGACCCTTGGCTGTCTGATACCCCTCTCATTGAGAGATTCCCGAGGGGGCCTTTGGTTATGGGTCTCCCTTTGGATTCCCAGCTCTATGCTGTTGTGACGGATGCTGGATGGACCTGGCCTGCCCAGCAGTCGGTGGAGTTTCTTCTGCTTCAGCCCCTTCTTCCTTCTGTGGACCCCTCTGCTGCTGACTCCATTTGTTGGAAGGTGGCTCCGGATGGGAAGTTCTCTGTTCGGAGTGCTCGTGAGGCTACCCGGACCCACTCTCCGAGGATTGCTTGGGCTTCTCTGTTTGGGGGCCCTTTTCGGGTCCCTAGACATGAATTTCTTCTGTGGCTTGCTATTCGTGACAGGTTGGCGACTCGGGATCGTGCTTGGATGATGGCTCGTTCGGGTTCGGATGCTTGCTCTCTTTGTGAGTCTCAGAGCACTGAGACGGTCCGTCACCTCTTCTTCGAGTGTTCTTTCTCCAGGAGATGCGTTCTCTTGCTGAGAAGGAAGACCCACTGGAAGTGGCCGCATCGAGATTGGATTCACGGGATCGAGTGGGCCGCTGCTCGTTGGAGGAGTCATCATCTTCATCATGGAGACCTCCCGTCATCTTCTCGCCTCTCTGGTCTACCATATCTGGCAAGAGAGGAATAGGCGTTGGCGGGATCAGACTCGTTGCTCTCCGGAGTAAATTGTGAGTTTGGTCTTAGGGATCGCGTGCTTGAGGCTGAGTCAGGCTCCCTCCCGCTTCACTGTGCAGGCTGCCTCGCTCCAGAGTCTCTGGCACATTGCATGGTAGTCTGCTTTTGGTTTGAACTGTGGTTTTTTGCTTGGATGTGTCGGCTGCTGTTGTCGATTGTGTTTGACTTGATTGTTTGCTTCCCGGTAGCTTGTTACCGGTTCTCTGCGGCATGGGTTTTTTCCCATGGGCGCTTTTCTGTTTTCATTCGGTTTTTATTTACGGGAAATTTTACCAAAAAAAAAAAAGCATTCGACTTGTTCAGCAAGGCATCCGACTTTGTAAACAAGGCATTCGACTTGTTCGAAAAGGCATTTTACTTGTTCAAAAGGGGACTTGGTCAACAAGGCATACCATGCATTCTTCTTGTTCAAAAAGGCAATTGACGTGTTTAACAAATCATTCTACTTGGTCAACAAGGCATTCAACTTGTTCAACAAGGCATTCTACTTGGCCAACAAGGCATTTCATTGTTCATCAAGGCATTCTACTTGTTCAACTAGACATTCTACTTGGTCAACAATGCGGTCTACTTGGTCAACAACGCATGACTTTGTCCATTTGGCATTCGACTTGTTCAACAAGGCATTCAACTTGTTCAACAAGTCCATATATGGTCAACAAGACATTCGACTTGTTCAACAAGACATTCTACTTGGTCAACAAGCCATGACTTGGTCAACTTGGCATTCGACTTGTTCAACAAGGCAATCAACTTGTTCAACAAGGCATAACTTGGTCAACAAGGAATTCAACTTGTTCAACAAGCCATTACATGGTCAACAAGCCATTTGACTTGTTCAATAAGACATTGCACTTGTTTCACAAGGCATTACAAGGCATTCGACTTGGTGAACAAGGAAATCTACTTGGTCAACAAGGCAAGATTTCGTCAGCAAGGCCGTCGACGTGTTCAACAAGGCATTCGACTTGTTCAACAAGGCATCCGACTTTGTTAACAAGGCATTTGACTTGTTCGACAAGGCATTTTACTTGTTCAAAAGGGCATTCGACTTGTTCAAAAAGGCATATCGTGCATTCTTCTTATTCAAAAGGCGATTGACATGTTTAAAAAATCATTCTACTTGGTCAACAAGGCATTCAACTTGTTCAACAAGGCATTCTTCTTGGTCAACAAGGCATTTGACTTGTTCAACAAGGCATTCTACTTGTTCAACTAGACATTCTACCAAGTCAACAAGGCATTCTACTTGGTCAACAATGCATGACTTGATCAACAAGGCGTTCGACTTGTTCAACAAGGCATTCAACTAGTTCAACAAGGCAATACATTGTCAACAAGACATTTGACTTGTTCAATAAGACATTCTACTTGCTCAACAAGCCATGACTTGGTCAACTTGGCATTCGACTTGTTGAACAAGGCAATCAACTTGTTCAACACTTGGTCAACAAGGCATCCAACTTGTTCAACAAGCCATAACTTGGTCAACAACGAATTCAACTTGTTCAACAA
Source organism: Linderniella brevidens (assembly GCA_004919715.1). Lineage (NCBI taxonomy): Eukaryota > Viridiplantae > Streptophyta > Magnoliopsida > Lamiales > Linderniaceae > Linderniella > Linderniella brevidens. The sequence continues at coordinate 31,074 of SWDC01000040.1, forward strand.
GCCATTACTGGGTCAACAAGGCATTCGACTTCTTCAATAAGACATTCCACTTGTTTCACAAGGCATTACAAGGCATTCGAGTTGTTCCACAAGGAATTCGACTTGTTCAAAAGGACATTCGACTTGGTGAACAAGGCATTCTACTTGGTCAATAAGGCAAGACTTCGTCAACAAGGCAGTCGACGTGTTCCACAAGGCATTCGGCTTGTTCAACAAGACATTCGACTTGTTCGATAAGGCATTTTACTTGTTCAAAAGGGCATTCGACTTGGTAAACAACGCGTACCATGCATTCTTCTTGTTCAACAAGGCAATTGACGTGTTTAACAAGACATTCTACTTGGTCAACAAGGCATTCAACTTGTTCAACAAGGCATTCTACATGGTCAACAGGGCATTTGACTTGTTCAACAAGGCATCCGACTTTGTTAACAAGGCATGACTTGGTCAACTTGGCATTCGACTTGTTGAACAATGCAATCAACTTTTTCAACACTTGGTCAACAAGGCATCCGACTTGTTCAACAAGGCATTCAACTTGTTCAACAAGCTATTACTTGGTCAACAAGGCATTCCACTGGTTCAGCAAGGCATTACATGGCATTCGACTTCTTCAACAAGAAATTCGACTTGTTCAAAAGGGCATTCGGCTTGGTGAACAAGGCATTCTTCTTGGTCAACAAGGCAAAACTTGTTCAACAAGGCATTGGACTTGTTTAACAAGATATTCTACTTGGTCAACAAGGCATGACTTGGTCAATTTGGCATTCGCCTTGTTTAGCAAGGCATTCAACTTGTTCAACAAGGCATTACATGGTCAACAAGACATTCGACGTGTTCAACAATACATTCTACTTGGTCAACAATGCATGACTTGGTCAACTTGGCGTTCGACTTATTGAACAAGCCAATTAACTTGTTAAACAAGGCATAACTTGGTCAACAAGGCATCCGACTTGTTCAACAAGGCATCCGACTTGTTCAACAAGGCATTCGACTTGTTTAACAAGACATTCTATTTGGTCAACAAGGCATGACTTGATCAATTTGGCATTCGCCTTATTCAACAAGGCATTCAACTTATTCAACAAGTCAATACATGGTCAACAAGATATTCTTTTTTTTTTTTTTTTGGAAAAGGTCATTAAAATAAAATGTGGAAAGATACAATGTTCAGCAGCAATAAGCTGCACCGCTCGGTAACATGCTACCTATAATCAACGCAAGCAATCCAATCGAGCAAGCAAGCAGACTGTAAGCAAGTGACTACGTGCTCGGCCACGCAATGCGCCAAACACGTCGAAGCGCACAGGACTGTAGCTGATACTTCCCTCCAAGGGTAGAGAGCCGTATACAGAGTGTAGTCTCGACGTCCGCAACGATATGAGTAGGAGGTCTTCGTCTTCCTTCCCGCCATCGTAGGTTGCGCTCGGCCCATAGGTGATAGACAAGCGATGCAAGCGCATGTCGGGGCCCCATCCATGCGAGGTGCTTGCCCCGCCACCTTTGAGCAGCCCAGTGAACCCCTTCGATCCAGTCCGTGTAAGGCCATCCAAAACGTAACTTTCCCTGCAAAGACTGTAGGCAATGTCTGGAAAATGAACACTCAAAGAAAAGATGCCGTGTTGTCTCTATAGCATGGCCATCATCACACAAGAGGCAAGCTGAACTTCCTGCTGCCGCGGCCACCCATGGCTTGTCCCTCGTCGCCAGGCGTTCCCTAATCGCCAGCCATAGAATGACTTCATGCCGTGGTATAGAGATAGGGCCTCCGAACAGGTTGGTCCAGAATGCAGGCGGAGAATGTTGGCGTATGCAATTTCTCGCGGAGTGAGTAGAGAAGACGCCATTGGGAGTCCCCCGCCATCGAATCGTGTCCATCTCACCGTGTTGAATGGGAGGTAGGAGACCAGCAAAATCCATGAACTCCACCGTTGTATGTCCTGGCCAATGCCATCCCGACTCATCAATCACCGCGTTCAATCGTGAATCAAGTGGGAGGCCCATAACAGATCGACCACGCGGGTACCGTTCCACCAGCGGAATCGTGAGTAGCCATGGGTCAGTCCAGAGGCGTGTATTCGCTCCATTCCCAATGCGGAACTCTAGAAGTGGCCGGATGATGGGTTTGAGCTTGAGGAGCTTCTTCCAGCTCCATGAGGTATTAGCCGTGGATCTGATGGTCCAGAAGGATGTGTTGTGCAGCCGCGTCCGTCGTATCCATGTGGCCCATATCGAAGACTCATCTCCCCTGAGAATGTTCCAAATAAGACGCATCATCAGTGCCTTGTTCTCCACCTCAATCGATCTCAGTCCAAGTCCCCCTTCGTCCCTTGGTGCGCATACGTCGGTCCATGTCACCTTCGCGCTAGATCCCTTCCACAAGAAAGCTCGAAGACGCTTCTCGATACTGCGGATGATTCCCTTGGGGAGTAAGAAGACTCCCGCCCAATACACATGGATAGTCATAAGGACCGATCGAATGAGCTGTACCCTCCCGGCATATGAGAGCGAGTGGTTGGTCAACAAGACATTTGACTTGTTCAACAAGACATTCTACTTGCTCAACTAGACATTCTACTTGGTCAACAAGGCGTTCTACTTGGTCAACAAGGCATGACTTAGTCAATTTGGCATTCGACTTGTACAACAAGGCATTCAACTTGTTCAACAAGTCAATACATGGTCAATAAGACATTCGACTTGTTCAACAAGACATTCTACTTGGTCTACAAGCCATGACTTGGTCAACTTGGCATTCGACTTGTTCAACGAGGCAATCAACTTGTTCAACAAGGCATTACTTGGTCAACAATAAATTCAACTTGTTCAACAAGCCATTACTTGGTCAACAAGGCATTCTACTTTTTCAATAAGGCATTGCTCTTTTTTCACAAGGCATTGCAAGGCATTTGACTTGTTCAACAAGGAATTTGACTTGTTCAAATAGGCATTTTACTTGGTGAACAAGGCATTCTACTTGGTCAACAAGGCAAGACTTCGTCAACAAGGCAGAGGACGTGTTGAAAAAGGCATTCGACTTGTTCAACAAGGCATCCGACTTGGTTAACAATGCATTCGACTTGTTCGACAAGGCATTTTACTTGTTCAAAAGGGCATTCGACTTGGTCAACAAGGCATACCATGCATTCTTCTTGTTCAAAATGGCAATTGACGTGTTTAACAAATCATTCTACTTGGTCAACAAGGCATTCAACTTGCTCAACAAGGCATTCTACTTGGCCAACAAGGCATTTGACTTGTTCATCAAGGCATTCTACTTGTTCAACTAGACATTCTACTTGGTCAACAATGCGTTCTACTTGGTCAACAACGCATGACTTTGTCCATTTGGCATTCGACTTGTTCAACAAGGCATTCAACTTGTTCAACAAGTCCATATATGGTCAACAAGCCATTCGACTTGTTCAACAAGACATTCTACTTGGTCAACAAGCCATGACATGGTCAACTTGGCATTCGACTTGTTCACCAAAGCAATCAACTTGTTCAACAAGGCATAATTTGGTCAACAAGGAATTCAACTTGTTCAACAAGCCATTACTTGGTCAACAAGGCATTCGACTTGTTCAATAAGGCATTGCACTTGTTTCACAGGGCATTGCAAGGCATTCGACTTGTTCAACAAGGAATTCGAAAGGACATTCGACTTGGTGAACAAAGCATTCTACTTGGTCAACAAGGCAAGATTTCGTCAACAAGGCAGTCGACGTGTTCAACAAGGCATTCGACTTGTTCAACAAGGCATCCGACTTTGTAAACAAGGCATTCGACTTGTTCGACAAGGCATTTTACTTGTTCAAAAGGGCATTCGACTTGGTCAACAAGGCATACCATGCATTCTTCTTGTTCAAAAAGGCAATTGACGTGTTTAACAAATCATTCTACTTGGTCAACAAGGCATTCAACTTGTTCAACAAGGCATTCTACTTGGCCAACAAGGCATTTGACTTGTTCTCTCAACCTCTCCGTGATGAGCTGCGCGTGAATTCCATGGGCAAGAAGCGGCCGGGCACCCCGCCACCCTCTAAGGCCGGAGTGGACCGCGAGGCAAAAGCCGGAGTGGACTGCGGGGCTGTGGGTCATGGTGCCGCCCCGAGTGTCAAACCCCTTGAGTTAACGGAGAACATCGAGAGGGCTGCCCCCTCTTTGGCTAGCCCGAACGGCGAGAAGAAGTCCTTCGTGGCAGCCCTTCATGGGGAGCACACGCAAACTTTGGGACGGCAACGCATTCCTCTTGCTTACACCCAGCCGGAGGTCGTGGACGGCGTTGCTGTGGTTTGCCCGACGTGGGAGGTGGCATGCAAAGGAATGGCGCGTTGGAGCCATACCCTTGTTGGGTACTTTCTCGGGAAACGGCCGTACTTCCCCTTTGTTGAGAAATACTTCCGAGCTACTTGGACTGGAGTGGTGGAGGTCTGGGCCTCTATTAACGGATTCTTCAAGTTCCGCTTCCAGTCGGAGGAGGCCATGAACGCTGTGTTGGAGGGCGGTCCGTGGCTTTTGCATGGGCAGCCTCTCTTTCTTGAGGCTTGGAAGCCTGGGATGTCCTTCGAAAAGAAGGAACATGACGAAGTTCCGTTATGGATCAAGTTGTGGAATATTCCGGGAGAATTCTGGACCCCCGAGGGTTTAGGAATCATTGCAAGTGCTGTGGGCCAGCCGCTTTTTGCTGATTCGGCTACGAATCGCACGGCCCGGATTGACTTTGCTCGGGTTTGTGTCCTGAAGAACCTGAAGGATGACTTCATAGATCGCTTCACCATCCGTCTCCCTAAAGAAGGAGGAGGATCGGCGGGGGCTGTTACGGTTCTCGTTGAGTACGAGTGGAGGCCGACCATGTGTGAAGAATGTAAGTCTTGGAGCCATACCAAGACTAAATGCCCACGGATCGTTCAGCCCATTTTGGCGCATGCCCCTAACCCGCCGAGGAAGATTGACGTGGCTGCCCCGTCTGCTGCCCCGATGGCTGCTCAGGCCGCTTCCCAAACCAAGGCTACCCCCACTACGCTAACGGCCCCACAGGCCAAGGATGCATGGAAAAAGTTGAAGCAGCGGAAGAAGGGGAAGGCGGTGATGGTTACCTCAGCGAAGGAGGTGGAGGCACCCCGTCTCCTCGGGGTGGAGGAGGTAGTGCCGCGGTTGCCCAGGCTCATCGGGACGGGGTTGCGAGTGATGGTGGGGGACTGACCGCCCCGTCTCCTCTGCGTGGCGCTGGCAGTGGGGCTAATGAAAAATCTTCCTCCCAACCTGTGGAGGAATTCCGTAACCACTTTCATGTCCTTCAGAGTCTGAACGAGGACTCTCCTTCTTCCATGGGCCCTGAATATGCAGCCCGCTCCGGTGTTTCCTTATGATTCCGACAGGTGTTGGAATGTGAGGGGTCTCAACAAGAGGGACCATGGGAGGGCTGTTCGGGATCTTATTTCTCGGTTTGATCTTCATCTTGTGGGTCTCCTTGAGACTCGTGTCTCTTTCTCTAATGCCACTCTGCTTTCTTCTGGTATTAGAGATCGGTGGGACTGGTTCTTTGATTATGATGGCGGACCTGGAACGAGGATCTGGATTGGTTGGGACCCCAGCTTCCTCCACCTCTCCGTTTTGAGCTTTTCGGAGCAGGCGGTTCATTGCAGAGTCACTTCACTGGAGAGCAGGGGGACCGTTTTCCTCTCCTTTGTCTACGGCAGGAGTCGGAGGGAGGAGCGTGTCTTGCTTTGGGAGGAGCTTGTCGTGACCTCTGCAGACCGGGTTGGTGTTCCTTGGCTCGTTCTCGGGGACTTCAACGCCATTGCTGACCTTTCTGAGGCCAAAGGGGGATCCCCCTCTCTTCAGGATGTGACCGATCTTCGCGACTGCCTTATCCAGGCTGACCTGACCACTTTGGGATCGTCGGGCCCCTTCTTTACGTGGCACAATCAGCAGCGGGCTGAGGCGGGCATCTGGAGACGGATTGACCGCATTGTGGGCAATCCGTCGTGGTTCTCTCTCTTCCCGGATCTTCACTACCAGGCTGCCCTCCCTGCTACCTCCGATCACTCTCCTCTTGTGCTCTCGGTTGCCAGGACGGGACGTCGGAATGCCCATTTCAGGTTCGATAACCTCCTCACGAAGGACCCGGCCTTCTTGGGGGTTGTGAAGCAGGTTTGGGCCTCCCCGCCTCAGGGTTTTCCCATGTATTCGCTTGTTCGCCGTCTGAAGTCACTTAAGCCCCGTCTTAAGGAGCTTCGGCGTGCTAAGGGCGATTTGAGTAGGAACGTGTTGGAGGCTAGGGAGTTTCTGGATCTCAGCCAATCTTTCACGGCTCGTTACCCTGACGAGCCTCTCTTTCACGAGTTCGAACGTATCTGCCGAATGCTCTTCTCTCGTGCTGTGGAGATGGAGCACTCTTACCTTGCCCAGCGAGCCAAGTTAGCCTGGCTCAAGGATGGCGATCAATGCTCCTCCTTCTTTTTTAAGAAGGTGGCGATCCGTCGTTGTGGCAATCGTATTCTCTCTCTTGAGAATGCGGATGGCCAGTTGATTGAGGGGTCTGGCCCTATTCGTGACGAGCTGATTCGCTTCTACCAGGATCTTCTGGGCCAGTGTGGCAGATCTGCTCCTGTGTGTGCTGCGGACGTGGAGAGCTTCATCACGCATACTTTGTCTCGGGATCATGCGGATGGGATGATCTCGAGAGTTTCAGACGTGGAGATTCGTGATGTTATTTTGCTATGGATGACGAAAAGGCCCCTGGCCCTGATGGCTATACGGCTGCCTTCTTCAAGGCGACGTGGGGAATCCTGGGTGCTGATGTCACTCGTGCTGTGGAGGACTTCTTTCGGACGGGTCATCTTCTTCGGGGCGTCAACAGTACTCTCATCAGCCTCATCCCTAAGGGGGCTTCTTCTAGACGTGCTTCCGACTTTAGGCCAATCTCTTGCTGCAATGTCCTGTATAAGGTCATTGCAAAGATTTGGCCAATCGGCTCAATCTGCCCTTCCTGGCCTCGTCCATCCGGTTCAGACGGCTTTCATCCCGGGCAGACGCATCAGCGATAACATTCTGTTAGCTCAAGAGATTTGCAGGGGCTACCAGAACCAGAGTCTCCCACCCCGTTCTGCCATCAAGGTCGACCTTGCGAAGGCATTTGATAAGGTGGATTGGAGCTTTGTTATCGCTACTCTTCAGGCCATGCGGTTCCACCCTCTCTTCATCCATTGGATCAAGGAATGCATCACTTCTACTGCATTCTCCGTTTGCATCAACGGAGCGCCGGAAGGTTTTTTTGCGGGTAAGCGGGGCCTCCGCCAAGGCGACCCCCTCTCTCCTTACCTGTTCGTTCTGGTCATGGAGGTGCTCCATGGGATTCTTTTATCCCGCATCCAGTCTTCTCCCGGATTCCGTTACCATTGGAGATGTGATACGAGTAAGCTGGCCATGCTGTCTTTTGCTGACGATCTGCTGCTTTTCTGTCACGCGGATGCCTGCTCTGTTCGGACCCTCCGTGATGCTCTTGATACCTTCGGCTCTTTGTCGGGTCTCCTCCCTAACCCGGCTAAAAGTGAGATGTTTCTTTCCAAAAGGGCTGAGCCTCTTTCGGGACAGCTTCTGAGTATCATGGGCTTCTCCCGTGGCCAGCTCCCTGTCCGCTACCTTGGAGTTCCTTTGATCCACTCCCGTCTCAGACTGGAGGACTGCACGCCTCTGCTCCAGTCTGTGGATAGACGGCTTGGATCCTGGCTGAACCGTTCCCTCTCGTATGCCGGTCGCTTGCAGCTCATTAAGTCTGTCCTCTCTGCCATGCAGGTCTATTGGGCTGGGGTCTTCCTCCTCCCGAAAGGAGTGATCAAGGCCTTGGAGTCTCGCTTTCGAAGATTTCTGTGGGATGGATCTCCGGCTAAGGTGGCTTGGGATGACGTCTGCAAGCCTGTGGAAGAAGGAGGTCTTGGCGTTCGATCTCTCTTGATCGACAATCAGGCTCTCCTCTTCCATCACCTCTGGAACATTGTCTCTCGTGACCCTGACTCGATTTGGGTCCAGTGGCTTTATGCCACTAAACTCAGGGACCGCTCTTTCTGGGATGTTCAGCCCAACTCCTCGGACGCTTGGAGCTGGCGTAAGCTGCTCCACCTCAGAGGTACCTTCCGATCCCTTCTCTCCTTTCGTATTGGAAATGGGAACTCTCTTTGGCTCTGGAAGGACCCTTGGCTGTCTGATACCCCTCTCATTGAGAAATTCCCGAGGGGGCCTTTGGTTATGGGTCTCCCTTTGGATTCCCGGCTCTCTGCTGTTGTGACGAATGCTGGATGGACCTGGCCTGCCCAGCAGTCGGTGGAGTTTCTTCTGCTTCAGCCCCTTCTTCCGGCTGTGGACCCCTCTGCTGCTGACTCCATTTGTTGGAAGGTGGCTCCGGATGGGAAGTTCTCTGTTAGGAGTGCTCGTGAGGCTATCCGGACCCACTCTCCGAGGATTGCTTGGACTTCTCTGTTTGGGGGCCATTTTCGAGTCCCTAGACATGAATTTCTTCTGTGGCTTGCTATTCGTGAAAGGTTGGCGACTAGGGACCGTGCTTGGGTGATGGTTCGTTCGGGTTCAGCTTGCTCTCTTTGTGAGTCGCAGAGCACGGAGACGGTCCGTCACCTCTTCTTCGAGTGCTCTTTCTCCAGGAGATGCATTCTCTTACTGAGAAGGAAGACCCATTGGAGGTGGCCGCATCGGGATTGGATTCACGGGATCGAGTGGGCCGCTGCTCGTTGGCGGAGTCATCATCTTCATAATGAGATCTCTCGTCATCTTCTCGCCTCTCTGGTCTACCATATCTGGCAAGAGAGGAATAGGCGTTGGCGGGATCAGACTCGTTGCTCCCCGGAGCGAATTGTGAGTATGGTCTTAGAGATCGCGTGCTTGAGGTTGAGCCAGGCTCCCTCCCGCTTCATTCTGCAAGCGGCCTCGCTCAGGAACCTCTGGCGCATTGCATGGTAGTCTGCTTTTGTTTGTTTTGTGGCTTTGTTTTGTTTTGAGGCTTTGCTTGGCTTTGTCGGCTGCTGTTGTCGATTGTTTTGCCTCGTTTGTTTGCTTCCGGTACCTTGTTACCGGTTTTCTGCGGCATGGGATTTCCCTTGGGCGCTTTTCTGTTTTCATTCAGTTTTATTTACGGGAAATTTTACCAAAAAAACAAGCCATGATTTGTTCAACAAGGCAATCAACTTGTTCAACAAGGCATAACTTGGTCAGCAACGAATTCAATTTGTTCAACAAGCCATTACTTGGTCAACAAGGCATTTGACTTGTTCAATAAGGCATTGCACTTTTTTCAAAGGCAATACAAGGCATTCGACTTGTTCAACAAGGAATTCTACTTGTTCAAAAGGGCATTCGACTTGGTGAACAAGGCATTCTACTTGGTCAACAAGGCATGATTTCGTCGACAAGGCAGTCGACGTGTTCAACAAGGCATTCGACTTGTTCAACAAGGCATCCGACTTTGTAAACAAGCCATTCGACTTGTTCGACAAGGCATTTTACTTGTTCAAAAGGGCATTCGACTTGGTCAACAAGGCATACCATGCATTCTTCTCGTTCAAAAAGGCAATTGACGTGTTTAACAAATCATTCTACTTGGTTAACTAGGCATTCAACTTGTTCAACAAGACATTCTACTTGGCGAACAAGGCATTTGACTTGTTCCTCAAGCCATTCTACTTGTTCAACTGGACATTCTACTTGGTCAACAATGCGTTCTACTTGGTCAACAACGCATGACTTGGTCAATTTGGCATTCGACTTGTTCAACAAAGCATTCAACTTGTTCATCAAGGCAATACATGGTCAACAAAACATTTAACTTGTTCAACAAGACATTCTACTTGGTCAACAAGCCATGACTTGGTCAACTTGGCATTCGACTTTGTTCAACAAAGCATAACATGGTCAACAACGAATTCAACTTGTTCAACAAGCCATTACTTGGTCAACAAGGCAATTCTACTTGTTCAAAAGGCATTGCACTTGTTTCACAGGGCATTGCAACGCATTCGACTTGTTCAACAAGGAATTCTACTTGTTCAAAAGGGCATTCGACTTGGTGAACAAGGCATTCTACTTGGTCAACAAGGCAAGATTTCGTCAACAAGGCAGTCGACGTGTTCAACAAGGCATTCGACTTGTTCAACAAGGCATCCGACTTTGTAAACAAGGCATTCGACTTGTTCGACAAGGCATTTTACTTGTTCAAAAGGGCATTCGACTTGGTCAACAAGGCATACCATGCATTCTTCTTGTTCAAAAAGGCAATTGACGTGTTTAACAAATCATTCTACTTGGTCAACAAGGCATTCAACTTGTTCATCAAGGCAATACATGGTCAACAAGACATTTAACTTGTTCAACAAGACATTCTACTTGGTCAACAAGCCATGATTTGTTCAACAAGGCAATTTGACTTGTTCCTCAAGCCATTCTACTTGTTCAACTGGACATTCTACTTGGTCAACAATGTGTTCTACTTGGTCAACAATGCATGACTTGGTCAATTTGGCATTCAACTTGTTCATCAAGGCAATACATGGTCAACAAGACATTTAACTTGTTCAACAAGACATTCTACTTGGTCAACAAGCCATGATTTATTCAACAAGGCAATCAACTTGTTCAACAAGGCATAACTTGGTCAGCAACGAATTCAACTTGTTCAACAAGCCATTACTTGGTCAACAAGGCATTTGACTTGTTCAATAAGGCATTGCACTTTTTTCAAAGGCAATACAAGGCATTCGACTTGTTCAACAAGGAATTCTACTTGTTCAAAAGGGCATTCGACTTGGTGAACAAGGCATTCTACTTGGTCAACAAGGCATGATTTCGTCGACAAGGCAGTCGACATGTTCAACAAGGCATTCGACTTGTTCAACAAGGCATCCGACTTTGTAAACAAGGCATTCGACTTGTTCGACAAGGCATTTTACTTGTTCAAAAGGGCATTCGACTTGATCAACAAGGCATACCATGCATTCTTCTCGTTCAAAAAGGCAATTGACGTGTTTAACAAATCATTCTACTTGGTTAACTAGGCATTCAACTTGTTCAACAAGACATTCTACTTGGCCAACAAGGCATTTGACTTGTTCATCAAGCCATTCTACTGGTTCAACTGGACATTCTACTTGGTCAACAATGCGTTCTACTTGGTCAAAAACGCATGACTTGGTCAATTTGGCATTCGACTTGTTCAACAAAGCATTCACTTGTTCATCAAGGCAATACATGGTCAACTAAACATTTAACTTGTTCAACAAGACATTCTACTTGGTCAACAAGCCATGACTTGGTCAACTTGGCATTCGACTTTGTTCAACAAAGCATGACATGGTCAACAACGAATTCAACTTGTTCAACAAGCCATTACTTGGTCAACAAGGCAATTCTACTTGTTCAAAAGGCATTGCACTTGTTTCACAGGGCATTGCAACGCATTCGACTTGTTCAACAAGGAATTCTACTTGTTCAAAAGGGCATTCGACTTGGTGAACAAGGCATTCTACTTGGTCAACAAGGCAAGATTTCGTCAACAAGGCAGTCGACGTGTTCAACAAGGCATTCGACTTGTTCAACAAGGCATCCGACTTTGTAAACAAGGCATTCGACTTGTTCGACAAGGCATTTTACTTGTTCAAAAGGGCATTCGACTTGGTCAACAAGGCATACCATGCATTCTTCTTGTTCAAAAAGGCAATTGACGTGTTTAACAAATCATTCTACTTGGTCAACAAGGGATTCAACTTGTTCAACAAGGCATTCTACTTGGCCAACAAGGCATTTGACTTGTTCCTCAAGCCATTCTACTTGTTCAACTGGACATTCTACTTGGTCAACAATGTGTTCTACTTGGTCAACAATGCATGACTTGGTCAATTTGGCATTCAACTTGTTCATCAAGGCAATACATGGTCAACAAGACATTTAACTTGTTCAACAAGACATTCTACTTGGTCAACAAGCCATGATTTGTTCAACAAGGCAATCAACTTGTTCAACAAGGCATAACTTGGTCAGCAACGAATTCAACTTGTTCAACAAGCCATTACTTGGTCAACAAGGCATTTGACTTGTTCAATAAGGCATTGCACTTTTTTCAAAGGCAATACAAGGCATTCGACTTGTTCAACAAGGAATTCTACTTGTTCAAAAGGGCATTCGACTTGGTGAACAAGGCATTCTACTTGGTCAACAAGGCATGATTTCGTCGACAAGGCAGTCGACGTGTTCAACAAGGCATTCGACTTGTTCAACAAGGCATCCGACTTTGTAAACAAGGCATTCGACTTGTTCGACAAGGCATTTTACTTGTTCAAAAGGGCATTCGACTTGATCAACAAGGCATACCATGCATTCTTCTCGTTCAAAAAGGCAATTGACGTGTTTACAAATCATTCTACTTGGTTAACTAGGCATTCAACTTGTTCAACAAGACATTCTACTTGGCCAACAAGGCATTTGACTTGTTCATCAAGCCATTCTACTGGTTCAACTGGACATTCTACTTGGTCAACAATGCGTTCTACTTGGTCAAAAATGCATGACTGGTCAATTTGGCATTCGACTGTTCAACAAAGCATTCAACTTGTTCATCAAGGCAATACATGGTCAACAAATATTTAACTTGTTCAACAAGACATTCTACTTGGTCAACAAGCCATGACTTGGTCAACTTGGCATTCGACTTTGTTCAACAAAGCATAATATGGTCAACAACGAATTCAACTTGTACAACAAGCCATTACTTGGTCAACAAGGCAATTCTACTTGTTCAAAAGGCATTGCACTTGTTTCACAGGGCATTGCAACGCATTCGACTTGTTCAACAAGGAATTCTACTTGTTCAAAAGGGCATTCGACTTGGTGAACAAGGCATTCTACTTGGTCAACAAGGCAAGATTTCGTCAACAAGGCATTCGACGTGTTCAACAAGGCATTCGACTTGTTCAACAAGGCATCCGCCTTTGTAAACAAGGCATTTGACTTGTTCGACAAGGCATTTTACTTGTTCAAAAGGGCATTCGACTTGGTCAACAAGGCATACCATGCATTCTTCTTGTTCAAAAAGGCAATTGACGTGTTTAACAAATCATTCTACTTGGTCAACAAGGGATTCAACTTGTTCAACAAGGCATTCTACTTGGCCAACAAGGCATTTGACTTGTTCCTCAAGCCATTCTACTTGTTAACTGGACATTCTACTTGGTCAACAATGTGTTCTACTTGGTCAACAATGCATGACTTGGTCAATTTGGCATTCAACTTGTTCATCAAGGCAATACATGGTCAACAAGACATTTAACTTGTTCAACAAGACATTCTATTGGTCAACAAGCCATGATTTGTTCAACAAGGCAATCAACTTGTTCAACAAGGCATAACTTGGTCAGCAACGAATTCAACTTGTTCAACAAGCCATTACTTGGTCAACAAGGCATTTGACTTGTTCAATAAGGCATTGCACTTTTTCAAAGGCAATACAAGGCATTCGACTTGTTCAACAAGGAATTCTACTTGTTCAAAAGGGCATTCGACTTGGTGAACAAGGCATTCTACTTGGTCAACAAGGCATGATTTCGTCGACAAGGCAGTCGACGTGTTCAACAAGGCATTCGACTTGTTCAACAAGGCATCCGACTTTGTAAACAAGGCATTCGACTTGTTCGACAAGGCATTTTACTTGTTCAAAAGGGCATTCGACTTGATCAACAAGGCATACCATGCATTCTTCTCGTTCAAAAAGGCAATTGACGTGTTTAACAAATCATTCTACTTGGTTAACTAGGCATTCAACTTGTTCAACAAGACATTCTACTTGGCCAACAAGGCATTTGACTTGTTCATCAAGCCATTCTACTGGTTCAACTGGACATTCTACTTGGTCAACAATGCGTTCTACTTGGTCAAAAATGCATGACTTGGTCAATTTGGCATTCGACTTGTTCAACAAAGCATTCAACTTGTTCATCAAGGCAATACATGGTCAACAAAATATTTAACTTGTTCAACAAGACATTCTACTTGGTCAACAAGCCATGACTTGGTCAACTTGGCATTCGACTTTGTTCAACAAAGCATAATATGGTCAACAACGAATTCAACTTGTTCAACAAGCCATTACTTGGTCAACAAGGCAATTCTACTTGTTCAAAAGGCATTGCACTTGTTTCACAGGGCATTGCAACGCATTCGACTTGTTCAACAAGGAATTCTACTTGTTCAAAAGGGCATTCGACTTGGTGAACAAGGCATTCTACTTGGTCAACAAGGCAAGATTTCGTCAACAGGCAGTCGACCGTGTTCAACAAGGCATTCGACTTGTTCAACAAGGCATCCACCTTGTAAACAAGGCATTCGACTTGTTCGACAAGGCATTTTACTTGTTCAAAAGGGCATTCGACTTGGTCAACAAGGCATACCATGCATTCTTCTTGTTCAAAAAGGCAATTGACGTGTTTAACAAATCATTCTACTTGGTCAACAAGGCATTCAACTTGTTCAACAAGGCATTCTACTTGGCCAACAAGGCATTTGACTGTTCCTCAAGCCATTCTACTTGTTCAACTAGACATTCTACTTGGTCACAATGCGTTCTACTTGGTCAACAACGCATGACTTGGTCAATTTGGCATTCAACTTGTTCATCAAGGTAATACATGGTCAACAAGACATTTAACTTGTTCACCAAGACATTCTACTTGGTCAACAAGCCATGATTGTTCAACAAGGCAATCAACTTGTTCAACAAGGCATAACTTGGTCAGCAACGAATTCAACTTGTTCAACAAGCCATTACTTGGTCAACAAGGCATTTGACTTGTTCAATAAGGCATTGCACTTTTTTCAAAGGCAATACAAGGCATTCGACTTGTCAACAAGGAATTCTACTTGTTCAAAAGGGCATTCGACTTGGTGAACAAGGCATTCTACTTGGTCAACAAGGCATGATTTCGTCGACAAGGCAGTCGACGTGTTCAACAAGGCATCCGACTTTGTAACAAGGCATTCGACTTGTTCGACAGGCATTTTACTGTTCAAAAGGGCATTCGACTTGGTCAACAAGGCATACCATGCATTCTTCTCGTTCAAAAAGGCAATTGACGTGTTTAACAAATCATTCTACTTGGTCAACTAGGCATTCAACTTGTTCAACAAGACATTCTACTTGGCCAACAAGGCATTTGACTTGTTCCTCAAGCCATTCTACTTGTTCAACTAGACATTCTACTTGGTCAACAATGCGTTCTACTTGGTCAACAACGCATGACTTGGTCAATTTGGCATTCAACTTGTTCATCAAGGCAATACATGGCATGCACTTTTTTCAAGGCATACAAGGCATTCGACTTGTTCAACAAGGAATTCTACTTGTTCAAAAGGGCATTCGACGTGGTGAACAAGGCATTCTACTTGGTCAACAAGGCATGATTTCGTCGACAAGGCAGTCGACGTGTTCAACAAGGCATTCGACTTGTTCAACAAGGCATCCGACTTTGTAAACAAGGCATTCGACTTGTTCGACAAGGCATTTTACTTGTTCAAAAGGGCATTCGACTTGTCAACAAGGCACACCATGCATTCTTCTCGTTCAAAAAGGCAATTGACGTGTTTACAAATCATTCTACTTGGTTAACTAGGCATTCAACTTGTTCAACAACATTCTACTTGGCCAACAAGGCATTTGACTTGTTCATCAAGCCATTCTACTTGTTCAAACTAACATTCTACTTGGTCAACAATGCGTTCTACTTGGTCAACAACGCATGACTTGGTCAATTTGGCATTCAACTTGTCAACAAGGCATTCAACTTGTTCATCAGGCAATACTGGTCAACTAAACATTTAACTTGTTCAACAAGACATTCTACTTGGTCAACAGCATGACTTGGTCAACTTGCATTCGACTTTGTTCAAACAGCATAACATGGTCACAACGAATTCAACTTGTTCAACAAGCCATTACTTGGTCAACAAGGCAATTCCACTTGTTCAAAAGGCATTGCACTTGTTTCACAGGGCATTGCAACGCATTCGACTTGTTCAACAAGGAATTCTACTTGTTCAAAAGGGCATTCGACTTGGTGAACAAGGCATTCTACTTGGTCGCATTCTACTTGGTCAACAAGGCAAGATTTCGTCAACAGGCAGGCGACGTGTTCAACATCGACTTGGTCAACAAGGCACACATGCATTCTTCTCGTTCAAAAAGGCAATTGACGTGTTTAACAAATCATTCTACTTGGTTACTAGGCATTCAATTGTTCAAAAAACATTCTACTTGGCCAACAAGGCATTTGACTTGTTCATCAAGCCATTCTACTGTTCAACTTGACATTCTACTTGGTCAACAATGCGTTCTATTTGGTCAAAAACGCATGACTTGGTCAATTTGGCATTCAACTGTTCAACAAGGCATTCAACTTGTCATCAAGGCAATACATGGTCAACTAAACATTTAACTTGTTCACAAGACATTCTACTTGGTCAACAACCATGACTTGGTCAACTTGGCATTCGACTTTGTTCAACAAAGCATAAATGGTCAACAACGAATTCAACTTGTTCAAACAAGCCATTACTTGGTCAACAAGCAATTCTACTTGTTCAAAAGGCATTGCACTTGTTTCACAGGGCATTGCAACGCATTCGACTTGTTCAACAGGAATTTACTTGTTCAAAAGGGCATTCGACTTGGTGAACAAGGCATTCTACTTGGTCAACAAGGCAAAATTTCGTCAAAAGGCAGTCGACGTGTTCAACAAGGCATTCGACTTGTTCAACAAGGCATCCGACTTTGTAAACAAGGCATTCGACTTGTTCGACAAGGCATTTACTTGTTCAAAAGGGCATTCGACTTGGTCAACAAGGCATACCATGCATTCTTCTTGTTCAAAAAGGCAATTGACGTGTTTAACAAATCATTCTACTTGGTCAACAAGAGGCATTCAACTTGTTCAACAAGGCTATCTACTTGGCCAACAAGGCATTTGACTTGTTCCTCAAGCCATTCTACTTGGTCAACAATGCGTTCTACTTGGTCAACAACGCATGACTTGGTCAATTTGGCATTCAAATTGTTCAACAAGGCATTCAACTTGTTCATCAACGCAATATATGGTCAACAAGACATTTAAATTGTTCAACAAGACATTCTACTTGGTCAACAAGCCATGACTTGATCAACTTGGCATTCGACTTGTTGAACGAGGCAATCAACTTGTTCAACAAGGCATAACTTGGTCAACAAGGGATTCAACTTGTTCAACAAGCCATTACTTGGTCAACAAGGCATTTGACTTGTTCAATAAGGCATTGCACTTGTTTCACAGGGCATTGGAACGCATTCGACTTGTTCAACAAGGAATTCTACTTGTTCAAAAGGGCATTCGACTTGGTGAACAAAGCATTCTACTTGGTCAACAAGGCAAGATTTCGTCAACAAGGCTGTCGACGTGTTCAACAAGGCATTCGCCTTGTTCAACAAGGCATCCGACTTTGTAAACAAGGCATTCGACTTGTTCGACAAGGCATTTTACTTGTTCAAAAGGGCATTCGACTTGGTCAACAAGGCATACCTGCATTCTTCTTATTCAAAAAGGCAATTGACGTGTTTAACAAATCATTCTACTTGGTCAACAAGGCAATCAACTTGTTCAACAAGGCATTCTACTTGGCCAACAAGGCATTTGACTTGTTCATCAAGCCATTCTACTTGTTCAACTAGACATTCTACTTGGTCAACAATGCGTTCTACTTGGTCAACAACGCATGACTTGGTCAATTTGGCATTCAAGTTGTTCAACATGGCATTCAACTTGTTCATCAAGGCAAGACATGGTCAACAAGACATTTAACTTGTTCAACAAGACATTCTACTTGGTCAACAAGCCACGACTTGGTCAACTTGGCATTCGACTTTGTTCAACAAGGCAATCAACTTGTTCAACAAGGTAACTTGGTCAACAAGGAATTCAACTTGTTCAACAAGCCATTACTTGGTCAACAAGGCATTCGACTTGTTCAATAAGGCATCGCACTTGTTTCACAGGGCATTGGAACGCATTCCACTTGTTCAACAAGGAATTCTACTTGTTCAAAAGGGCATTCGACTTGGTGAACAAGGCATTCTACTTGGTCCACAAGGCATGATTTCGTCAACAAGGCAGTCGATGTGTTCAACAAGGCATTCGACTTGTTCAACAAGGCATCCGACTTTGTAAACAAGGCATTCGACTTGTTCGACAAGGCATTTTACTTGTTCAAAAGGGCATTCGACTTGGTCAACAAGGCATACCATGCATTCTTCTTGTTCAAAAAGGCAATTGACGTGTTTAACAAATCATTCTACTTGGTCAACAAGGCATTCAACTTGTTCAACAAGGCATTCTACTTGGCCAACAAAGCATTTGACTTGTTCATCAAGCCATTCTACTTGTTCAACTAGACATTCTACTTAGTCAACAATGCGTTCTACTTGGTCAACAATGCATGACTTGGTCAATTTGGCATTCAAATTGTTCAACAAGGCATTCAACTTGTTCATCAACGCAATATATGGTCAACAAGACATTTAAATTATTCAACAAGACATTCTACTTGGTCAACAAGCCATGACTTGATCAACTTGGCATTCGACTTGTTGAACGAGGCAATCAACTTGTTCAACAAGGCATAACTTGGTCAACAAGGGATTCAACTTGTTCAACAAGCCATTACTTGGTCAACAAGGCATTTGACTTGTTCAATAAGGCATTGCACTTGTTTCACAGGGCATTGGAACGCATTCGACTTGTTCAACAAGGAATTCTACTTGTTCAAAAGGGCATTCGACTTGGTGAACAAAGCATTCTACTTGGTCAACAAGGCAAGATTTCGTCAAACAAGGCTGTCGACGTGTTCAACAAGGCATTCGCCTTGTTCAACAAGGCATCCGACTTTGTAAACAAGGCATTCGACTTGTTCGACAAGGCATTTTACTTGTTCAAAAGGGCATTCGACTTGGTCAACAAGGCATACCATGCATTCTTCTTGTTCAAAAAGGCAATTGACGTGTTTAACAAATCATTCTACTTGGTCAACAAGGCATTCAACTTGTTCAACAAGGCATTCTACTTGGCCAACAAGGCATTTGACTTGTTCCTCAAGCCATTCTACTTGTTCAACTAGACATTCTACTTGGTCAACAATGCGTTCTACTTGGTCAACAACGCATGACTTGGTCAATTTGGCATTCAAGTTGTTCAACATGGCATTCAACTTGTTCATCAAGGCAAGACATGGTCAACAAGACATTTAACTTGTTCAACAAGACATTCTACTTGGTCAACAAGCCACGACTTGGTCAACTTGGCATTCGACTTTGTTCAACAAGGCAATCAACTTGTTCAACAAGGCATAACTTGGTCAACAAGGAATTCAACTTGTTCAACAAGCCATTACTTGGTCAACAAGGCATTCGACTTGTTCAATAAGGCATCGCACTTGTTTCACAGGGCATTGGAACGCATTCCACTTGTTCAACAAGGAATTCTACTTGTTCAAAAGGACATTCGACTTGGTGAACAAGGCATTCTACTTGGTCCACAAGGCATGATTTCGTCAACAAGGCAGTCGATGTGTTCAACAAGGCATTCGACTTGTTCAACAAGGCATCCGACTTTGTAAACAAGGCATTCGACTTGTTCGACAAGGCATTTTACTTGTTCAAAAGGGCATTCGACTTGGTCAACAAGGCATACCATGCATTCTTCTTGTTCAAAAAGGCAATTGACGTGTTTAACAAATCATTCTACTTGGTCAACAAGGCATTCAACTTGTTCAACAGGCATTCTACTTTGGCCAACAAAGCATTTGACTTGTTCATCAAGCCATTCTACTTGTTCAACTAGACATTCTACTTAGTCAACAATGCGTTCTACTTGGTCAACAACGCATGACTTGGTCAATTTGGCATTCAAATTGTTCAACAAGGCATTCAACTTGTTCATCAACGCAATATGGTCAACAAGACATTTAAATTGTTCAACAAGACATTCTACTTGGTCAACAAGCCATGACTTGATCAACTTGGCATTCGACTTTTGAACGAGCAATCAACTTGTTCAACAAGGCATAACTTGGTCAACAAGGAATTCAACTTGTTCAACAAGCCATTACTTGGTCAACAAGGCATTCGACTTGTTCAATAAGGCATCGCACTTGTTTCACAGGGCATTGGAACGCATTCCACTTGTTCAACAAGGAATTCTACTTGTTCAAAAGGGCATTCGACTTGGTGAACAAAGCATTCTACTTGGTCAACAAGGCAAGATTTCGTCAACAAGGCTGTCGACGTGTTCAACAAGGCATTCGCCTTGTTCAACAAGGCATCCGACTTTGTAAACAAGGCATTCGACTTGTTCGACAAGGCATTTTACTTGTTCAAAAGGGCATTCGACTTGGTCAACAAGGCATACCATGCATTCTTCTTGTTCAAAAAGGCAATTGACGTGTTTAACAAATCATTCTACTTGGTCAACAAGGCATTCAACTTGTTCAACAAGGCATTCTACTTGGCCAACAAGGCATTTGACTTGTTCATCAAGCCATTCTACTTGTTCAACT
This sequence comes from Linderniella brevidens, assembly GCA_004919715.1. NCBI lineage: Eukaryota > Viridiplantae > Streptophyta > Magnoliopsida > Lamiales > Linderniaceae > Linderniella > Linderniella brevidens. Next base: position 51,711 of record SWDC01000040.1, read on the forward strand.
AGACATTCTACTTGGTCAACAATGCGTTCTACTTGGTCAACAACGCATGACTTGGTCAATTTGGCATTCAAGTTGTTCAACATGGCATTCAACTTGTTCATCAAGGCAAGACATGGTCAACAAGACATTTAACTTGTTCAACAAGACATTCTACTTGGTCAACAAGCCATGACTTGGTCAACTTGGCATTCGACTTTGTTCAACAAGGCAATCAACTTGTTCAACAAGCCATAACTTGGTCAACAAGGAATTCAACTTGTTCAAGAAGCCATTACTTGGTCAACAAGGCATTCGACTTGTTCAATAAGGCATTGCACTTGTTTCACAGGGCATTGCAACGCATTCGACTTGTTCCACAAGGAATTCTACTTGTTCAAAAGGGCATTCGACTTGGTGAACAAAGCATTCTACTTGGTCAACAAGGCAAGCTTTCGTCAACAAGGTCGTCGACGTGTTCAACAAGGCATTCGACTTGTTCAAAATGGCATCCAACTTTGTAAACAAGGCATTCGACTTGTTCGACAAGGCATTTTACTTGTTCAAAAGGGAATTCGACTTGGTCAACAAGGCATACCATGCATTCTTCTTGTTCAAAAAGGCAATTGACGTGTTTAACAAATCATTCTACTTGGTCAACAAGGCATTCAACTTGTTCAACAAGGCATTCAACTTGGCCAACAAGGCATTTGACTTGTTCCTCAAGCCATTCTACTTGTTCAACTAGACATTCTACTTGGTCAACAATGCGTTCTACTTGGTCAACAACGCATGACTTGGTCAATTTGGCATTCAACTTGTTCAACATGGCATTCAACTTGTTCATCAAGGCAATATATGGTCAACAAGACATTTAACTTGTTCAACAAGATATTCTACTTGGTCAACAAGCCATGACTTGATCAACTTGGCATTCGACTTGTTCAACAAGGCAATCAACTTGTTCAACAAGGCATAACTTGGTCAACAAGGAATTCAACTTGTTCAACAAGCCATTACTTGGTCAACAAGGCATTCGACTTGTTCAAGAAGGCATTGCACTTGTTTCACAGGGCATTGGAACGCATTCGACTTGTTCAACAAGGAATTCTACTTGTTCAAAAGGGCATTCGACTTGGTGAACAAGGCATTCTACTTGGTCCACAAGGCATGATTTCGTCAACAAGGCAGTCGACGTGTTCAACAAGGCATCCGACTTTGTAAACAAGGCATTCGACTTGTTCGACAAGGCATTTTACTTGTTCAAAAGGGCATTCGACTTGGTCAACAAGGCATACCTTGCATTCTTCTTGTTCAAAAAGGCAATTGACGTGTTTAACAAATCATTCTACTTGGTCAACAAGGCATTCAACTTGTTCAACAAGGCATTCTACTTGGCCAACAAGGCATTTGACTTGTTCATCAAGCCATTCTACTTGTTCAACTAGACATTCTCCTTGGTCAACAATGCGTTCTACTTGATCAACAACGCATGACTTGGTCAATTTGGCATTCAACTTGTTCAACATGGCATTCAACTTGTTCATCAAGGCAAGACATGGTCAACAAGACATTTAACTTGTTCAACAAGACATTCTACTTGGTCAACAAGCCATGACTTGGTCAACTTGGCATTCGACTTTGTTCAACAAGGCAATCAACTTGTTCAACAAGCCATAACTTGGTCAATAAGGAATTCAACTTGTTCAAGAAGCCATTACTTGGTCAACAAGGCATTCGACTTGTTCAATAAGGCATTGCACTTGTTTCACAGGGCATTGCAACGCATTCGACTTGTTCCACAAGGAATTCTACTTGTTCAAAAGGGCATTCGACTTGGTGAACAAATCATTCTACTTGGTCAACAAGGCAAGATTTCGTCAACAAGGCAGTCGACGTGTTCAACAAGGCATTCGACTTGTTTAAAATGGCATCCGACTTTGTAAACAAGGCATTCGACTTGTTCGACAAGGCATTTTACTTGTTCAAAAGGGCATTCGACTTGGTCAACAAGGCATACCATGCATTCTTCTTGTTCAAAAAGGCAATTGACGTGTTTAACAAATCATTCTACTTGGTCAACAAGGCATTCAACTTGTTCAACAAGGCATTCTACTTGGCCAACAAGGCATTTGACTTGTTCATCAAGCCATTCTACTTGTTCAACTAGTCATTCTACTTGGTCAACAATGCGTTCTACTTGGTCAACAACGCATGACTTGGTCAATTTGGCATTCAACTTGTTCAACAAGGCATTCAACTTGTTCATCAAGGCAATATATGGTCAACAAGACATTTAACTTGTTCAACAAGACATTCTAGTTGGTCAACAAGCCATGACTTGATCAACTTGGCATTCGACTTGTTCAACAAGGCAATCAACTTGTTCAACAAGGCATAACTTGGTCAACAAGGAATTCAACTTGTTCAACAAGCCATTACTTGGTCAACAAGGCATTCGACTTGTTCAATAAGGCATTGCACTTGTTTCACAGGGCATTGCAACGCATTCGACTTGTTCCACAAGGAATTCTACTTGTTCAAAAGGGCATTCGACTTGGTGAACAAATCATTCTACTTGGTCAACAAGGCAAGATTTCGTCAACAAGGCAGTCGACGTGTTCAACAAGGCATTCGACTTGTTTAAAATGGCATCCGACTTTGTAAACAAGGCATTCGACTTGTTCGACAAGGCATTTTACTTGTTCAAAAGGGCATTCGACTTGGTCAACAAGGCATACCATGCATTCTTCTTGTTCAAAAAGGCAATTGACGTGTTTAACAAATCATTCTACTTGGTCAACAAGGCATTCAACTTGTTCAACAAGGCATTCTACTTGGCCAACAAGGCATTTGATTTGTTCATCAAGCCATTCTACTTGTTCAACTAGACATTCTACTTGGTCAACAATGCGTTCTACTTGGTCAACAACGCATGCCTTGGTCAATTTGGCATTCAACTTGTTCAACAAGGCATTCAACTTGTTCATCAAGGCAATATATGGTCAACAAGACATTTTTTTTTTTTTTGGTAAAATTTCCCGTAAATAAAACTGAATGAAAACAGAAAAGCGCCCAAGGGAAATCCCATGCCGCAGAAAATCGGTAACAAGCTACCGGAAGCAAACAAACGAGGCAAAACAATTGACAACAGCAGCCGACAAAGCCAAGCAAAGCCTCAAAACAAAACAAAGCCACAAAACAAACAAAAGCAGACTACCATGCAATGCGCCAGAGGTTCCTGAGCGAGGCCGCTTGCAGAATGAAACGGGAGGGAGCCTGGCTCAACCTCAAGCACGCGATCTCTAAGACCATACTCACAATTCGCTCCGGGGAGCAACGAGTCTGATCCCGCCAACGCCTATTCCTCTCTTGCCAGATATGGTAGACCAGAGAGGCGAGAAGATGACGAGAGATCTCATTATGAAGATGATGACTCCGCCAACGAGCAGCGGCCCACTCGATCCCGTGAATCCAATCCCGATGCGGCCACCTCCAATGGGTCTTCCTTCTCAGTAAGAGAATGCATCTCCTGGAGAAAGAGCACTCGAAGAAGAGGTGACGGACCGTCTCCGTGCTCTGCGACTCACAAAGAGAGCAAGCATCCGAACCCGAACGAACCATCACCCAAGCACGGTCCCTAGTCGCCAACCTTTCACGAATAGCAAGCCACAGAAGAAATTCATGTCTAGGGACTCGAAAAGGGCCCCCAAACAGAGAAGTTCAAGCAATCCTCGGAGAGTGGGTCCGGATAGCCTCACGAGCACTCCTAACAGAGAACTTCCCATCCGGAGCCACCTTCCAACAAATGGAGTCAGCAGCAGAGGGGTCCACAGCCGGAAGAAGGGGCTGAAGCAGAAGAAACTCCACCGACTGCTGGGCAGGCCAGGTCCATCCTGCATTCGTCACAACAGCAGAGAGCCGGGAATCCAAAGGGAGACCCATAACCAAAGGCCCCCTCGGGAATTTCTCAATGAGAGGGGTATCAGACAGCCAAGGGTCCTTCCAGAGCCAAAGAGAGTTCCCATTTCCAATACGAAAGGAGAGAAGGGATCGGAAGGTACCTCTGAGGTGGAGCAGCTTACGCCAGCTCCAAGCGTCCGAGGAGTTGGGCTGAACATCCCAGAAAGAGCGGTCCCTGAGTTTAGTGGCATAAAGCCACTGGACCCAAATCGAGTCAGGGTCACGAGAGACAATGTTCCAGAGGTGATGGAAGAGGAGAGCCTGATTGTCGATCAAGAGAGATCGAACGCCAAGACCTCCTTCTTCCACAGGCTTGCAGACGTCATTCCAAGCCACCTTAGCCGGAGATCCATCCCACAGAAATCTTCGAAAGCGAGACTCCAAGACCTTGATCACTCCTTTCGGGAGGAGGAAGACCCCAGCCCAATAGACCTGCATGGCAGAGAGGACAGACTTAATGAGCTGCAAGCGACCGGCATACGAGAGGGAACGGTTCAGCCAGGATCCAAGCCGTCTATCCACAGACTGGAGCAGAGGGGTGCAGTCCTCCAGTCTGAGACGGGAGTGGATCAAAGGAACTCCAAGGTAGCGGACAGGGAGCTGGCCACGGGAGAAGCCCATGATACTTAGAAGCTGTCCCGAAAGGGCTCAGCCCTTTTGGAAAGAAACATCTCACTTTTAGCCGGGTTAGGGAGGAGACCCGACAAAGAGCCGAAGGTTTCAAGAGCATCACGGAGGGTCCGAACAGAGCAGGCATCCGCGTGACAGAAAAGCAGCAGATCGTCAGCAAAACAGCATGGCCAGCTTACTCGTATCACATCTCCAATGGTAACGGAATCCGAGAGAAGACTGGATGCGGGATAAAAGAATCCCATGGAGCACCTCCATGACCAGAACGAACAGGTAAGGAGAGAGGGGGTCGCCTTGGCGGAGGCCCCGCTTACCCCAAAAAACCTTCCGGCGCTCCGTTGATGCAAACGGAGAATGCAGTAGAAGTGATGCATTCCTTGATCCAATGGATGAAGAGAGGGTGGAACCGCATGGCCTGAAGAGTAGCGATAACAAAGCTCCAATCCACCTTATCAAATGCCTTCGCAAGGTCGACCTTGATGGCAGAACGGGGTGGGAGACTCTGGTTCTGGTAGCCCCTGCAAATCTCTTGAGCTAACAGAATGTTATCGCTGATGCGTCTGCCCGGGATGAAAGCCGTCTGAACCGGATGGACGAGGCCAGGAAGGGCAGATTTGAGCCGATTGGCCAAAATCTTTGCAATGACCTTATACAGGACATTGCAGTAAGAGATTGGCCTAAAGTCGGAAGCACGTCTAGAAGAAGCCCCCTTAGGGATGAGGCTGATGAGAGTACTGTTGACGCCCCGAAGAAGATGACCCGTCCGAAAGAAGTCCTCCACAGCACGAGTGACATCAGCACCCAGGATTCCCCACGTCGCCTTGAAGAAGGCAGCCGTATAGCCATCAGGGCCAGGGGCCTTTTCGTCATCCATAGCAAAAATAACATCACGAATCTCCACGTCTGAAACTCTCGAGATCATCCCATCCGCATGATCCCGAGACAAAGTATGCGTGATGAAGCTCTCCACGTCCGCAGCACACACAGGAGCAGATCTGCCACACTGGCCCAGAAGATCCTGGTAGAAGCGAATCAGCTCGTCACGAATAGGGCCAGACCCCTCAATCAACTGGCCATCCGCATTCTCAAGAGAGAGAATACGATTGCCACAACGACGGATCGCCACCTTCTTAAAAAAGAAGGAGGAGCATTGATCGCCATCCTTGAGCGAGGCTAACTTGGCTTGCTGGGCAAGGTAAGAGTGCTCCATCTCCACAGCACGAGAGAAGAGCATTCGGCAGATACGTTCGAACTCGTGAAAGAGAGGCTCGTCAGGGTAACGGCCGTGAAAGATTGGCTGAGATCCAGAAACTCCCTAGCCTCCAACACGTTCCTACTCAAATCGCCCTTAGCACGCCGAAGCTCCTTAAGACGGGGCTTAAGTGACTTCAGACGGCGAACAAGCGAATACATGGGAAAACCCTGAGGCGGGGAGGCCCAAACCTGCTTCACAACCCCCAAGAAGGCCGGGTCCTTCGTGAGGAGGTTATCGAACATGAAATGGGCATTCCGACGTCCCGTCCTGGCAACCGAGAGCACAAGAGGAGAGTGATCGGAGGTAGCAGGGAGGGCAGCCTGGTAGTGAAGATCCGGGAAGAGAGAGAACCACGATGGATTGCCCACAATGCGGTCAATCCGTCTCCAGATGCCCGCCTCAGCCCGCTGCTGATTGTGCCACGTAAAGAAGGGGCCCGACGATCCCAAAGTGGTCAGGTCAGCCTGGATAAGGCAGTCGCGAAGATCGGTCACATCCTGAAGAGAGGGGGATCCCCCTTTGGCCTCAGAAAGGTCAGCAATGGCGTTGAAGTCCCCGAGAACGAGCCAAGGAACACCAACCCGGTCTGCAGAGGTCACGACAAGCTCCTCCCAAAGCAAGACACGCTCCTCCCTCCGACTCCTGCCGTAGACAAAGGAGAGGAAAACGGTCCCCCTGCTCTCCAGTGAAGTGACTCTGCAATGAACCGCCTGCTCCGAAAAGCTCAAAACGGAGAGGTGGAGGAAGCTGGGGTCCCAACCAATCCAGATCCTCGTTCCAGGTCCGCCATCATAATCAAAGAACCAGTCCCACCGATCTCTAATACCAGAAGAAAGCAGAGTGGCATTAGAGAAAGAGACACGAGTCTCAAGGAGACCCACAGATGAAGATCAAACCGAGAAATAAGATCCCGAACAGCCCTCCCATGGTCCCTCTTGTTGAGACCCCTCACATTCCAAACACCTGTCGGAATCATAAGGAAACACCGGAGCGGGCTGCATATTCAGGGCCCATGGAAGAAGGAGAGTCCTCGTTCAGACTCTGAAGGACATGAAAGTGGTTACGGAATTCCTCCACAGGTTGGGAGGAAGATTTTTCATTAGCCCCACTGCCAGCGCCACGCAGAGGAGACGGGGCGGTCAGTCCCCCACCATCACTCGCAACACACGTCCCGATGAGCCTGGGCAACCGCGGCACTACCTCCTCCACCCCGAGGAGACGGGGTAGCCTCCACCTCCTTCGCTGAGGTAACCATCACCGCCTTCCCCTTCTTCCACTGCTTCAGCTTTTTCCATGCATCCTTGGCCTGTGGGGCCGTTAGCGTAGTGGGGGTAGCCTTGGTTTGGGAAGCGGCCTGAGCAGCCATCGGGGCAGCAGACGGGGCAGCCATGTCAATCTTCCTCGGCGGGTTAGGGGCATGCGCCAAAATGGGCTGAACGATCCGTGGGCATTTAGTCTTGGTATGGCTCCAAGACTTACATTCTTCACACATGGTCGGCCTCCACTCGTACTCAACGAGAACCGTAACAGCCCCCGCCGATCCTCCTCCTTCTTTAGGGAGACGGATGGTGAAGCGATCTATGAAGTCATCCTTCAGGTTCTTCAGGACACAAACCCGAGCAAAGTCAATCCGGGCCGTGCGATTCGTAGCCGAATCAGCAAAAAGCGGCTGGCCCACAGCACTTGCAATGATTCCTAAACCCTCGGGGGTCCAGAATTCTCCCGGAATATTCCACAACTTGATCCATAACGGAACTTCGTCATGTTCCTTCTTTTCGAAGGACATCCCAGGCTTCCAAGCCTCAAGAAAGAGAGGCTGCCCATGCAAAAGCCACGGACCGCCCTCCAACACAGCGTTCATGGCCTCCTCCGACTGGAAGCGGAACTTGAAGAATCCGTTAATAGAGGCCCGGACCTCCACCACTCCAGTCCAAGTAGCTCGGAAGTATTTCTCAACAAAGGGGAAGTACGGCCGTTTCCCGAGAAAGTACCCAACAAGGGTATGGCTCCAACGCGCCATTCCTTTGCATGCCACCTCCCACGTCGGGCAAACCACAGCAACGCCGTCCACGACCTCCGGCGGGTGTAAGCAAGAGGAATGCGCTGCCGTCCCAAAGTTTGCGTGTGCTCCCCATGAAGGGCTGCCACGAAGGACTTCTTCTCGCCGTTCGGGCTAGCCAAAGAGGGGGCAGCCCTCTCGATGTTCTCCGTTAACTCAAGGGGTTTGACACTCGGGGCGGCACCATGACCCACAGCCCCGCAGTCCACTCCGGCTTTTGCCTCGCGGTCCACTCCGGCCTTAGAGGGTGGCGGGGTGCCCGGCCGCTTCTTGCCCATGGAATTCACGCGCGGCTCATCACGGAGAGGTTGAGAGATAACGACCCCACTACGAGGAAGGGTACGAACAGCCCTAACAACCGGGTTCGACCCATGAGAGGGCACCTTCCTCGCGTCCCCCTCCCGTTGTTGAGGGTTCGTCAAGGCCGGCAAGGGAACTTCCGAAAACCTTGAATCAACACGAACAGTCGTGGCATCAACGGCAGTCACCAATTCTATATGTTGGGAGGGCGCAAGGCTCATGTGAACGTCGGGAACGTCGGGAATTCCCGAAGACGCGGCCACGAGGGAGGCGACCTCTTCCGATCCCGAAGCAACGTCCGTAAAGGGTCCCACCTTAACTTTTGATGCAAGCATTGATTCAATCCCGAGAACACGGCGGAAGAGCTCGTGAAACGCCTCGCCTTTGAAGTCCGCGGCAAAGTCGGGGAAATTTGCCGAGAGAGCGGTGGTAACCTCGGAACCACCCGTTGCCATCGTTGAGGAGGAAAGACCCGCCATAGTGGTGCCACAAAATGAGGAAGAGGATGAAGAGGATGCCATAAACGCGCAAGGTGGATGAAAGACGCGTAACAGAAGCGGCCGCGGATGCCGTGAAGGAAGAAGGTCACGGAAGCGGTAGGTGAAGAGCCTCGATACAAATCTCGCCGGAGCACCTCCAAACGCCGTCTGGACCCGGCGGTGGAGATGCGATCACGCGCGGCAGCGGCGGAGAACGTTGGGAAGCTCACGGCAGCAGCGGCGTGAAGGAAGATGAAGAGTCACGGAACTCGGTATGAAACTCGCCGGGACACCTCCTAGCGCCGTCTGGACCCGGCGGTGGAGATGCGGCCGCGCGCGGCAGCGGTGGAGAAAGCTGGAAAGGTCGCGCAGCAGCGGCGTGGTGGAAGATGAAGGGTCACGGAAGCGTAGGTGAAAAGCCTTGGTACATAATCTCGCCGGGACACCTCCGGGCGCCGTCCGGATCCGGGCGTTGGAGATGCGGTCGGTCGCGGCAACGGCGGAGAACGCTGGGAAGAACGGCAGCAACGGGTGGTGGGGGAAGAACTCGGGCCGGGAACCAAAAGTGGCGGGCCTCCAAACACCGTTTGAGCCCGGCGATGGAGGACCACGTGAGCAACCCTCGCCGGACCAGGAGATGGTTGTGGAAGAGGTGGAGGGGCTCGCCGGCGGGAAGTGAGAGGGGGGGGGGGTAACGTTTGAAATTCAAGGAAAAAAGAGAGAGAAAATCGCTAGAGAGATGTTAGAGAGAGAAAAAGTCTTCATCCGATAACCAAAGGGCATTCTGACAAGTAAAATGCCTTGTCGAACAAGTCGAATGCCTTGTTTGCAAAGTCGGATGCCTTGTTGAACAAGTCGAATGCCTTGTTGAACACGTCGACTGCCTTGTTGACGAAATCTTGCCTTGTTGACCAAGTAGAATGCCTTGTTCACCAAGTCGAATGCCCTTTTGAACAAGTAGAATTCCTTGTTGAACAAGTCGAATGCGCTCCAATGCCCTGTGAAACAAGTGCAATGCCTTATTGAACAAGTCGAATGCCTTGTTGACCAAGTAATGGCTTGTTGAACAAGTTTGAATTCCTTGTTGACCAAGTTATGCCTTGTTGAACAAGTTGATTGCCTTGTTGAACAAGTCGAATGCCAAGTTGATCAAGTCATGGCTTGTTGACCAAGTAGAATGTCTTGTTGAACAAGTTAAATGTCTTGTTGACCATATATTGCCTTGATGAACAAGTTGAATGCCTTGTTGAACAAGTTGAATGCCAAATTGACCAAGTCATGCGTTGTTGACCAAGTAGAACGCATTGTTGACCAAGTAGAATGTCTAGTTGAACAAGTAGAATGGCTTGATGAACAAGTCAAATGCCTTGTTGGCCAAGTAGAATGCCTTGTTGAACAAGTTGAATGCCTTGTTGACCAAGTAGAATGATTTGTTAAACACGTCAATTGCCTTTTTGAACAAGAAGAATGCATGGTATGCCTTGTTGACCAAGTCGAATGCCCTTTTGAACAAGTAAAATGCCTTGTCGAACAAGTCGAATGCCTTGTTTACAAAGTCGGATGCCATTTTAAACAAGTCGAATGCCTTGTTGAACACGTCGACTGCCTTGTTGACGAAATCTTGCCTTGGTTAACAAGTAGAATGCTTTGTTCACCAAGTCGAATGCCCTTTTGAACAAGTAGAATTCCTTGTGGAACAAGTCGAATGCGTTGCAATGCCCTGTGAAACAAGTGCAATGCCTTATTGAACAAGTCGAATGCCTTGTTGACCAAGTAATGTCTTCTTGAACAAGTTAAATTCCTTGTTGACCAAGTTATGGCTTGTTGAACAAGTTGATTGCCTTGTTGAACAAAGTCGAATGCCAAGTTGACCAAGTCATGGCTTGTTGACCAAGTAGAATGTCTTGTTGAACAAGTTAAATGTCTTGTTGACCATGTCTTGCCTTGATGAACAAGTTGAATGCCATGTTGAACAAGTTGAATGCCAAATTGACCAAGTCATGCGTTGTTGATCAAGTAGAACGCATTGTTGACCAAGGAGAATGTCCAGTTGAACAAGTAGAATGGCTTGATGAACAAGTCAAATGCCTTGTTGGCCAAGTAGAATGCCTTGTTGAACAAGTTGAATGCCCTTGTTGACCAAGTAGAATGATTTGTTAAACACGTCAATTGCCTTTTTGAACAAGAAGAATGCATGGTATGCCTTGTTGACCAAGTCGAATTCCCTTTTGAACAAGTAAAATGCCTTGTCGAACAAGTCGAATGCCTTGTTTACAAAGTTGGATGCCATTTTGAACAAGTCGAATGCCTTGTTGAACACGTCGACTGCCTTGTTGACGAAATCTTGCCTTGTTGACCAAGTAGAATGCTTTGTTCACCAAGTCGAATGCCCTTTTGAACAAGTAGAATTCCTTGAGGAACAAGTCGAATGCGTTGCAATGCCCTGTGAAACAAGTGCAATGCCTTATTGAACAAGTTGAATGCCTTGTTGACCAAGTAATGGCTTCTTGAACAAGTTGAATTCCTTGTTGACCAAGTTATGGCTTGTTGAACAAGTTGATTGCCTTGTTGAACAAAGTCGAATGCCAAGTTGACCAAGTCATGGCTTGTTGACCAAGTAGAATGTCTTGTTGAACAAGTTAAATGTCTTGTTGACCATGTCTTGCCTTGATGAACAAGTTGAATGCCATGTTGAACAAGTTGAATGCCAAATTGACCAAGTCATGCGTTGTTGATCAAGTAGAACGCATTGTTGACCAAGGAGAATGTCCAGTTGAACAAGTAGAATGGCTTGATGAACAAGTCAAATGCCTTGTTGGCCAAGTAGAATGCCTTGTTGAACAAGTTGAATGCCCTTGTTGACCAAGTAGAATGATTTGTTAAACACGTCAATTGCCTTTTTGAACAAGAAGAATGCATGGTATGCCTTGTTGACCAAGTCGAATTCCCTTTTGAACAAGTAAAATGCCTTGTCGAACAAGTCGAATGCCTTGTTTACAAAGTTGGATGCCATTTTGAACAAGTCGAATGCCTTGTTGAACACGTCGACTGCCTTGTTGACGAAATCTTGCCTTGTTGACCAAGTAGAATGCTTTGTTCACCAAGTCGAATGCCCTTTTGAACAAGTAGAATTCCTTGAGGAACAAGTCGAATGCGTTGCAATGCCCTGTGAAACAAGTGCAATGCCTTATTGAACAAGTCGAATGCCTTGTTGACCAAGTAATGGCTTCTTGAACAAGTTGAATTCCTTGTTGACCAAGTTATGGCTTGTTGAACAAGTTGATTGCCTTGTTGAACAAAGTCGAATGCCAAGTTGACCAAGTCATGGCTTGTTGACCAAGTAGAATGTCTTGTTGAAGAAGTTAAATGTCTTGTTGACCATGTCTTGCCTTGATGAACAAGTTGAATGCCATGTTGAACAAGTTGAATGCCAAATTGACCAAGTCATGCGTTGTTGATCAAGTAGAACGCATTGTTGACCAAGGAGAATGTCCAGTTGAACAAGTAGAATGGCTTGATGAACAAGTCAAATGCCTTGTTGGCCAAGTAGAATGCCTTGTTGAACAAGTTGAATGCCTTGTTGACCAAGTAGAATGATTTGTTAAACACGTCAATTGCCTTTTTGAACAAGAAGAATGCATGGTATGCCTTGTTGACCAAGTCGAATGCCCTTTTGAACAAGTAAAATGCCTTGTCGAACAAGTCGAATGCCTTGTTTACAAAGTCGGATGCCTTGTTGAACAAGTCGAATGCCTTGTTGAACACGTCGACTACCTTGTTGACGAAATCATGCCTTGTGGACCAAGTAGAATGCCTTGTTCACCAAGTCGAATGCCCTTTTGAACAAGTAGAATTCCTTGTTGAACAAGTCGAATGCGTTCCAATGCCCTGTGAAACAAGTGCAATGCCTTCTTGAACAAGTCGAATGCCTTGTTGACCAAGTAATTGCTTGTTGAACAAGTTTGAATTCCTTGTTGACCAAGTTATGCCTTGTTGAACAAGTTGATTGCCTTGTTGAACAAGTCGAATGCCAAGTTGATCAAGTCATGGCTTGTTGACCAAGTAGAATGTCTTGTTGAACAAGTTAAATGTCTTGTTGACCATATATTGCCTTGATGAACAAGTTGAATGCCTTGTTGAACAAGTTGAATGCCAAATTGACCAAGTCATGCGTTGTTGACCAAGTAGAACGCATTGTTGACCAAGTAGAATGTCTAGTTGAACAAGTAGAATGGCTTGATGAACAAGTCAAATGCCTTGTTGGCCAAGTAGAATGCCTTGTTGAACAAGTTGAATGCCCTTGTTGACCAAGTAGAATGATTTGTTAAACACGTCAATTGCCTTTTTGAACAAGAAGAATGCATGGTATGCCTTGTTGACCAAGTCGAATTCCCTTTTGAACAAGTAAAATGCCTTGTCGAACAAGTCGAATGCCTTGTTTACAAAGTTGGATGCCATTTTGAACAAGTCGAATGCCTTGTTGAACACGTCGACTGCCTTGTTGACGAAATCTTGCCTTGTTGACCAAGTAGAATGCTTTGTTCACCAAGTCGAATGCCCTTTTGAACAAGTAGAATTCCTTGAGGAACAAGTCGAATGCGTTGCAATGCCCTGTGAAACAAGTGCAATGCCTTATTGAACAAGTCGAATGCCTTGTTGACCAAGTAATGGCTTCTTGAACAAGTTGAATTCCTTGTTGACCAAGTTATGGCTTGTTGAACAAGTTGATTGCCTTGTTGAACAAAGTCGAATGCCAAGTTGACCAAGTCATGGCTTGTTGACCAAGTAGAATGTCTTGTTGAACAAGTTAAATGTCTTGTTGACCATGTCTTGCCTTGATGAACAAGTTGAATGCCATGTTGAACAAGTTGAATGCCAAATTGACCAAGTCATGCGTTGTTGATCAAGTAGAACGCATTGTTGACCAAGGAGAATGTCTAGTTGAACAAGTAGAATGGCTTGATGAACAAGTCAAATGCCTTGTTGGCCAAGTAGAATGCCTTGTTGAACAAGTTGAATGCCTTGTTGACCAAGTAGAATGATATGTTAAACACGTCAATTGCCTTTTTGAACAAGAAGAATGCATGGTATGCCTTGTTGACCAAGTCGAATGCCCTTTTGAACAAGTAAAATGCCTTCTCGAACAAGTCGAATGCCTTGTTTACAAAGTCGGATGCCTTGTTGAACAAGTCGAATGCCTTGTTGAACACGTCGACTGCCTTGTTGACGAAATCATGCCTTGTGGACCAAGTAGAATGCCTTGTTCACCAAGTCGAATGCCCTTTTGAACAAGTAGAATTCCTTGTTGAACAAGTCGAATGCGTTCCAATGCCCTGTGAAACAAGTGCAATGCCTTCTTGAACAAGTCGAATGCCTTGTTGACCAAGTAATGGCTTGTTGAACAAGTTGAATTCCTTGTTGACCAAGTTATGCCTTGTTGAACAAGTTGATTGCCTTGTTGAACAAGTCGAATGCCAGGTTGATCAAGTCATGGCTTGTTGACCAAGTAGAATGTCTTGTTGAACAAGTTAAATGTCTTGTTGCCATATATTGCCTTGATGAACAAGTTGAATGCCTTGTTGAACAAGTTGAATGCCAAATTGACCAAGTCATGCGTTGTTGACCAAGTAGAACGCATTGTTGACCAAGTAGAATGTCTAGTTGAACAAGTAGAATGGCTTGATGAACAAGTCAAATGCCTTGTTGGCCAAGTAGAATGCCTTGTTGAACAAGTTGAATGCCTTGTTGACCAAGTAGAATGATTTGTTAAACACGTCAATTGCCTTTTTGAACAAGAAAAATGCATGGTATGCCTTGTTGACCAAGTCGAATGCCCTTTTGAACAAGTAAAATGCCTTCTCGAACAAGTCGAATGCCTTGTTTACAAAGTCGGATGCCTTGTTGAACAAGTCGAATGCCTTGTTGAACACGTCGACTGCCTTGTTGACGAAAGCTTGCCTTGTTGACCAAGTTAGAATGCGTTGCTCACCAAGTCGAATGCCCTTTTGAACAAGTAGAATTCCTTGTTGAACAAGTCGAATGCGTTCCAATGCCCTGTGAAACAAGTGCAATGCCTTATTGAACAAGTCGAATGCCTTGTTGACCAAGTAATGGCTTGTTGAACAAGTTGAATCCCTTGTTGACCAAGTTATGCCTTGTTGAACAAGTTGATAGCCTTGTTCAACAAGTCGAATGCCAAGTTGATCAAGTCATGGCTTGTTGACCAAGTAGAATGCCTTGTTGAACAATTTAAATGTCTTGTTGACCATATATTGCGTTGATGAACAAGTTGAATGCCTTGTTGAACAATTTGAATGCCAAATTGACCAAGTCATGCGTTGTTGACCAAGTAGAACGCATTGTTGACTAAGTAGAATGTCTAGTTGAACAAGTAGAATGGCTTGATGAACAAGTCAAATGCCTTGTTGGCCAAGTAGAATGCCTTGTTGAACAAGTTGAATGCCTTGTTGACCAAGTAGAATGATTTATTAAACACGTCAATTGCCTTTTTGAACAAGAAGAATGCATGGTATGCCTTGTTGACCAAGTCGAATGCCCTTTTGAACAAGTAAAATGCCTTGTCGAACAAGTCGAATGCCTTGTTTACAAAGTCGGATGCCTTGTTGAACAAGTCGAATGCCTTGTTGAACACATCGACTGCCTTGTTGACGAAATCTTGCCTTGTTGACCAAGTAGAATGCCTTGTTCACCAAGTCGAATGCCCTTTTGAACAAGTAGAATTCCTTGTTGAACAAGTCGAATGCGTTCCAATGCCCTGTGAAACAAGTGCAATGCCTTATTGAACAAGTCGAATGCCTTGTTGACCAAGTAATGGCTTGTTGAACAAGTTGAATTCCTTATTGACCAAGTTATGCCTTGTTGAACAAGTTGATGGCCTTGTTCAACAAGTCGAATGCCAAGTTGATCAAGTCATGGCTTGTTGACCAAGTAGAATGATTTGTTAAACACGTCAATTGCCTTTTTGAACAAGAAGAATGCATGGTATGCCTTGTTGACCAAGTCGAATGCCCTTTTGAACAAGTAAAATGCCTTGTCGAACAAGTCGAATGCCTTGTTTACAAAGTCGGATGCCTTGTTGAACAAGTCGAATGCCTTGTTGAACACGTCGACTGCCTTGTTGACGAAATCTTGCCTTGTTGACCAAGTCGGATGCCTTGTTGAACAAGTCGAATGCCCTTTTGAACAAGTAGAATTCCTTGTTGAACAAGTCGAATGCGTTGCAATGCCCTGTGAAACAAGTGCAATGCCTTATTGGACAAGTCGAATGCCTTGTTGACCAAGTAATGGCTTGTTGAACAGTTGAATCCCTTGTTGACCAAGTTATGCCTTGTTGAACAAGTTGATTGCCTTGTTGAACAAAGTAGAATGCCAAGTTGACCATGTCATGGCTTGTTGACCAAGTAGAATGTCTTGTTGAAGAAGTTAAATGTCTTGTTGACCATGTCTTGCCTTGATGAACAAGTTGAATGCCATGTTGAACAAGTTGAATGCCAAATTGACCAAGTCATGCGTTCTTGATCAAGTAGAACGCATTGTTGACCAAGTAGAATGTCTAGTTGAACAAGTAGAATGGCTTGATGAACAAGTCAAATGCCTTGTTGGCCAAGTAGAATACCTTGTTGAACAAGTTGAATGCCTTGTTGCCCAAGTAGAATGATTTGTTAAACACGTCAATTGCCTTTTTGAACAAGAAGAATGCATGGTATGCCTTGTTGACCAAGTCGAATGCCCTTTTGAACAAGTAAAATGCCTTGTCGAACAAGTCGAATGCCTTGTTTACAAAGTCGGAT
Source organism: Linderniella brevidens (assembly GCA_004919715.1). Taxonomy (NCBI): domain Eukaryota; kingdom Viridiplantae; phylum Streptophyta; class Magnoliopsida; order Lamiales; family Linderniaceae; genus Linderniella; species Linderniella brevidens. The sequence goes on from SWDC01000040.1 coordinate 68,184, forward strand.
GCCTTGTTGAACAAGGCGAATGCCTTGTTGAACACGTCGACTGCCTTGTTGACAAAATCTTGCCTTGTTGACCAAGTAGAATGCTTTGTTCACCAAGTCGAATGCCCTTTTGAACAAGTAGAATTCCTTGTTGAACAAGTCGAATGCGTTGCAATGCCCTGTGAAACAAGTGCAATGCCTTATTGGACAAGTCGAATGCCTTGTTGACCAAGTAATGGCTTGTTGAACAAGTTGAATCCCTTGTTGACCAAGTTATGCCTTGTTGAACAAGTTGATTGCCTTGTTGAACAAAGTAGAATGCCAAGTTGACCATGTCATGGCTTGTTGACCAAGTAGAATGTCTTGTTGAAGAAGTTAAATGTCTTGTTGACCATGTCTTGCCTTGATGAACAAGTTGAATGCCTTGTTGAACAAGTTGAATGCCAAATTGACCTAGTCATGCGTTGTTGACCAAGTAGATAGCATTGTTGACCAAGTAGAATGTCTAGTTGAACAAGTAGAATGGCTTGAGGAACAAGTCAAATGCCTTGTTGGCCAAGTAGAATGCCTTGTTGAACAAGTTGAATGCCTTGTTGACCAAGTAGAATGATTTGTTAAACACGTCAATTGCCTTTTTGAACAAGAAGAATGCATGGTATGCCTTGTTGACCAAGTCGAATGCCCTTTTGAACAAGTAAAATGCCTTGTCGAACAAGTCGAATGCCTTGTTTACAAAGTCGGATGCCTTGTTTAACAAGTCGAATGCCTAGTTGAACACGTCGACTGCCTTGCTGACAAATCTTGCCTTGTTGACCAAGTAGAATGCCTTGTTCACCAAGTCGAATGCCCTTTTGAACAAGTAGTATCCTTGTTGAACAAGTCGAATGCGTTGCAATGCCCTGTGAAACAAGTGCAATGCCTATTGAACAAGTCGAATGCCTTGTTGACCAAGTAATGGCTTGTTGAACAAGTTGAATTGCTTGTTGACAAAGTTATGCCTTGTTGAACAAGTTGATTGCCTTGTTGAACAAGTCGAATGCCAAGTTGACCAAGTCATGGCTTGTTGACAAAGTAGGATGTCTTGTTGAAGAAGTTAAATGTCTTGTTGACCATGTCTTGCCTTGATGAACAAGTTGAATGCCATGTTGAACAAGTTGAATGCCAAATTGACCAAGTCATGCGTTCTTGATCAAGTAGAACGCATTGTTGACCAAGTAGAATGTCTAGTTGAACAAGTAGAATGGCTTGATGAACAAGTCAAATGCCTTGTTGGCCAAGTAGAATACCTTGTTGAACAAGTTGAATGCCTTGTTGCCCAAGTAGAATGATTTGTTAAACACGTCAATTGCCTTTTTAAACAAGAAAATGCATGGTATGCCTTGTTGACCAAGTCGAATGCCCTTTTGAACAAGTAAAATGCCTTGTCGAACAAGTCGAATGCCTTGTTTACAAAGTCGGATGCCTTGTTGAACAAGGCGAATGCCTTGTTGAACACGTCGACTGCCTTGTTGACAAAATCTTGCCTTGTTGACCAAGTAGAATGCTTTGTTCACCAAGTCGAATGCCCTTTTGAACAAGTAGAATTCCTTGTTGAACAAGTCGAATGCGTTGCAATGCCCTGTGAAACAAGTGCAATGCCTTATTGGACAAGTCGAATGCCTTGTTGACCAAGTAATGGCTTGTGAACAAGTTGAATCCCTTGTTGACCAAGTTATGCCTTGTTGAACAAGTTGATTGCCTTGTTGAACAAAGTAGAATGCCAAGTTGACCATGTCATGGCTTGTTGACCAAGTAGAATGTCTTGTTGAAGAAGTTAAATGTCTTGTTGACCATGTCTTGCCTTGATGAACAAGTTGAATGCCATGTTGAACAAGTTGAATGCCAAATTGACCAAGTCATGCGTTCTTGATCAAGTAGAACGCATTGTTGACCAAGTAGAATGTCTAGTTGAACAAGTAGAATGGCTTGATGAACAAGTCAAATGCCTTGTTGGCCAAGTACAATACCTTGTTGAACAAGTTGAATGCCTTGTTGCCCAAGTAGAATGATTTGTTAAACACGTCAATTGCCTTTTTGAACAAGAAGAATGCATGGTATGCCTTGTTGACCAAGTCGAATGCCCTTTTGAACAAGTAAAATGCCTTGTCGAACAAGTCGAATGCCTTGTTTACAAAGTCGGATGCCTTGTTGAACAAGGCGAATGCCTTGTTGAACACGTCGACTGCCTTGTTGACGAAATCTTGCCTTGTTGACCAAGTAGAATGCTTTGTTCACCAAGTCGAATGCCCTTTTGAACAAGTAGAATTCCTTGTTGAACAAGTCGAATGTGTTGCAATGCCCTGTGAAACAAGTGCAATGCCTTATTGGACAAGTCGAATGCCTTGTTGACCAAGTAATGGCTTTATGAACAAGTTGAATTCCTTGTTGACCAAGTTATGCCTTGTTGAACAAGTTGATTGCCTTGTTGAACAAAGTAGAATGCCAAGTTGACCAAGTCATGGCTTTGTTGACCAAGTAGAATGTCTTGTTGAAGAAGTTAAATGTCTTGTTGACCATGTCTTGCCTTGATGAACAAGTTGAATGCCTTGTTGAACAAGTTGAATGCCAAATTGACCTAGTCATGCGTTGTTGACCAAGTAGATAGCATTGTTGACCAAGTAGAATGTCTAGTTGAACAAGTAGAATGGCTTGAGGAACAAGTCAAATGCCTTGTTGGCCAAGTAGAATGCCTTGTTGAACAAGTTGAATGCCTTGTTGACCAAGTAGAATGATTTGTTAAACACGTCAATTGCCTTTTTGAACAAGAAGAATGCATGGTATGCCTTGTTGACCAAGTCGAATGCCCTTTTGAACAAGTAAAATGCCTTGTCGAACAAGTCGAATGCCTTGTTTACAAAGTCGGATGCCTTGTTTAACAAGTCGAATGCCTAGTTGAACACGTCGACTGCCTTGCTGACAAAATCTTGCCTTGTTGACCAAGTAGAATGCCTTGTTCACCAAGTCGAATGCCCTTTTGAACAAGTAGTATCCTTGTTGAACAAGTCGAATGCGTTGCAATGCCCTGTGAAACAAGTGCAATGCCTTATTGAACAAGTCGAATGCCTTGTTGACCAAGTAATGGCTTGTTGAACAAGTTGAATTCCTTGTTGACAAAGTTATGCCTTGTTGAACAAGTTGATTGCCTTGTTGAACAAGTCGAATGCCAAGTTGAACAAGTCATGGCTTGTTGACAAAGTAGAATGTCTTGTTGAACAAGTTAAATGTCTTTATGACCATGTGTTGCCTTGATGAACAAGTTGAATGCCTTGTTGAACAAGTTGAATGCCAAATTGACCAAGTCATGCGTTGTTGACCAAGTAGAACGCATTGTTGACCAAGTAGAATGTCTAGTTGAACAAGTAGAATGGCTTGAGGAACAAGTCAAATGCCTTGTTGGCCAAGTAGAATGCCTTGTTGAACAAGTTGAATGCCTTGTTGACCAAGTAGAATGATTTGTTAAACACGTCAATTGCCTTTTTGAACAAGAAGAATGCATGGTATGCCTTGTTGACCAAGTCGAATGCCCTTTTGAACAAGTAAAATGCCTTGTCGAACAAGTCGAATGCCTTGTTTACAAAGTCGGATGCCTTGTTGGACAAGTCGAATGCCTTGTTGAACACGTCGACTGCCTTGTCGACGAAATCATGCCATGTTGACCAAGTAGAATGCCTTGTTCACCAAGTCGAATGCCCTTTTGAACAAGTAGAATTCCTTGTTGAACAAGTCGAATGCCTTGGTATTGCCTTTGAAAAAGTGCAATGCCTTATTGAACAAGTCAATGCCTTGTTGACCAAGTAATGGCTTGTTGAACAAGTTGAATTCGTTGCTGACCAAGTTATGCCTTGTTGAACAAGTTGATTGCCTTGTTGAAAAAATCATGGCTTGTTGACCAAGTAGAATGTCTTGTTGAACAAGTTAAATGTCTTGTTGACCATGTATTGCCTTGATGAACAAGTTGAATGCCAAATTGACCAAGTCATGCGTTGTTGACCAAGTAGAACGCATTGTTGACCAAGTAGAATGTCTAGTTGAACAAGTAGAATGGCTTGAGGAACAAGTCAAATGCCTTGTTGGCCAAGTAGAATGCCTTGTTGAACAAGTTGAATGCCTTGTTGACCAAGTATAATGATTTGTTAAACACGTCAATTGCCTTTTTGAACAAGAAGAATGCATGGTATGCCTTGTTGACCAAGTCGAATGCCGTTTTGAACAAGTAAAATGCCTTGTCGAACAAGTCGAATGCCTTGTTTACAAAGTCGGATGCCTTGTTGAACAAGTCGAATGCCTTGTTGAACACGTCGACTGCCTTGTTGACGAAATCTTGCCTTGTTGACCAAGTAGAATGCCTTGTTCACCAAGTCGAATGCCCTTTTGAACAAGTAGAATTCCTTGTTGAACAAGTCGAATGTGTTGCAATGCGCTGTGAAACAAGTGCAATGCCTTATTGGACAAGTCGAATGCCTTGTTGACCAAGTAATGGCTTTATGAACAAGTTGAATTCCTTGTTGACCAAGTTATGCCTTGTTGAACAAGTTGATTGCCTTGTTGAACAAAGTAGAATGCCAAGTTGACCAAGTCATGGCTTTGTTGACCAAGTAGAATGTCTTGTTGAAGAAGTTAAATGTCTTGTTGACCATGTCTTGCCTTGATGAACAAGTTGAATGCCTTGTTGAACAAGTTGAATGCCAAATTGACCTAGTCATGCGTTGTTGACCAAGTAGATAGCATTGTTGACCAAGTAGAATGTCTAGTTGAACAAGTAGAATGGCTTGAGGAACAAGTCAAATGCCTTGTTGGCCAAGTAGAATGCCTTGTTGAACAAGTTGAATGCCTTGTTGACCAAGTAGAATGATTTGTTAAACACGTCAATTGCCTTTTTGAACAAGAAGAATGCATGGTATGCCTTGTTGACCAAGTCGAATGCCCTTTTGAACAAGTAAAATGCCTTGTCGAACAAGTCGAATGCCTTGTTTACAAAGTCGGATGCCTTGTTTAACAAGTCGAATGCCTAGTTGAACACGTCGACTGCCTTGCTGACAAAATCTTGCCTTGTTGACCAAGTAGAATGCCTTGTTCACCAAGTCGAATGCCCTTTTGAACAAGTAGTATCCTTGTTGAACAAGTCGAATGCGTTGCAATGCCCTGTGAAACAAGTGCAATGCCTTATTGAACAAGTCGAATGCCTTGTTGACCAAGTAATGGCTTGTTGAACAAGTTGAATTCCTTGTTGACAAAGTTATGCCTTGTTGAACAAGTTGATTGCCTTGTTGAACAAAGTAGAATGCCAAGTTGACCATGTCATGGCTTGTTGACCAAGTAGAATGTCTTGTTGAAGAAGTTAAATGTCTTGTTGACCATGTCTTGCCTTGATGAACAAGTTGAATGCCATGTTGAACAAGTTGAATGCCAAATTGACCAAGTCATGCGTTCTTGATCAAGTAGAACGCATTGTTGACCAAGTAGAATGTCTAGTTGAACAAGTAGAATGGCTTGATGAACAAGTCAAATGCCTTGTTGGCCAAGTAGAATACCTTGTTGAACAAGTTGAATGCCTTGTTGCCCAAGTAGAATGATTTGTTAAACACGTCAATTGCCTTTTTGAACAAGAAGAATGCATGGTATGCCTTGTTGACCAAGTCGAATGCCCTTTTGAACAAGTAAAATGCCTTGTCGAACAAGTCGAATGCCTTGTTTACAAAGTCGGATGCCTTGTTGAACAAGGCGAATGCCTTGTTGAACACGTCGACTGCCTTGTTGACGAAATCTTGCCTTGTTGACCAAGTAGAATGCTTTGTTCACCAAGTCGAATGCCCTTTTGAACAAGTAGAATTCCTTGTTGAACAAGTCGAATGTGTTGCAATGCCCTGTGAAACAAGTGCAATGCCTTATTGGACAAGTCGAATGCCTTGTTGACCAAGTAATGGCTTTATGAACAAGTTGAATTCCTTGTTGACCAAGTTATGCCTTGTTGAACAAGTTGATTGCCTTGTTGAACAAAGTAGAATGCCAAGTTGACCAAGTCATGGCTTTGTTGACCAAGTAGAATGTCTTGTTGAAGAAGTTAAATGTCTTGTTGACCATGTCTTGCCTTGATGAACAAGTTGAATGCCTTGTTGAACAAGTTGAATGCCAAATTGACCAAGTCATGCGTTGTTGACCAAGTAGAACGCATTGTTGACCAAGTAGAATGTCTAGTTGAACAAGTAGAATGGCTTGAGGAACAAGTCAAATGCCTTGTTGGCCAAGTAGAATGCCTTGTTGAACAAGTTGAATGCCTTGTTGACCAAGTAGAATGATTTGTTAAACACGTCAATTGCCTTTTTGAACAAGAAGAATGCATGGTATGCCTTGTTGACCAAGTCGAATGCCCTTTTGAACAAGTAAAATGCCTTGTCGAACAAGTCGAATGCCTTGTTTACAAAGTCGGATGCCTTGTTGGACAAGTCGAATGCCTTGTTGAACACGTCGACTGCCTTGTCGACGAAATCATGCCATGTTGACCAAGTAGAATGCCTTGTTCACCAAGTCGAATGCCCTTTTGAACAAGTAGAATTCCTTGTTGAACAAGTCGAATGCCTTGGTATTGCCTTTGAAAAAAGTGCAATGCCTTATTGAACAAGTCAAATGCCTTGTTGACCAAGTAATGGCTTGTTGAACAAGTTGAATTCGTTGCTGACCAAGTTATGCCTTGTTGAACAAGTTGATTGCCTTGTTGAAAAAATCATGGCTTGTTGACCAAGTAGAATGTCTTGTTGAACAAGTTAAATGTCTTGTTGACCATGTATTGCCTTGATGAACAAGTTGAATGCCAAATTGACCAAGTCATGCGTTGTTGACCAAGTAGAACGCATTGTTGACCAAGTAGAATGTCTAGTTGAACAAGTAGAATGGCTTGAGGAACAAGTCAAATGCCTTGTTGGCCAAGTAGAATGCCTTGTTGAACAAGTTGAATGCCTTGTTGACCAAGTATAATGATTTGTTAAACACGTCAATTGCCTTTTTGAACAAGAAGAATGCATGGTATGCCTTGTTGACCAAGTCGAATGCCCTTTTGAACAAGTAAAATGCCTTGTCGAACAAGTCGAATGCCTTGTTTACAAAGTCGGATGCCTTGTTGAACAAGTCGAATGCCTTGTTGAACACGTCGACTGCCTTGTTGACGAAATCTTGCCTTGTTGACCAAGTAGAATGCCTTGTTCACCAAGTCGAATGCCCTTTTGAACAAGTAGAATTCCTTGTTGAACAAGTCGAATGCGTTGCAATGCCCTATGAAACAAGTGCAATGCCTTTTGAACAAGTAGAATTGCCTTGTTGACCAAGTAATGGCTTGTTAAACAAGTTGAATTCGTTGTTGACCATGTTATGCTTTGTTGAACAAAGTCGAATGCCAAGTTGACCAAGTCATGGCTTGTTGACCAAGTAGAATGTCTTGTTGAACAAGTTAAATGTTTAGTTGACCATGTATTGCCTTGATGAACAAGTTGAATGCTTTGTTGAACAAGTCGAATGCCAAATTGACCAAGTCATGCGTTGTTGACCAAGTAGAACGCATTGTTGACCAAGTAGAATGTCCAGTTGAACAAGTAGAATGGCTTGATGAGCAAGTCAAATGCCTTGTTGGCCAAGTAGAATGTCTTGTTGAACAAGTTGAATGCCTAGTTAACCAAGTAGAATGATTTGTTAAACACGTCAATTGCCTTTTTGAACGAGAAGAATGCATGGTGTGCCTTGTTGACATGTCGAATGCCCTTTTGAACAAGTAAAATGCCTTGTCGAACAAGTCGAATGCCTTGTTCACAAAGTCGGATGCCTTGTTGAACAAGTCGAATGCCTTGTTGAACACGTCGACTGCCTTGTCGACGAAATCATGCCTTGTTGACCAAGTAGAATGCCTTGTTCACCACGTCGAATGCCCTTTTGAACAAGTAGAATTCCTTGTTGAACAAGTCGAATGCCTTGTATTGCCTTTGAAAAAAGTGCAATGCCTTATTGAACAAGTCAAATGCCTTGTTGACCAAGTAATGGCTTGTTGAACAAGTTGAATTCGTTGCTGACCAAGTTATGCCTTGTTGAACAAGTTGATTGCCTTGTTGAACAAATCATGGCTTGTTGACCAAGTAGAATGTCTTGTTGAACAAGTTAAATGTCTTGTTGACCATGTATTACCTTGATGAACAAGTTGAATGCCAAATTGACCAAGTCATGCGTTGTTGACCAAGTAGAACGCATTGTTGACCAAGTAGAATGTCTAGTTGAACAAGTAGAATGGCTTGAGGAACAAGTCAAATGCCTTGTTGGCCAAGTAGAATGCCTTGTTGAACAAGTTGAATGCCTTGTTGACCAAGTAGAATGATTTGTTAAACACGTCAATTGCCTTTTTGAACAAGAAGAATGCATGGTATGCCTTGTTGACCAAGTCGAATGCCCTTTTGAACAAGTAAAATGCCTTGTCGAACAAGTCGAATGCCTTGTTTACAAAGTCGGATGCCTTGTTGAACAAGTCGAATGCCTTGTTGAACACGTCACTGCCTTGTTGACGAAATCTTTCCTTGTTGACCAAGTAGAATGCCTTGTTCACCAAGTCGAATGCCCTTTTGAACAAGTAGAATTCCTTGTTGAACAAGTCGAATGCGTTGCAATGCCCTGTGAAACAAGTGCAATGCCTTTTGAACAAGTAGAATTGCCTTGTTGACCAAGTAATGGCTTGTTGAACAAGTTGAATTCGTTGTTGACCATGTTATGCTTTGTTGAACAAAGTCGAATGCCAAGTTGACCAAGTCATGGCTTGTTGACCAAGTAGAATGTCTTGTTGAACAAGTTAAATATTTTGTTGACCATGTTTTGCCTTGATGAACAAGTTGAATGCTTTGTTGAACAAGTCGAATGCCAAATTGACCAAGTCATGCGTTTTTGACCAAATAGAACGCATTGTTGACCAAGTAGAATGTCAAGTTGAACAAGTAGAATGGCTTGATGAACAAGTCAAATGCCTTGTTGGCCAAGTAGAATGTCTTGTTGAACAAGTTGAATGCCTAGTTAACCAAGTAGAATGATTTGTTAAACACGTCAATTGCCTTTTTGAACGAGAAGAATGCATGGTGTGCCTGTTGACATGTCGAATGCCCTTTTGAACAAGTAAAATGCCTTGTCGAACAAGTCGAATGCCTTGTTCACAAAGTCGGATGCCTTGTTGAACAAGTCGAATGCCTTGTTGAACACGTCGACTGCCTTGTCGACGAAATCATGCCTTGTTGACCAAGTAGAATGCCTTGTTCACCACGTCGAATGCCCTTTTGAACAAGTAGAATTCCTTGTTGAACAAGTCGAATGCCTTGTATTGCCTTTGAAAAAAGTGCAATGCCTTATTGAACAAGTCAAATGCCTTGTTGACCAAGTAATGGCTTGTTGAACAAGTTGAATTCGTTGCTGACCAAGTTATGCCTTGTTGAACAAGTTGATTGCCTTGTTGAACAAATCATGGCTTGTTGACCAAGTAGAATGTCTTGTTGAACAAGTTAAATGTCTTGTTGACCATGTATTACCTTGATGAACAAGTTGAATGCCAAATTGACCAAGTCATGCGTTGTTGACCAAGTAGAACGCATTGTTGACCAAGTAGAATGTCTAGTTGAACAAGTAGAATGGCTTGAGGAACAAGTCAAATGCCTTGTTGGCCAAGTAGAATGCCTTGTTGAACAAGTTGAATGCCTTGTTGACCAAGTAGAATGATTTGTTAAACACGTCAATTGCCTTTTTGAACAAGAAGAATGCATGGTATGCCTTGTTGACCAAGTCGAATGCCCTTTTGAACAAGTAAAATGCCTTGTCGAACAAGTCGAATGCCTTGTTTACAAAGTCGGATGCCTTGTTGAACAAGTCGAATGCCTTGTTGAACACGTCACTGCCTTGTTGACGAAATCTTTCCTTGTTGACCAAGTAGAATGCCTTGTTCACCAAGTCGAATGCCCTTTTGAACAAGTAGAATTCCTTGTTGAACAAGTCGAATGCGTTGCAATGCCCTGTGAAACAAGTGCAATGCCTTTTGAACAAGTAGAATTGCCTTGTTGACCAAGTAATGGCTTGTTGAACAAGTTGAATTCGTTGTTGACCATGTTATGCTTTGTTGAACAAAGTCGAATGCCAAGTTGACCAAGTCATGGCTTGTTGACCAAGTAGAATGTCTTGTTGAACAAGTTAAATATTTTGTTGACCATGTTTTGCCTTGATGAACAAGTTGAATGCTTTGTTGAACAAGTCGAATGCCAAATTGACCAAGTCATGCGTTTTTGACCAAATAGAACGCATTGTTGACCAAGTAGAATGTCAAGTTGAACAAGTAGAATGGCTTGATGAACAAGTCAAATGCCTTGTTGGCCAAGTAGAATGTCTTGTTGAACAAGTTGAATGCCTAGTTAACCAAGTAGAATGATTTGTTAAACACGTCAATTGCCTTTTTAAACGAGAAGAATGCATGGTATGCCTTGTTGACCAAGTCGAATGCCCTTTTGAACAAGTAAAATGCCTTGTCGAACAAGTCGAATGCCTTGTTTACAAAGTCGGATGCCTTGTTGAACAAGTCGAATGCCTTGTTGAACACGTCGACTGCCTTGTTGACGAAATCTTGCCTTGTTGACCAAGTAGAATGCCTTGTTCACCAAGTCGAATGCCCTTTTGAACAAGTAGAATTCCTTGTTGAACAAGTCGAATGCGTTGCAATGCCCTGTGAAACAAGTGCAATGCCTTTTGAACAAGTGGAATTGCCTTGTTGACCAAGTAATGGCTTGTTGAACAAGTTGAATTCGTTGTTGACCATGTGTTATGCTTTGTTGAACAAAGTCGAATGCCTTGTTTACAAAGTCGGATGCCTTGTTGAACAAGTCGAATGCCTTGTTGAACACGTCGACTGCCTTGTTGACGAAATCTTGCCTTGTTGACCAAGTAGAATGCCTTGTTCACCAAGTCGAATGCCCTTTTGAACAAGTAGAATTCCTTGTTGAACAAGTCGAATGCGTTGCAATGCCCTATGAAACAAGTGCAATGCCTTTTGAACAAGTAGAATTGCCTTGTTGACCAAGTAATGGCTTGTTGAACAAGTTGAATTCGTTGTTGACCATGTTATGCTTTGTTGAACAAAGTCGAATGCCAAGTTGACCAAGTCATGGCTTGTTGACCAAGTAGAATGTCTTGTTGAACAAGTTAAATGTTTAGTTGACCATGTATTGCCTTGATGAACAAGTTGAATGCTTTGTTGAACAAGTCGAATGCCAAATTGACCAAGTCATGCGTTGTTGACCAGTAGAACGCATTGTTGACCAAGTAGAATGTCCAGTTGAACAAGTAGAATGGCTTGATGAGCAAGTCAAATGCCTTGTTGGCCAAGTAGAATGTCTTGTTGAACAAGTTGAATGCCTAGTTAACCAAGTAGAATGATTTGTTAAACACGTCAATTGCCTTTTTGAACGAGAAGAATGCATGGTGTGCCTTGTTGACATGTCGAATGCCCTTTTGAACAAGTAAAATGCCTTGTCGAACAAGTCGAATGCCTTGTTCACAAAGTCGGATGCCTTGTTGAACAAGTCGAATGCCTTGTTGAACACGTCGACTGCCTTGTCGACGAAATCATGCCTTGTTGACCAAGTAGAATGCCTTGTTCACCACGTCGAATGCCCTTTTGAACAAGTAGAATTCCTTGTTGAACAAGTCGAATGCCTTGTATTGCCTTTGAAAAAAGTGCAATGCCTTATTGAACAAGTCAAATGCCTTGTTGACCAAGTAATGGCTTGTTGAACAAGTTGAATTCGTTGCTGACCAAGTTATGCCTTGTTGAACAAGTTGATTGCCTTGTTGAACAAATCATGGCTTGTTGACCAAGTAGAATGTCTTGTTGAACAAGTTAAATGTCTTGTTGACCATGTATTACCTTGATGAACAAGTTGAATGCCAAATTGACCAAGTCATGCGTTGTTGACCAAGTAGAACGCATTGTTGACCAAGTAGAATGTCTAGTTGAACAAGTAGAATGGCTTGAGGAACAAGTCAAATGCCTTGTTGGCCAAGTAGAATGCCTTGTTGAACAAGTTGAATGCCTTGTTGACCAAGTAGAATGATTTGTTAAACACGTCAATTGCCTTTTTGAACAAGAGAATGCATGGTATGCCTTGTTGACCAAGTCGAATGCCCTTTTGAACAAGTAAAATGCCTTGTCGAACAAGTCGAATGCCTTGTTTACAAAGTCGGATGCCTTGTTGAACAAGTCGAATGCCTTGTTGAACACGTCGACTGCCTTGTTGACGAAATCTTGCCTTGTTGACCAAGTAGAATGCCTTGTTCACCAAGTCGAATGCCCTTTTGAACAAGTAGAATTCCTTGTTGAACAAGTCGAATGCGTTGCAATGCCCTGTGAAACAAGTGCAATGCCTTTTGAACAAGTGGAATTGCCTTGTTGACCAAGTAATGGCTTGTTGAACAAGTTGAATTCGTTGTTGACCATGTGTTATGCTTTGTTGAACAAAGTCGAATGCCAAGTTGAATAAGTCATGGCTTGTTGACAAAGTAGAATGTCTTGTTGAACAAGTTAAATGTCTTTATGACCATGTGTTGCCTTGATGAACAAGTTGAATGCCTTGTTGAACAAGTTGAATGCCAAATTGACCAAGTCATGCGTTGTTGACCAAGTAGAACGCATTGTTGACCAAGTAGAATGTCTAGTTGAACAAGTAGAATGGCTTGAGGAACAAGTCAAATGCCTTGTTGGCCAAGTAGAATGCCTTGTTGAACAAGTTGAATGCCTTGTTGACCAAGTAGAATGATTTGTTAAACACGTCAATTGCCTTTTTGAACAAGAAGAATGCATGGTATGCCTTGTTGACCAAGTCGAATGCCCTTTTGAACAAGTAAAATGCCTTGTCGAACAAGTCGAATGCCTTGTTTACAAAGTCGGATGCCTTGTTGAACAAGTCGAATGCCTTGTTGAACACGTCGACTGCCTTGTCGACGAAATCATGCCTTGTTGACCAAGTAGAATGCCTTGTTCACCAAGTCGAATGCCCTTTTGAACAAGTAGAATTCCTTGTTGAACAGGTCGAATGCGTTGCAATGCCCTGTGCAACAAGTGCAATGCCTTTTGAACAAGTAGAATTGCCTTGTTGACCAAGTAATGGCTTGTTGAACAAGTTGAATTCGTTGTTGACCATGTTATGCTTTGTTGAACAAAGTCGAATGCCAAGTTGACCAAGTCATGGCTTGTTGACCAAGTAGAATGTCTTGTTGAACAAGTTAAATGTTTAGTTGACCATGTATTGCCTTGATGAACAAGTTGAATGCTTTGTTGAACAAGTCGAATGCCAAATTGACCAAGTCATGCGTTGTTGACCAAGTAGAACGCATTGTTGACCAAGTAGAATGTCCAGTTGAACAAGTAGAATGGCTTGATGAACAAGTCAAATGCCTTGTTGGCCAAGTAGAATGTCTTGTTGAACAAGTTGAATGCCTAGTTAACCAAGTAGAATGATTTGTTAAACACGTCAATTGCCTTTTTGAACGAGAAGAATGCATGGTGTGCCTTGTTGACAAGTCGAATGCCCTTTTGAACAAGTAAAATGCCTTGTCGAACAAGTCGAATGCCTTGTTCACAAAGTCGGATGCCTTGTTGAACAAGTCGAATGCCTTGTTGAACACGTCGACTACCTTGTCGACGAAATCATGCCTTGTTGACCAAGTAGAATGCCTTGTTCACCACGTCGAATGCCCTTTTGAACAAGTAGAATTCCTTGTTGAACAAGTCGAATGCCTTGTATTGCCTTTGAAAAAAGTGCAATGCCTTATTGAACAAGTCAAATGCCTTGTTGACCAAGTAATGGCTTGTTGAACAAGTTGAATTCGTTGCTGACCAAGTTATGCCTTGTTGAACAAGTTGATTGCCTTGTTGAACAAATCATGGCTTGTTGACCAAGTAGAATGTCTTGTTGAACAAGTTAAATGTCTTGTTGACCATGTATTACCTTGATGAACAAGTTGAATGCCAAATTGACCAAGTCATGCGTTGTTGACCAAGTAGAACGCATTGTTGACCAAGTAGAATGTCTAGTTGAACAAGTAGAATGGCTTGAGGAACAAGTCAAATGCCTTGTTGGCCAAGTAGAATGCCTTGTTGAACAAGTTGAATGCCTTGTTGACCAAGTAGAATGATTTGTTAAACACGTCAATTGCCTTTTTGAACAAGAAGAATGCATGGTATGCCTTGTTGACCAAGTCGAATGCCCTTTTGAACAAGTAAAATGCCTTGTCGAACAAGTCGAATGCCTTGTTTACAAAGTCGGATGCCTTGTTGAACAAGTCGAATGCCTTGTTGAACACGTCGACTGCCTTGTTGACGAAATCTTGCCTTGTTGACCAAGTAGAATGCCTTGTTCACCAAGTCGAATGCCCTTTTGAACAAGTAGAATTCCTTGTTGAACAAGTCGAATGCGTTGCAATGCCCTGTGAAACAAGTGCAATGCCTTTTGAACAAGTAGAATTGCCTTGTTGACCAAGTAATGGCTTGTTGAACAAGTTGAATTCGTTGTTGACCATGTTATGCTTTGTTGAACAAAGTCGAATGCCAAGTTGACCAAGTCATGGCTTGTTGACCAAGTAGAATGTCTTGTTGAACAAGTTAAATGTTTAGTTGACCATGTATTGCCTTGATGAACAAGTTGAATGCTTTGTTGAACAAGTCGAATGCCAAATTGACCAAGTCATGCGTTGTTGACCAAGTAGAACGCATTGTTGACCAAGTAGAATGTCCAGTTGAACAAGTAGAATGGCTTGATGAGCAAGTCAAATGCCTTGTTGGCCAAGTAGAATGTCTTGTTGAACAAGTTGAATGCCTAGTTAACCAAGTAGAATGATTTGTTAAACACGTCAATTGCCTTTTTGAACGAGAAGAATGCATGGTGTGCCTTGTTGACAAGTCGAATGCCCTTTTGAACAAGTAAAATGCCTTGTCGAACAAGTCGAATGCCTTGTTCACAAAGTCGGATGCCTTGTTGAACAAGTCGAATGCCTTGTTGAACACGTCGACTGCCTTGTCGACGAAATCATGCCTTGTTGACCAAGTAGAATGCCTTGTTCACCACGTCGAATGCCCTTTTGAACAAGTAGAATTCCTTGTTGAACAAGTCGAATGCCTTGTATTGCCTTTGAAAAAAGTGCAATGCCTTATTGAACAAGTCAAATGCCTTGTTGACCAAGTAATGGCTTGTTGAACAAGTTGAATTCGTTGCTGACCAAGTTATGCCTTGTTGAACAAGTTGATTGCCTTGTTGAACAAATCATGGCTTGTTGACCAAGTAGAATGTCTTGTTGAACAAGTTAAATGTCTTGTTGACCATGTATTACCTTGATGAACAAGTTGAATGCCAAATTGACCAAGTCATGCGTTGTTGACCAAGTAGAACGCATTGTTGACCAAGTAGAATGTCTAGTTGAACAAGTAGAATGGGTTGAGGAACAAGTCAAATGCCTTGTTGGCCAAGTAGAATGCCTTGTTGAACAAGTTGAATGCCTTGTTGACCAAGTAGAATGATTTGTTAAACACGTCAATTGCCTTTTTGAACAAGAAGAATGCATGGTATGCCTTGTTGACCAAGTCGAATGCCCTTTTGAACAAGTAAAATGCCTTGTCGAACAAGTCGAATGCCTTGTTTACAAAGTCGGATGCCTTGTTGAACAAGTCGAATGCCTTGTTGAACACGTCGACTGCCTTGTTGACGAAATCTTGCCTTGTTGACCAAGTAGAATGCCTTGTTCACCAAGTCGAATGCCCTTTTGAACAAGTAGAATTCCTTGTTGAACAAGTCGAATGCGTTGCAATGCCCTGTGAAACAAGTGCAATGCCTTTTGAACAAGTAGAATTGCCTTGTTGACCAAGTAATGGCTTGTTGAACAAGTTGAATTCGTTGTTGACCATGTTATGCTTTGTTGAACAAAGTCGAATGCCAAGTTGACCAAGTCATGGCTTGTTGACCAAGTAGAATGTCTTGTTGAACAAGTTAAATATTTAGTTGACCATGTTTTGCCTTGATGAACAAGTTGAATGCTTTGTTGAATAAGTCGAATGCCAAATTGACCAAGTCATGCGTTTTTGACCAAATAGAACGCATTGTTGACCAAGTAGAATGTCCAGTTGAACAAGTAGAATGGCTTGATGAACAAGTCAAATGCCTTGTTGGCCAAGTAGAATGTCTTGTTGAAAAAGTTGAATGCCTAGTTAACCAAGTAGAATGATTTGTTAAACACGTCAATTGCCTTTTTAAACGAGAAGAATGCATGGTATGGCTTGTTGACCAAGTCGAATGCCCTTTTGAACAAGTAAAATGCCTTGTCGAACAAGTCGAATGCCTTGTTTACAAAGTCGGATGCCTTGTTGAACAAGTCGAATGCTTGTTGAACACGTCGACTGCCTTGTCGACGAAATCATGCCTTGTGGGCCAAGGCACTGATGATGCGTCTTATTTGGAACATTCTCAGGGGAGATGAGTCTTCGATATGGGCCACATGGATACGACGGACGCGGCTGCACAACACATCCTTCTGGACCATCAGATCCACGGCTAATACCTCATGGAGCTGGAAGAAGCTCCTCAAGCTCAGACCCATCATCCGGCCACTTCTAGAGTTCCGCATTGGGAATGGAGCGAATACACGCCTCTGGACTGACCCATGGTTACTCACGATTCCGCTGGTGGAACGGTACCCGCGTGGTCGATCTGTTATGGGCCTCCCACTTGATTCACGATTGAGCGCGGTGATTGATGAGTCGGGATGGCATTGGCCAGGACATACAACGGTGGAGTTCATGGATTTTGCTGGTCTCCTACCTCCCATTCAACACGGTGAGATGGACACGATTCGATGGCGGGGGACTCCCAATGGCGTCTTCTCTACTCACTCCGCGAGAAATTGCATACGCCAACATTCTCCGCCTGCATTCTGGACCAACCTGTTCGGAGGCCCTATCTCTATACCACGGCATGAAGTCATTCTATGGCTGGCGATTAGGGAACGCCTGGCGACGAGGGACAAGCCATGGGTGGCC
Organism: Linderniella brevidens; assembly: GCA_004919715.1. Taxonomy (NCBI): domain Eukaryota; kingdom Viridiplantae; phylum Streptophyta; class Magnoliopsida; order Lamiales; family Linderniaceae; genus Linderniella; species Linderniella brevidens. The sequence goes on from SWDC01000040.1 coordinate 85,279, forward strand.
GCGGCAGCAGGAAGTTCAGCTTGCCTCTTGTGTGATGATGGCCATGCTATAGAGACAACACGGCATCTTTTCTTTGAGTGTTCATTTTCCAGACATTGCCTACAGTCTTTGCAGGGAAAGTTACGTTTTGGATGGCCTTACACGGACTGGATCGAAGGGGTTCACTGGGCTGCTCAAAGGTGGCGGGGCAAGCACCTCGCATGGATGGGGCCCCGACATGCGCTTGCATCGCTTGTCTATCACCTATGGGCCGAGCGCAACCTACGATGGCGGGAAGGAAGACGAAGACCTCCTACTCATATCGTTGCGGACGTCGAGACTACACTCTGTATACGGCTCTCTACCCTTGGAGGGAAGTATCAGCTACAGTCCTGTGCGCTTCGACGTGTTTGGCGCATTGCGTGGCCGAGCACGTAGTCACTTGCTTACAGTCTGCTTGCTTGCTTTTGATGTTTGCTTGCTCGATTGGATTGCTTGCGTTGATTATAGGTAGCATGTTACCGAGCGGTGCAGCTTATTGCTGCTGAACATTGTATCTTTCCACATTTTATTTTAATGACCTTTTCCCAAAAAAAAAAAAAAAAGAATGTCTTGTTGACCATGTATTGACTTGTTGAATAAGTTGAATGCCTTGTTGAATAAGGCGAATGCCAAATTGATCAAGTCATGCCTTGTTGACCAAATAGAATGTCTTGTTAAACAAGTCGAATGCCTTGTTGAACAAGTCGGATGCCTTGTTGACCAAGTTATGCCTTGTTTAACAAGTTAATTGGCTTGTTCAATAAGTCGAAAGCCAAGTTGACCAAGTCATGCATTGTTGACCAAGTAGAATGTATTGTTGAACACGTCGAATGTCTTGTTGACCATGTAATGCCTTGTTGAACAAGTTGAATGCCTTGTTGAACAAGTTGAATGCCTTGCTAAACAAGGCGAATGCCAAATTGACCAAGTCATGCCTTGTTGACCAAGTAGAATATCTTGTTAAACAAGTCGAATGCCTTGTTGAACAAGTTTTGCCTTGTTGACCAAGAAGAATGCCTTGTTCACCAAGCCGAATGCCCTTTTGAACAAGTCGAATTTCTTGTTGAAGAAGTCGAATGCCATGTAATGCCTTGCTGAACCAGTGGAATGCCTTGTTGACCAAGTAATAGCTTGTTGAACAAGTTGAATGCCTTGTTGAACAAGTCGGATGCCTTGTTGACCAAGTGTTAAAAAGTGGATTGCATTGTTCAACAAGTCGAATGCCAAGTTGACCAAGTCATGCCTTGTTAACAAAGTCGGATGCCTTGTTGAACAAGTCAAATGCCCTGTTGACCATGTAGAATGCCTTGTTGAACAAGTTGAATGCCTTGTTGACCAAGTAGAATGTCTTGTTAAACACGTCAATTGCCTTGTTGAACAAGACGAATGCATGGTACGCGTTGTTTACCAAGTCGAATGCCCTTTTGAACAAGTAAAATGCCTTATCGAACAAGTCGAATGTCTTGTTGAACAAGCCGAATGCCTTGTGGAACACGTCGACTGCCTTGTTGACGAAGTCTTGCCTTATTGACCAAGTAGAATGCCTTGTTCACCAAGTCGAATGTCCTTTTGAACAAGTCGAATTCCTTGTGGAACAACTCGAATGCCTTGTAATGCCTTGTGAAACAAGTGGAATGTCTTATTGAAGAAGTCGAATGCCTTGTTGACCCAGTAATGGCTTGTTGAACAAGTTGAATTCGTTGTTGACCAAGTTATGGCTTGTTGAACAAGTTGGATGCCTTGTTGAACAAGTTGATTGCCTTGTTCAACAAGTCGAATGCCAAGTTGACCAAGTCATGGCTTGTTGAGCAAGTAGAATGTCTTATTGAACAAGTCAAATGTCTTGTTGACAATGTATTGCCTTGTTGAACTAGTTGAATGCCTTGTTGAACAAGTCGAACGCCTTGTTGACCAAGTCATGCATTGTTGACCAAGTAGAATGCCTTGTTGACTTGGTAGAATGTCTAGTTGAACAAGTAGAATGCCTTGTTGAACAAGTCAAATGCCTTGTTGACCAAGAAGAATGCCTTGTTGAACAAGTTGAATGCCTTGTTGACCAAGTAGAATGATTTTTTAAACATGTCAATCGCCTTTTGAATAAGAAGAATGCACGATATGCCTTTTTGAACAAGTCGAATGCCCTTTTGAACAAGTAAAATGCCTTGTCGAACAAGTCAAATGCCTTGTTAACAAAGTCGGATGCCTTGTTGAACAAGTCGAATGCCTCGTTGAACACGTCGACGGCCTTGTTGACGAAATCTTGCCTTGTTGACCAAGTAGATTTCCTTGTTCACCAAGTCGAATGCACTTTTGAACAAGTAGAATTACCTTGTTGAGCAAGTCGAATGCCTTGTAATGCCTTGTGAAACAAGTGCAATGTCTTATTGAACAAGTCAAATGGCTTGTTGACCATGTAATGGCTTGTTGAACAAGTTGATTGCCTTGTTGAACAAGTCGAATGCCAAGTTGACCAAGTCATGGCTTGTTGACCAAGTAGAATGTCTTGTTGAACAAGTCGAATGTCTTGTTGACCATATATGGACTTGTTGAACAAGTTGAATGCCTTGTTGAACAAGTCGAATGCCAAATGGACAAAGTCATGCGTTGTTGACCAAGTAGACCGCATTGTTGACCAAGTAGAATGTCTAGTTGAACAAGTAGAATGCCTTGATGAACAATGAAATGCCTTGTTGGCCAAGTAGAATGCCTTGTTGAACAAGTTGAATGCCTTGTTGACCAAGTAGAATGATTTGTTAAACACGTCAATTGCCTTTTTGAACAAGAAGAATGCATGGTATGCCTTGTTGACCAAGTCCCCTTTTGAACAAGTAAAATGCCTTTTCGAACAAGTCGAATGCCTTGTTTACAAAGTCGGATGCCTTGCTGAACAAGTCGAATGCTTTTTTTTTTTGGTAAAATTTCCCGTAAATAAAAACCGAATGAAAACAGAAAAGCGCCCATGGGAAAAAACCCATGCCGCAGAGAACCGGTAACAAGCTACCGGGAAGCAAACAATCAAGTCAAACACAATCGACAACAGCAGCCGACACATCCAAGCAAAAAACCACAGTTCAAACCAAAGCAGACTACCATGCAATGTGCCAGAGACTCTGGAGCGAGGCAGCCTGCACAGTGAAGCGGGAGGGAGCCTGACTCAGCCTCAAGCACGCGATCCCTAAGACCAAACTCACAATTTACTCCGGAGAGCAACGAGTCTGATCCCGCCAACGCCTATTCCTCTCTTGCCAGATATGGTAGACCAGAGAGGCGAGAAGATGACGGGAGGTCTCCATGATGAAGATGATGACTCCTCCAACGAGCAGCGGCCCACTCGATCCCGTGAATCCAATCTCGATGCGGCCACTTCCAGTGGGTCTTCCTTCTCAGCAAGAGAACGCATCTCCTGGAGAAAGAACACTCGAAGAAGAGGTGACGGACCGTCTCAGTGCTCTGAGACTCACAAAGAGAGCAAGCATCCGAACCCGAACGAGCCATCACCCAAGCACGATCCCGAGTCGCCAACCTGTCACGAATAGCAAGCCACAGAAGAAATTCATGTCTAGGGACCCGAAAAGGGCCCCCAAACAGAGAAGCCCAAGCAATCCTCGGAGAGTGGGTCCGGGTAGCCTCACGAGCACTCCGAACAGAGAACTTTCCATCCGGAGCCACCTTCCAACAAATGGAGTCAGCAGCAGAGGGGTCCACAGAAGGAAGAAGGGGCTGAAGCAGAAGAAACTCCAGCGACTGCTGGGCAGGCCAGGTCCATCCAGCATCCGTCACAACAGCATAGAGCTGGGAATCCAAAGGGAGACCCATAACCAAAGGCCCCCTCGGGAATCTCTCAATGAGAGGGGTATCAGACAGCCAAGGGTCCTTCCAGAGCCAAAGAGAGTTCCCATTTCCTATACGAAAGGAGATAAGGGAACGGAAAGTACCTCTGAGGTGGAGCAGCTTACGCCAGCTCCAAGCGTCCGAGGAGGTGGGCTGAACATCCCAGAAAGAGCGATCCCTGAGTTTAGTGGCGTAAAGCCACTGAACCCAAATCGAGTCAGGATCACGAGAGATAATGCTCCAGAGGTGATGGAAGAGGAGAGCCCGATTGTCGATCAAGAGAGATCAAACGCCAAGACCTCCTTCTTCCACCGGCTTGCAGACGTCATCCCAAGCCACCTTAGCAGGAGATCCATCCCACAGAAACCTCCGAAAGCGAGACTCCAAGGCCTTTACCACCCCTTTCGGGAGGAGGAAGACCCCAGCCCAATAAGCCTGCATGGCAGAGAGGACAGACATAATGAGCTGCAGCCGACCGGCATACGAGAGGGACCGGTTCAGCCAGGATCCGAGCCGTCCATCCAGAGACTGAAGCAGAGGGCTGCAGTCCTCAAGTCTGAGCCGGGAGTGGATCAAAGGAACTCCAAGGTAGCGAAAGGAAGCTGGCCACGGGAGAAGCCCATAATACTCAGAAGCTGTCCCGAAAGAGGCTCAGCCCTCCTGGAAAGAAACATCTCACTCTTAGCCGGGTTAGGGAGGAGACCCGACAAAGAGCCGAAGGTATCGAGAGCATCACGGAGGGTCCGAACAGAGCAGGCATCAGCGTGACAGAAAAGCAGTAGATCGTCAGCAAAAGACAGCATGGCCAGCTTACTCGTCTCACATCTCCAATGGTAACGGAATCCGGGAGAGGACTGGATGCAAGATGAAAGAATCCCATGAAGCACCTCCATCACCAAAACGAACAGGTAAGGAGAGAGGGGGTCGCCTTGGCGGAGACCCCGCTTACCCGCAAAGAAACCTTCCGGCGCTCCGTTGATGCAAACGGAGAAGGCAGTCGTAGTGATGCATTCCCTGATCCACTGATGAAGAGGGTGGAACCGCATGGCCTGAAGAATTGCGATAACTAAGCTCCAATCCACCTTATCAAATGCCTTCGCGAGGTCGACCTTGATGGCAGAACGGGGGAGGGGGGGGAGACTCTGGTTCTGATAGCCCCTGCAAATCTCCTGAGCTAACAGAATGTTATCGCTGATGCGCCGGCCCGGGATGAAAGCCGTCTGAACCGGATGAACGAGGCCAGGAAGGACAGATCTGAGCCGATTGGCCAAAGTCTTGGCAATGACCTTATACAGGACATTGCAGCAAGAGATTGGCCTAAAGTCAGAAGCACGTCTAGAAGTAGTCCCCTTAGGGATGAGGCTGATGAGAGTACTGTTGACGCCCCGAAGAAGATGACCCGTCTGAAAGAAATCCTCCACAGCACGAGTGACATTAGCACCCAAGATCCCCCACGACGCCTTGAAGAAGGCAGCCGTATAGCCATCAGGGCCAGGGGCCTTCTCGTCATCCATAGCGAAAATAACGTCACGAATCTCCGCGTCAGAAACTGTCGAGATCATCCCATCCGCCTGATCCCGTGACAAGGTATGCGTGATGAAGCCCTCCACGTCATCAGCACACACAGGAGTAGATCTACCGCACTGGCCCAGAAGATCCTGGTAGAAGCGAATCAGCTCGTCTCGAATCGGGCCGGACCCCTCAATCAACTGGGCATCCGCATCCTCAAGAGAGAGGATACGATTACCACATCGTCTGATCGCCACCTTCTTAAAAAAGAAGGAGCACTGATCGCCATCCTTGAGCCAGGCAAGCTTGGCTCTCTTGGAAAGGTAAGAGTGCTCCATCTCCACAGCACGAGAGAAGATCATCCGGCAGATACGCTCGAACTCGTGAAAGAGAGGCTCGTCAGGGTATCGGTCCGTGAAAGATTGGCTAAGATCCAGAAACTCCCTAGCCTCCAACACGTTCCGACTCAAATCGCCCTTAGCACGCCGAAGCTCCTTAAGACGGGGCTTAAGCAACTTCAGACGTCAGACACAAGCGAAAACATGGGAAATCGCTGAGGCGGGGAGGCCCAAACCTGCTCCACAACCCCCAAGAAGGCCGGGTCCTTCGTGAGAAGGTTATCGAACCTGAAATGGGCAATCCCACGTCCCGTCCTGGCAACCGAGAGCACAAGAGGTGAGTGATCCGAGGTAGCAGGAAGAGCAGCCTGGTAGTGAAGATCCGGGAAGAGAGAGAACCACGACGGGTTGCCCACGATGCGGTCGATCCGTCTCCAGATGCCCGCCTCAGCCCTCTGCTGATTATGCCACGTAAAGAAGGGGCCCAACGATCCCAAAGTGGTCAGGTCAGCATGGGTAAGGCAATCCCGAAGATAAGTCACATCCTGAAGAGAGGGGGAGCCCCCCTTGGCCTCTGACAGATCATCAATGGCGTTGAAGTCCCCGAGGGCGAGCCAAGGAACTCCAACACGGGCTGCAGAGGTCTCGACAAGCTCCTCCCAAAGCGAGACACGCTCCTCCCTCCGATTCCTGCCGTAGACAAAGGAGAGGAAAACAGTCTCTCTGCTCTCCAAAGAAGTGGCTCTGCAATGAACCGCCTGCTCCGTAAAGCTCAACACGGAGATGTGGAGGAAGCTGGGGTCCCAACCAATCCAGATCCTCGAACCAGGCCCGCCATCATAATCGAAAAACCAGTCCCACCGATCTCTAATGCCAAGCAATCGGAGTGGCATTAGAGATAGAGACTCGAGTCTCGAGGAGACCCAGCAGATGAAGATCAAACCGAGAGATAAAATCCCGAACAACCCTCCCATGGTCTCTTTGTTGAGACCCCTCACATTCCAAACGCCGGTCGGAATCATAAAGAAACACCGGAGCGGGCTGCATGTTCAGGGCCCATAGAAGAAGGAGAGTCCACGCTCAGACTCTGAAGGACATGAAAAGGGTTACGGAATTCCTCCACGACTTGGGAGGAAGAACTTTCGTTAGCCCCCCACCACTAGCACCACACGGAAGAGACGGGGCAGCCAAATCAGTGACACCGCTACTACCCTCACCATCACTCGCAACCCTGCCCCGAAGAGACGGGGCAGCCACAACACTACCTCCACCACCCCGAAGAGACGGGGCAGCCTCCACCTCCTTCACCGAGGTAACCATCACCGCCTTCCCCTTCTTCCGTTGTTTTGCCTTTTTCCATGCATCCTTCTTGGCCTGGGGGGTCTTCTGCATAGTGGGGGTAGCCGTGGTCGGGGAAGTGGCCAGAGCAGCCATCGGGGCACCAGACGGGGCAGCCACGCCAACCTTCCTCGGCGGGTTAGGGGCACGCGCCAAAGTGGGCTGAACGATCTGGGGGCACTTAGTCTTGGTATGGCTCCAAGACTTACACTCCTCACACATAGTCGGCCTCCACTCGTACTCAACGAGAACAGTAACAGCCCCCGCCGATCCTCCTCCTTCCTTAGGAAGACGGATGATGAAGCGATCGATGAAGTCGTCCTTCAGGTTCTTCAGGACGCAAATACGAGCAAAGTCAATCCGAGCAGTGCGATTCGTAGCCGAATCAGCAAATAGCGGCTGGCCTTAGCACTGGCAATAATCCCTAAACCCTCGAGAGTCCAGAATTCTCCCGGAATGTTCCACAACTTGATCCACAACGGGACCTCATCATGTTCCTTCTTTTCGAAGGACATCCCAGGCTTCCACACCTCAAGAAAGAGAGGCTGCCCATGCAGAAGCCACGGACCACGCTCCAACACAGCGTTCTTGGAATCCTCCGACTCGAAACGGAATTTGAAGAATCCGTTTATCGAGGCCCGGACCTCCACCACTCCAGTCCAAGTAGCACGGAAGTATTTCTCAACAAAGGGGAAATACGGCCGTTTCCCGAGAAAGTACCCAACAAGGGTATGGCTCCAACGTGCCATCCCCTTGCGTGCCACCTCCCACGTCGGGCAAACCTCAGCCACGCCGTCAACAACCACCGGCGGGGTGTACGCCAGGGGAATACGCTGCTGTCTCGTAACCCGCGTATGCTCCCCATGTAGAGCCGCCGAGAAAGACCTCTTCTCACCGTTCGAGCAAACCACCGAGGAGGCAGCCCTCTCGGGATTCTCCATTAACCCAATAGGTGCAGCGATCGGGACAGCCCCACGATCCACTCCGGCCTTGGAAGGCGGCGGGGTGTCCGGCCGACGCTTGCCCGTGAGGCTCGTCAATCGCGGTTCGTCACGGAGTGGTTGAGAGACAGTGACCCCATGGCGAGGAAGAATACGAACAGCCCGCAGCCGGGGGTTGCCCATGAGGGGTCTCCTTCCTCACAGCTCCCTCCCGATGATGAGCCACAGCGTTCTTCGAGGCCGGCAAAGGGTCAGCCGAGCGCCGTGAACCATTAGCAACGCCGAGGTCCACTCGAACAGTCGAGGCATCAACCGGAGCAGCCTCCGAAATCTCCAAACCCTCCAGTTGGAGAGGCGTCGTGCACATGTGCACGTCGGAATGTCCCGGAGAAGGAGCGGGAGTAGCCGTGAAGGAGGAGAGGGAGGTGGACCCATCCAATCCCATAGAAGCATCCGAAGAGGGCCCACCAAATCTTTACACGCAAGCATCGATTCAATCCCGATAACACGACGGAAGAGCTCATGAAACGCCTCGCCATTGAAGTCCGCGGCGAAATCCGGGATGCGCGCCGAGAGAGCCATGGTGACGGGTGGACGAGAGAGAGTTGAAGCGGAACCTCCCGTGCCGTCGATGAGGAGATAAGCCCCGCCATGGTGGAGCCACACAATGATGAAGAGGAAGCCATGAACGCAGCACGCGAAAAATGAAAGCGGAATATGAAGAGTCACGGTTCAAAATCTCGCCGAAGCAGCTCCGATAGCCGTCTGGACCCGGCAGTGGAGGCTCGAGATCAGGCTAGTCCGCCGCTCACGGCGGCGGCAGAGGACGATGGAAAGCTGCCCAAGAGGAGCGGGATGGAAGAGACCGGAGATGGTAGAACGCGGGACGGGTAAACCCAACAACGGCGGGCCTCCAATCGCCGTTTGAGCCCGGCAATGAAGGACCGCGAGAACTGACCTCGCCGGACCAGGTGGTGGCGGCGGAAGGGATGAAAGAGCACGCCGGCGGGAAGGGGAAGCAACGTGACCGTTGGAATTCCAAGGGTTTCGTTAGAGAGAAAAGAGAGTACTTTTAACAAGTCGAATGCTATGTTGACGAAATCTTGCCTTGTTGACCAAGTAAAATGCCTTGTTCACTAAGTCGAATGCCCTTTTGAACAAGTAGAATTCCTTGTTGAACAAGTCGAATGCCTTGTTATGCCTAGTGAAACAAGTGCAATACCTTATTGAACAAGTCAAATACCTTGTTGACCAAGTAATTGCTTGTTGAAAAAGTTGAATTTGTTGTTGATCAAGTGATGCCTTGTTGAACAAGTTGATTGCCTTGTTAAACAAGTTAAATGTCTTGTTGACCATGTATTGCCTTGATGAACAAGTCCTCATGTGGTGCATGGACCCACTGGGCGGGAACATGTCCCTCTCGTCGAACCCAACAGTCACGACCAAATACGGGACCGAGACATCGATGATGCCGAAGAAACCCCAAAATGGCCCCCACACACGGCGCGAATGGAGAAGAATTGGTCATCCCGACAAGGACAAGGAGGTTGTTGTTCCACCCACCAACATGGAGCAAGATCACGAGCAGCGTCAGCAGGGGTACCCGAAGTCTGCAGATGGATGTTCAACAACTTTGGCCAACGCGCAGCAGGGAGCTATTGTACTAGCTAGCCTTAACCCATTCGAGGTTCTTGCGGACTTAGACGGACTGGACACGGCGAACGTTACACTTAAGGGTCTTGAAGCAGCCCTTCTCGACGTGTGCCCATGATCCCAATCGCCGTTTGGAATGTACGTGGTCTAAACAGGGTAGACCACAGATGGGCGGGGGGGATATTATTACCAAATATAAGCTGTTGATTATCGAGCTGTATGAGACACGTGTCTCCGCGCAGAATGCGGCTGCCCTTTCACACTCTACCAGGGCTTGGAGTTGGTTCTTTGAATACGATAATGGGCCGGCGTCTCGTATCTGAGTGGGCTGGGATGCTCGTCTAGTTACTGTCACAATTCTTGCATACACCACCCAGACCATTCACTGTAAGGCGACGATCCTTGCGGAGCGTGAGGATTTCTTCATCACATTCTCCTACGGTCATAATCAGAGGGCGTCCCGACGCGACCTTTGGACGGATCTCATCGAGACCTCACAGCTACACGCAAACACACCATGGCTTGTTATGGGGGATTTCAACGCGATCATGACAAGCACGGACGCGCTGGTAGGTTCGGCCACGGGGGGCTGTCCGGAGATGATTGCATGCATGACTACATCGGACCTCGCAACCCTGCCATGTACGGGGCAACTCTACACGTGGTATAACCAGCAAGGGGTCACGTCGGGTGTATGGCGACGCCTCGATAGGATGCTTGGCAACCCCTCTTGGTTCGCTAGATTTGGGGACCTTACTTATCATTGCGCAACCCCTGCTACATCGGACCACTCTCCACTCATCCTCGCGTCTACAGCTAGGGCTTCTGAGAGGAATAATTCTTTCCGTTTGATAACTTTCTGGCGCAGGATCCTCGTTTTCTTCCTATCGTGGCGGAAACTTGGAGTCTTCAAGCAAATGGTTACCCGATGTATGTAGTCGTCCAGAGACTGAAAGCGTTGAAGAGGAAACTACGACAATTACGCCGCGACAAGGGTGATCTCAATCGTAACGTGCTCGAGGCACGCAAATTTCTAGAGATCGCTCAGGACATGGCGGCAAACTATCCATTGGAGGCTCAATTACTAATCTTGGAGAAGCAATGTCGGCTTGTGTATGCCAAAGCGGTCGAATTGGAGCACTCGGCACTCCTTCAGCGGGCGAAAGTGGCATGGCTCAAGGACGGTGACCAATGCACTTCTTTTTTCTTCAAGAAAGTAGCCACACGGAGGGTTGGCAATCGTATCTTCCACTTGGAGGATGAAGCGGGAAACACGTTCAAGGGCAGTGCACAAGTGCGGGCTGAATTGGTCCGATATTACTCGGAACTCCTCGGGCAATCCATGCGGACAGCCCCAATATCCGCCTCCGACATCGCACATTACTTCGGGGCAGCGCTCAGCACAACCGACGCGGAGGCAATGGTTCAGCCGGTCACTGATGCGGAAATCAACACTGTGCTGCATGCAATGGGAGATAACAAATCGCCAGGGCCAGACGAGTACTCCGCGGTTTTCTACAAGCGGGCATGGCACATCATCGGGGCGGATATCTCGTTCGCCATCCGAGATTTCTTCCGGACGGGACGCCTCCTGAGGGAGCTGAATTCGACCCTTATCACCCTCATTCCAAAAGGGGATAATCCACGCATGGCGAAGGATTTTCGTCCGATTGCCTGCTGCAACGTTCTCTATAAGATCATATCAAAGATCATTGCTAATCGGCTACGAGACAGCTTGGGGAAACTTGTCCACCCTATACAGACGGCATTCATCCCTAGAAGGCGTATCTCCGACAACGTTCTCTTAGCCCAAGCGATTTGTCACGGATACAACAGAGCCGGGCTGCCTGAACGGGTGGCTCTTAAGGTTGACCTAGCGAAGGCATATGATAAAATCGAGTGGGATTTCATCATTGCCACACTTCAGGCGCTTCACTTTCACCCGATCTTCATTGGGTGGGTCCGGTCATGCCTCACGTCGACGCATTTTTCCATCACAATCAACGGTAGGCCGGAGGGTTTCTTCAAAGGACGGCGGGGCCTCAGACAAGGCGACCCCATATCACCTTATCTCTTTGTGTTGGTGATGGAGGCTTTACATGGAATAATTGCGTCCCGCATCCAACTTAGCAGCAGCTTCCGATACCATTGGCGATGCGAGCTCACATCCTCTTCATGTTGACCTTCGCCGATGATCTTCTTCTCTTCTCGCAGGCGGACGTTCACTCAGTCAGTATCTTCCGCGATAGCCTTGAGCTTTTTGCTTTGCTTTCAGGGCTACGGGCTAACTCCAGTAAAAGCGAGATGTTTATCTCGAAACGGGCAGAACGACTGAAGGGTACCCTCCAGGCTGTTATGGGCTTCCCTATCGGGTCTCTTCCTGTGCGGTACCTGGGGGTCCCCCTTATCACATCGCGAATGACTATCGATGATTGCGCCCCATTATTACATTCTATTGATCGTCGGCTTGGTTCTTGGATCAACCAATCGCTCTCATACGCCGGGAGGGTACAGCTCATTCGATCGGTCCTTATGGCTATCCATGTGTATTGGGCGGGAGTCTTCTTACTCCCTAAGGGAGTCATCCACAGTATCGAGAAGCGTCTTCGAGCGTTCTTGTGGAAGGGATCTAGCGCGAAGGTGGCATGGGCCGACGTGTGCGCACCAAGGAAGAAGGGGGACTTGGACTGAGATCGATTGAGGTGGAGAACAAGGCGCTGATGATGCGTCTTATCTGGAACATTCTCAGGGGAGATGAGTCTTCGATATGGGCCACATGGATACGACGGACGCGGCTCCACAAACATCCTTCTGGACCATCAGACCCACGGCTAATACCTCATGGAGCTGGAAGAAACTCCTCAAACTCAGACCCATCATCCGGCCACTCCTAGAGTTCCGCATTGGGAATGGAGCGAATACACGACTCTGGACTGACCCATGGCTGCTCACGATTCTGCTGGTGGAACGGTACCCGGGGTCCATCTGTTATGGGCCTTCCCCTTGATTCACGATTGAGCGCGGGATTGATGAGTCGGGATTGGCATTGGCCAGGACAGACGACGGTGGAGTTTATGGATTTTGCTGGTCTCCTACCTCCCATTCAACACGGTGTGTTGGATACGATTCGATGGCGGGGGACTCCCAATGGCGTCTTCTCTATTCACTCCGCGAAGAATTGCATACGCCAACATTCTCCGACTAAATCCTGGACCAACCTGTTGGAGGCCCTATCTCGATACCACGGCATAACTCATTTTATGGCTGGCGATTAGGAACGCCTGGCGACGAGGGACAAGTCATGGGTGGCCGCGGCAGCAGGAAGTTCAGCTTGCCTCTTGTGTGATGATGGCCATGCTATGAGACAACACGATCTTTTCTTTGAGTGTTCATATTCCAGACATTGCCTACAGTCTTTGCAGGGAAAGTTACGTTTTGGTTGGCCTACACGGACTGGATCGAAGGGGTTCACTGGCTGCTCAAAGGTGGCGGGCAAGCATCTCGCATGGATGGGGCCCCCGACATGCCTTGCATCGCTTGTCTATCACCTATGGGCCGAGCGCAACCTACGATGGCGGGAAGGAAGACGATGACCTCCTACGCATATCGTGCGGATGTCGAGTCTACACTCTTCTTTACGGCTCTCTACCCCTCGGAGGGAAAGTACCAGCTACAGTCCTGTGCGCTTCGACGTGTTTGGCGCATTGCGTGGCCGAGCACGTAGCCAATTGGCTTATAGTTTGCTAGCTTGTTTTTGATGTTTTGCTTGCTTGATGATTGCTTGCGTTTTATCGGTAGTATGTTACTGAGCGGTGCAGCTTACTGCACCTGAACATGATCTTTTCACCTTTAATTTTAGTGACCTTTTCCCAAAAAAACAAGTTGAATGCCAAATTGACCAAGTCATGCGTTTTGACCAAGTAGAACGCATTGTTGACCAAGTAGAATGACTAGTTGAACAAGATGGCTTGATGAACAAGTCAAAGCCTTGTTGGCCAAGTTAGAATGCCTTGTTGAACAAGTTGAATGCCTTGTTGACCAAGTAGAATGATTTGTTCAAACGTCAATTGCCTTTTTGAACAGACGAATGCATGGTATGCCTTGTTGACCAAGTCGAATGCCCTTTTGAACAAGTAAATGCCTCGTCGAACAAGTCGAATGCCTTGTTTACAAAGTCGATGCCTTTTTGAACAAGTCGAATGCCTTTGTTGAACACGTCGACTGCCTTGTGGACGAAATCATTCCTTGTTGACCAAGTAGAATGCCTTGTTCACCAAGTCGAATGCCCTTTTGAACAAGTAGAATTCCTTGTTGAACAAGTCGAATGCCTTGTATTGCCTTTGAAAAAGTGCATTGCCTTATTGAACAAGTCAAATGGCTTGTTTGACAAGTATGGCTTGTTGAACAAGTTGATTCGTTGTTGACCAAGTTATGCCTTGTTGAACAAGTCGAATGCCAAGTTGACCAAGTCACTAACTCACCCGGCTGTACCTCATGGGCGCAAACCATGGCACCATTGCCGACGCGCAAGGAGGTGTCTACCTCGCCGACCAAACCCTCAACCATCGTTTGTGCGGTAACTCGCGGGACGGTGCACGAAGAAGCACCTCGCAAACCAAGCCCTACACGCTATACCTTGACATATACAACCCCAACTCTCAAGGACGGTGTCGCGGAGGCCTGCCCATCATGGGAGGTCGCAAAGAGGGTGCGGCACGTTGGACAATACCCTCGTAGGGTATTTTCTGGGGAAAAACCATATTTTCCGTTTGTTTGAACGGCATTTCCGTTCAATTTGGGAGGAACTGTTGGAGGTACGCGCAACGGCCACGGTTTTTTCAAATTCAGATTTTCAACCGCGCATCAGCCAATGCGGTTCTTGAAGGAGGACCGTGGCTCATGCAAGGTCAACCCATTTTTCTCGAGGCTTGGCGAACGGGGATGTCTCTCGAGAAAATTCAGCACACCCATGTTCCGCTATGGGTGAAATTGCGTAACGTTCAGCCAATGCGGTTCTTGAAGGAGGACCGTGGCTCATGCAAGGTCAACCCATTTTTCTCGAGGCTTGGCGAACGGGGATGTCTCTCGAGAAAATTCAGCACACCCATGTTCCGCTATGGGTGAAATTGCGTAACGTTCCGGGCGAGTTCTGGACACAGGAGGGGTTAGGCATGTCGCTAGCGTCGTCGGGAAAGCCACTCTTCGCAGATTCTATGACGATTTCAGCGGAACGTATTGACTACGCTCTAGGTATGCATATCAAAGAATCTCCAGGAGCCTTTCTTGAAAGCTTCAATATTCGCATTCCACGTGAAGGTGGAGGATCTGACGGCGCGGTTACAGTTCGTGTCGAGTACGAATGGAGGCCGCGGAAGTGCTTCCTTAGGCGGTGCATGGACCCACGGGGCGGGAACATGTCTCCTCTCGTCGAACCCAACAGCCACAATCAAATACGGGACCGAGGCAATCCACGGGGCAGCGCACATCGACGATGCCAAGAAACCCCAGAATGGCCCCACACACACGGCGCGAATGGAGAAGAGTTGGTCATCCCGACGGGCAAGGAGGTTGTTGTTCCACCCACCACCAACATGGAGCAAGATCGAGCCGCGGCTGCAGGAGTACCCGAAGCCTGTAGATGGATGTTCAACAGTTCAGTCAACGCGCAGCAGGGGAGCTATTGTACTAGCTAGATTAACCCATTCGAGTTCTTGCGGACTTGGACGACTGGACAAGGCGAACACACTTAAGGGTCCTGAAGCAGCCCTTCTCGACGTGTGCCCATGATCCCAATCACCGTTGGAATGTACGTGGTCTAAACAGGGTAGACCACAGATGGGCGGGGTGGGGGATATTATTACTAAGTAAAGCTGTTGATTATCGGGCTGTACGAGACACGGGTCTCCGAGCAGAATGCGGCTGCCCTTTCACATTCTACCAGGGCTTGGAGTTGGTTCTTTGAATACGATAATGGGCGGGCATCTTGATCTGGGTGGGCTGGGATGCCCGCCTAGTTACTGTCACAATTCTTGCGTACACCACTCAGACCATTCACTGTAAGCG
>SWDC01000041.1:0-88595 GCA_004919715.1 Linderniella brevidens
AATAGAATGTCTTATTGAACAAGTCGAATCCCTTGTTGAACAAGTCGAATGCCTTATTGACCAAGTCATGCTTTGCTGACCAAGTAGAATGCGTTTTGAACAAGTCGAATGCCTTGTTGACCAAGTCGAACAAGTAGAAAGCCTTGTTGAACAAGTCGAATGCCTGTTGAACAACTTCAATGCCTTGTTAACTATGTCGAATGCCGTGTTGACAAAGTCGAATGCCTTGTTGAACAGGTCGAATGCCCTGTTAAACAGTCATGCCTTGTTGACCGAGCAGAATGCCTTCTTCAACAAGTCAAATGCCTTGTTGTCCAAACTCATGCCTTGTTAATCAAGTAGAATGCCATATTGAACAAGTCGAAGGCCATGTTGACCAAGGCGAACAAGTAGAATTCTTTATTGAACAGGTCGAATACCTTGTTGAACAAGTCGAAGCCTTATTGACCAAGTCATGCTTTGTTGACCAAGTAGAATGCCATGTGACCAAGTAGAATGCATTGTTGAACAAGTCGAATGCCTTGTTGACCAAGTCGAACAAGAAGAAGCCTTGTTGAACAAGTCGAATGCATTGTTGAACAAGTCGAATGCCTTATTGACTAAGTCATGCTCGGTTGACCAAGTAGGAATGCCTTGTTGACCAAGTCGAACAAGTAGAAAGCCTTCTTGAACAAGTCGAATGCCTTGTTTAACAAGTCGAATGCCTTGTTGAACAACTCCAATGGTTGTTAACTATGTCGATGCCGTGTTGACAAAGTCGAATGGCTTGTGAACAAGTCGAATGCCTTGTTAAACAGTCATGCCATGTTGACCAAGTAGAATACCTTCTTCAACAAGTCAAATGCCTAGTTGTCCAAGTCATGCCTGTTAATCAAGTAGAATGCCTTGTTGAACAAGTCGAAGGCCTTGTTCACCAGTCGAACAAGTAGAATGCCTTATTTTTTTTATTTTTTTTTGGGAACGTTCACGAAATAAATGAAATAAAGGGCAGTAAAGTGCACATGATAGAATGCCTTATTGAATAAGTCGAATCCTTGTTGACAAGTCGAATGGCTTATTGACCAAGTCATGCTTTGTTGACCAAGTAGAATGCGTTGTTGACTAGTAGAATGTTGTTGAACAAGTCGAATGCCTAGTTGACCAAGTCGAACAAGTAGAATGCCTTTTTTTTTATTTTTTTGGGGAACGTTCACTAAATAAATGAAAATAAAGGACAGTAAAGTGCACATAATAGAATGCCTTATTGAACAAGTCGAATCCCTTGTTGAACAAGTCGAATGGCTTATTGACCAAGTCATGCTTTGTGACCAAGTAGAATGCCTTGTTGACCAAGTAGAATGCGTTGTTGAACAAGATGACTGCCTTGTTGAAAGTCGAACAAGTAGAATGTCTTATTGAACAAGTCGAATCCCTTGTTGAACAAGTCGAATGCCTTATTGACAAAGTCATGCTTTGCTGACCAAGTAGAATGCGTTGTTGAACAAGTCGAATGCCTTGTTGACCAAGTCGAACAATAGAAAGCCTTGTTGAACAAGTCGAATGCCTTGTTGAACAACTTCAATGCCTTGTTAACTATGTCGAATGCCGTGTTGACAAAGTCGAATGCCTTGTTGAACAGGTCGAATGCCCTGTTAAACAGTCATGCCTTGTTGACCGAGTAGAATGCCTTCTTCAACAAGTCAAATGCCTTGTTGTCCAAACTCATGCCTTGTTAATCAAGTAGAATGCCATATTGAACAAGTCGAAGGCCATGTTGACCAAGGCGAACAAGTAGAATGCCTTATTGAACAGGTCGAATCCCTTGTTGAACAAGTCGAATGCCTTATTGACCAAGTCATGCTTTGTTGACCAAGTAGAATGCCATGTTGACCAAGTAGAATGCATTGTTGAACAAGTCGAATGCCTTGTTGACCAAGTCGAACAAGTAGAAAGCCTTGTTGAACAAGTCGAATGCATTGTTGAACAAGTCGAATGCCTTATGACTAAGTCATGCTCTGTTGACCAAGTAGAATGCCTTGTTGACCAAGTCAAACAAGTAGAAAGCCTTCTTGAACAAGTCGAATGCCTTGTTGAACAAGTCGAATGCCTTGTTGAACAACTCCAATGCCTTGTTAACTATGTCGAATGCCGTGTTGACAAAGTCGAATGGCTTGTTGAACAAGTCGAATGCCTTGTTAAACAGTCATGCCATGTTGACCAAGTAGAATACCTTCTTCAACAAGTCAAATGCCTAGTTGTCCAAGTCATGCCTTGTTAATCAAGTAGAATGCCTTGTTGAACAAGTCGAAGGCCTTGTTCACCAAGTCGAACAAGTAGAATGCCTTATTTTTTTTAATTTTTTTTTTGGGGAACGTTCACGAAATAAATGAAATAAAGGGCAGTAAAGTGCACATGATAGAATGCCTTATTGAACAAGTCGAATCCCTTGTTGAACAAGTCGAATGGCTTATTGACCAAGTCATGCTTTGTTGACCAAGTAGAATGCGTTGTTGAACAAGTCGAATGCCTTGTTGTCCAAGTCGAACAAGTAGAAAGCCTTGTTGAACAAGTCGAATGCATTCTTGAACAAGTCGAATGCCTTATTGAACAACTTCAATGCCTTGTTAACTATGTCGAATGCCGTGTTTACAAAGTCGAATGCCTTGTTGAACACGTCGAATGCCCTGTTAAACAGTCATGCCTTGTTGACCGAGTAGAATGCCTTCTTCAACAAGTCGAATGCCTTGTTGTCCAAGTCATATCTTGTTAATCAAGTAGAATGCCTTGTTGAACTAGTCGAATGCCTTGTTAAACAACTTCAACGCCTGGTGAACCAAGTAGGATGCCTTGTTGAACAAATCGAATACCTTCTTCAACAAGTCGAACAAGTAGAATGCGTTATTGAACAAGTCGAATCCCTTATTTAACAAGTCGAATGCCTTGTTGAACAACTTCAATGCCTTGTTAACTATGTCGAATACCTTGTTGACAAAGTCGGATCCCTTGTTGACCATATGATGCCTTGTTGAACCAGTAGAATGCTTTGTTGAACAAGTCGAATGCCTTATTGGCCAAGTCATGCTTTGTTGACGAAGTAGAATGCCTTGTTGACCAAGTCGAATGCATTGTTGACCAAGTCGAATGCCTTGTTGACCAAGTCGAATGCATTGTTGATCAAGTCAAATGCCTTGTTGACCAAGTCGAATGCCCTTTTGAACAAGTAGAAGGCCTCGTCGAACAACTCAATTGCCTCGTTGACCAAGTCGGATACCTTGTTTAGCAAGTCGAATGCCTTGTTGACCAAGTTGAATGCCTTGTTGACCAAGTCTTCCCTTGTATACCAAGTAGAATGCGTTGTTGAACAAGTCGAATGCCTTGTTGATCGAGTCCAAGTAGAAAAGCCTTGTTGAACAAGTCGAATGCCTTGTTGAACAACTTCAATGCCTTGTTAACTATGTCGAATGCCGTGTTGACAAAGTCGAATGCCTTGTTGAACAAGTCGAATGCCTTGTTAAAAAGTCATGCCTTGTTGACCAAGTAGAATACCTTCTTCAACCAGTCAAATGCCTAGTTGTCCAACTCATGCCTTGTTAATCAAGTAGAATGCCTTGTTGAACAAGTCGAAGGCCTTGTTCACCAAGTCGAACAAGTAGAATGCCTTATTGAACAAGTCGAATCCCTTGTTGAACAAGTCGAATGCCTTATTAACCAAGTCATGCTTTGTTGACCAAGTAGAATGCCTTGTTGACCAAGTAGAATGCGTGTTGAACTAGTCGAATGCCTTGTTGACCAAGTCGAACAAGTAGAAAGCCTTGTTGAACAAGTCGAATGCATTGTTGAACAAGTCGAATGCCTTGTTGAACAACTTCAATGCCTTGTTAACTATGTCGAATGCCGTGTTGACAAAGTCGAATGCCTTGTTTAACACGTCGAATGCCCTATTAAACAGTCATGCCTTGTTGACCGAGTAGAATGCCTTCTTCAAAAAGCCGAATGCCTTGTTGTCCAAGTCATGCCTTGTTAATCAAGTAGAATGCCTTGTTGAACTAGTCGAATGCCTTGTTGAACAACTTCAACGCCTGGTGAACCAAGTAGGATGCCTTGTTGAGCAAATCGAATACCTTATTCACCAAGTCGAACAAGTAGAATGCGTTATTGAACAAGACGAATCCCTTATTGAACAAGTCGAATGCCTTGTTGAACAACTTCAATGCCTTGTTAACTAAGTCGAATACCTTGTTGACAAAGTCGGATGCCTTGTTGACCATATGATGCCTTGTTGAACAACTAGAATGCCTTGTTGAACAAGTCGAATGCCTTATTGACCAAGTCATGCTTTGGTGACGAAGGAGAATGCCTTGTTGACAAAGTTGAATGCCTTGTTGACCAAGTCGAATGCATTGTTGACCAAGTCGAATGCCTTGTTGACCAAGTCGAATGCATTGTTGATCAAGTCAAATGCATTGTTGACCAAGTCGAATGCCCTTTTGAACAAGTAGAAGGCCTCGTCGAACAACTCAATTGCCTCGTTGACCAAGTCGGATACCTTGTTTAGCAAGTCGAATGCCTTGTTGACCAAGTTGAATGCCTCGTTGACCAAGTCTTGCCTTGTATACCAAGTAGAATGCCTTGTTGAACAAGTCGAATGCCTTGTTGACCAAGTCCAAGTAGAAAGCCTTGTTAAACAAGTCGAATGCCTTGTTGAACAACTTCAATGCCTTGTTGACTATGTCGAATGTCGTGTTGACAAAGTCGAATGCCTTGTTGAAGAAGTCGAATGCCTTGTTAAACAGTCATGCCTTGTTGACCAAGTAGAATACCTTCTTCAACAAGTCAAATGCCTAGTTGTCCAACTCATGCCTTGTTAATCAAGTAGAATGCCCTTTTGAACAAGTCGAAGGCCTTGTTCACCAAGTCGAACAAGTAGAATGCCTTATTGAACAAGTTGAATCCCTTGTTGAACAAGTCGAATGCCTTATTGACCAAGTCATACTTTGTTGACCAAGTAGAATGCCTTGTTGACGAAGTAGAATGCGTTGTTGAACAAGGCGAATGCCTTGTTGACCAAGTCGAATGCATTGTTGATCAAGTCAAATGCCTTGTTGACCAAGTCGACTGCCATTTTTGAACAAGTAGAAGGCCTCGTCGAACAACTCAAATGCCTCGTTGACCAAGTCGGATGCCTTGTTTAGCAAGTCGAATGCCTTGTTCACCAAGTTGAATGCCTTGTGGACCAAGTCTTGCCTTGTATACCAAGTCGAATGCATTGTTGAACAAGTCGAATGCCTTGTTGAACAACTCGAATTCCTTGTTGACCAAGTCGAATGCCCTTTTGAACAAGTAGAAGGCCTCGTCGAGCACCTCAAATGCCTTGTTGACCAAGTCGGATGCCTTGTTTTACAAGTCGAATACCTTGTTGACAAAGTCTTGCCTTGTATACCAAGAAGAATGCGTTATTGAACAAGTCGAATGCCTTGTTGACCAAGTCGAACAAGTAGATTTCCTTGTTGAACAAGTCGAATGCCTTGTTGAACAGTCATGCCTTGTTGACCAAGTAGAATGCCTTCTTAAACAAGTCGAATGCCTTGTTGTCCAAGTCATGCCTTGTTAATCAAGTAGAATGCCTTGTTCACAAAGTGGAACAAGTAAAATGCCATATTGAACAAGTCGAAGCCCTTGTTGAACAAGTCGAATGCCTTGTTGAACAACTTCAACGCCTGGTTAACCAAGTAGGATGATTTGTTGAACAAATCGAATACCTTCTTCACCAAGTCGAACAAGTAGAATGCCTTATTGAACAAGTCGAATCCCTTGTTGAACAAGTCGAATGCCTTGTTGAACAACTTCAATGCCTTCTTAACTATGTGGAATGTCTTGTTGACAAAGTCGGATGCCTTGTTGACCATATGATGCCTTGTTGTACCAGTAGAATGCCTTGTTGAACAAGTCGAATGCCTTATTGACCAAGTCATGCTTTGTTGACGAAGTAGAATGCCTTGTTGACCAAGTCGAATGCCTTATTGACCAAGTCGAATGCATTGTTGTTCAAGTAAAATGCCTTGTTGACCAAGTCGAATGCCCTTTTGAACAAGTAGAAGGCCTCGTCGAACAACTCAATTGCCTCGTTGTGGTTTAATCAACGACGAGGTGATGCAGGTATTTGGCGCCGTTTGGACAGGATGGGTCCTAACCCGACGTGGTTTGCTAAATTTGGGGATCTTGGATATCGATGTGAACTACCAGCCACTTCTGACCATTCTCCTCTTATTCTGGAGCCGGGACGATCGACGTTTTCTCGAGGTACGATGTTTCGATTCGATAATTTTCTTACGTCGGATCCACAGTTTAGCTCTGTCGTAAGCTCAGGGTGGCAGCTTCCTATTTCGGGATACCCGATGTTTCGGGTCCTTGCACGTCTGAAGGCCCTCAAGCGAGCGTTCAAGGATATGAGGCGTGCTAAAGGGAATCTGGCTCGTAACGTGGTGGAGGCGCGAAATTTCCTTGACATTACCCAGGAGTTTGTCTCATTGTACCCGCATGATGATCGTTTTCTGGTACTACAATCTATATGTCGACGTCTCTATGCAGCTGCGGTAGCAATGGAGCAATCGGCCCTAGCACAACGGGCCAAAATGACTTGGCTCAAAGAAGGCGACCGTTGCTCCGCTTTTTTCTTCAAGAAGGTTGCCATACGACGAGTGGCAAACCGTATCTTCTCGCTTGAGGATGATGCTGGGAACTTAATTGAAGGGGAGCCACAAGTAAAGGGCGAGCTTCTTAGACACTACAAGAACCTCTTGGGTAGGACCGCTCGGAGCGGCCCGCTGGATCCCTCTGCTATCTATGCGGCCATATCTCGTACATTACCCAATCACGCACCGGGAGATCTACTTCGGCTCATCGACGAAGGTGAGATTAAGCTG
Source organism: Linderniella brevidens (assembly GCA_004919715.1). Classification (NCBI taxonomy): domain Eukaryota; kingdom Viridiplantae; phylum Streptophyta; class Magnoliopsida; order Lamiales; family Linderniaceae; genus Linderniella; species Linderniella brevidens. Next base: position 6,903 of record SWDC01000041.1, read on the forward strand.
GCGCTTTCTTCTATTACGGATGACAAAGCACCGGGTCCGGATTGTTTCACTTCGGCTTTCTTTAAAGCCGCTTGGCCTACTATTGGAGGGGACATCATATCTGCTATTCAGGAATTTTTTTGTACAGGCCATCTTCTGAGGGAGCTGAATACTACACTTCTTACGTTGATCCCTAAGCGAGGACTCCCCACGACGACCTGCTGACTTTCGGCCTATATCGTGCTGTAGTGTGTTATACAAGATTATTTCGAAGATCTTGGCTAATCGTCTGAAGACTTATCTCCCAGGCTTAGTGGATGTCTCCCAGACTGCATTTATCCCTGGTCGCAGGATCAGCGATAATATTCTCCTCGCTCAGGAGTTATGCTCTGGCTACCGGAATCAGAGCTTACCGGCACGGGCTACGCTGAAGGTTGACTTGGCAAAGGCATACGATCATGTCGACTGGGACTTTTTAGTGTGTGTGTTGGAGGCCATGGATTTTTCTTCGCGGTTCGTTGCATGGATCCAGGTGTGTTTGACGACTCCTTATTACTCGATCAATATCAATGGTCGAGCGGAGGGGTATTTTCCGGGACAGCGGGGTCTTCGTCAGGGCGATCCTATATCTCCGTATCTTTTTACGTTGGCCATGGAGGTGCTTCATGGTATTCTTCGGAACAAGATTCTTTCGGAGGGGAGATTTACTTTCCATTGGAGATGTGAGCCTTCCCGTATTTTCATGCTGATATTTGTCGATGATCTTCTTCTTTTCAGTCACGCGGACACTGAATCCATGCAGACTTTCCGAGCGGGGTTGGATGAATTTGCGATACTTTCGGGGTTAAGGGCTTACCCTGGAAAGAGCGAGATGTTTCTTTCCAAACGGGCGAGCGGCTGCCAACCCTTATTATCTATTATGGGTTTTCCTTTAGGCAATTTACCAGTGAGGTATTTGGGTCTCCCGTTACTTACATCACGACTGACTATTCAGGACTGTAATCCACTTCTACAGCGCATTGACCAACGCTTAGGCTCTTGGCTCAATCGCTTTCTTTCATATGCTGGGAGGGTACAGTTGATCCGTTCAGTCCTTGCTGCGCTGCATGGGTATTGGTCCGGGGTGTTCATCATGCCCAAAGGCGTTATTAGAGTGATTGAGCAACGATTCAGATCGTTCCTCTGGGCGGGTTTTGCTGCCAAGGTTGCTTGGGATGATGTATGTTTCCCGGTGGATGAGGGTGGTTTGGGCATTCGCTCGCTTGTGGACGATAACAAGGCCCTTCTTCTTAAGCACCTATGGAGTATTCTGAGCAAGGATCCCAATTATAGTTGGGTATCGTGGCTTCTCCAGACGCGACTGCAAAATCGCTCGTTGTGGACTATATCGGAAACCGCCCAATCGGCGTGGAGTTGGAGAAAACTCTTACAACTTCGCCCTATGCTTCGATCGAAGGTTAGTATCCGTATTGGTAATGGCGAAACTATTTGGTTGTGGCAGGACCCATGGATCGATGATAGGCCGCTTCTGGAACGATTTCCACGGGGACCGATGATTATGGGCCTTTTTGATGATTCACGTTTGAGTCGAGTCATTGCTAGTAATGGTTGGAGGTGGCCAACGACTTCCTCCATTGGAAGCTGACTCTTACCGATGGCTACCGTCCCCCACAGGACTTTTTACCACTGCTTCTGCTCGGGATGCGTTCCGGCAGAAACGCTAGCCGGTTCATTGGGCAGCCCTATTTGGGGGGGTGCTTAGGGTCCCAAGCTATGAATTCATCTTATGGCTTGCTATTCGTGAACGCCTAGCTACCAGAGATAAGCCTTGGGTTGCGCTCAAGGCCGCGTCGAGTGCTTGCTTATTGTGTGACGCGGATGAGATGGAGACGATCAATCACCTTTTCTTTGATTGCCCATACACATCTCGATGCTTACGACTTCTTCGGCGGCAGATTCAGTTTCTCTGGCCTTACCGCGATTGGCAGCAGGGGATTAGGTGGGCTGGCCTGCGGTGGAAAGGTATGCACCTCCAGCATCTGGCATATCGACATGTTCTGGCTTCGACGATTCACCACATCTGGACTGAGCGAAACCACCGTTGGACTGATGGCAGACAGCAGCATCCCCAGCAGCTCGTTGAGGATATTGTGAGGGTATTGCTTATGCACCTATCATTACTACCGTGTCGATATGAGCTACAGTATTGTGCCCTGCGTCGCCTGTGGCACATTGCTTGGTAGATGTATGAACGTTATTTATGGTAGTTTGTTTGGTGGATAGAGAATATATCCATCTTGTACACAGTGGCATGTATGGGTCTTTGCGACATGAATCATATCATGTGCGCTTTACTGTCCTTTATTTCATTTATTTAGTGAACGTTCCCAAAAAAAAAATAAACTCAATTGCCTCGTTGACCAAGTCGGATACCTTGTTTAGCAAGTCGAATGCCTTAGTTGACCAAGTTGAATGCCTTGTTGACCAAGTCTTGCCTTGTATACCAAGTAGAAAGCCTTGTTGAACTAGTCGAATGCCTTGTTGACCAAGTCCAAGTAGAAAGCCTTGTTGAACAAGTCGAATGCCTCGTTTAACAAGTCGAATGCCTTGTTGAACAACTTCAATGCCTTGTTAACTATGTCGAATGCCGTGTTGACAAAGTCGAATGCCTTGTTGAACAAGTCGAATGCCTTGTTAAACAGTCATGCCTTGTTGACCAAGTAGAATACCTTCTTCAACAAGTCAAATGCCTAGTTGTCCAAGTCATGCCTTGTTAGTCAAGTAGAATGCCTTGTTGAACAAGTCGAAGGCCTTGTTGACCAAGTCGAACAAGTAGAATGCCTTATTGAACAAGTCGAATCCCTTGTTGAACAAGTCGAATGCCTTATTGACCAAGTCATGCTTTGTTGACCAAGTAGAATGCCTTGTTGACCAAGTAGAATGCGTTGTTGAACAAGGCGAATGCCATGTTGACCAAGTCGAACAAGTAGAAAGACTTGTTGAACAAGTCGAATGCATTGTTGAACAAGTCGAATGCCTTGTTGAACAACTTCAATGCCTTATTAACTATGTCGAATGCCGTGTTGACAAAGTCGAATGCCTTATTGAATAGGTCGAATGCCCTGTTAAACATTCATGCCTTATTGACCAAGTGGAATGCCTTCGTCAACAAGTCGAATGCCTTGTTGTCCAAGTCATGCCTTGTTAATCAAGTAGAATGCCTTGTTGAACTAGTCGAATGCCTTGTTGAACAACTTCAACGCCTGGTGAACAAAGTAGGATGCCTTGTTGAACAAATCGAATACCTTCTTCACCAAGTCGAACAAGTAGAATGCCTTACTGAACAAGTCGAATCCCAGTTTGAACAAGTCGAATGCCTTGTTGAACAACTTCAATGCCTTGTTAACTATGTCGAATACCTTGTTGACAAAGTCGGATGCCTTGTTGACCATATGATGCCTTGTTGAACAAGTAGAATGCCTTGTTAAACAAGTCGAACGCCATATTGACCAAGTCATGCTTTGTTGACGAAGTAGAATGCCTTGTTGACCAAGTCAAATGCCTTGTTGACCAAGTCGAATGCATTGTTGATCAAGTCAAATGCCTTGTTGACCAAGTCGACTGCCCTTTGAACAAGTAGAAGGCCTCGTCGAACAACTGAAATGCCTCGTTGACCAAGTCGGATGCCTTGTTTAGCAAGTCGAATGCCTTGTTCACCAAGTTGAATGCCTTGTGGACCAAGTCTTGCCTTGTATACCAAGTAGAATGCGTTGTTGAATAAGTCGAATGCCTTGTTGAACAACTCGAATGCCTTGTTGAACAAGTCGGATGCCTTGTTGAACAGTCATGCTTTGTTGACCAAGTAGAATGCCTTTTTAAACAAGTCGAATGCCTTGTTGTCCAAGTTATGCTTTGTTTAACCAGTATAATGCCTTGTTGAACCAGTAGAATGCCTTGTTGAACAAGTCGAAGGCCTTGTTGACCAAGTCGAACAAGTAGAATGCCTTATTGAACAAGTCGAATCCCTTGTTGAACAAGTCGAATGCCTTATTGACCAAGTCATGCTTTGTTGACCAAGTAGAATGCCTTGTTGACCAAGTAGAATGCGTTGTTGAACAAGGCGAATGCCATGTTGACCAAGTCGAACAAGTAGAAAGACTTGTTGAACAAGTCGAATGCATTGTTGAACAAGTCGAATGCCTTGTTGAACAACTTCAATGCCTTATTAACTATGTCGAATGCCGTGTTGACAAAGTCGAATGCCTTATTGAATAGGTCGAATGCCCTGTTAAACATTCATGCCTTATTGACCAAGTGGAATGCCTTCGTCAACAAGTCGAATGCCTTGTTGTCCAAGTCATGCCTTGTTAATCAAGTAGAATGCCTTGTTGAACTAGTCGAATGCCTTGTTGAACAACTTCAACGCCTGGTGAACAAAGTAGGATGCCTTGTTGAACAAATCGAATACCTTCTTCACCAAGTCGAACAAGTAGAATGCCTTATTGAACAAGTCGAATCCCAGTTTGAACAAGTCGAATGCCTTGTTGAACAACTTCAATGCCTTGTTAACTATGTCGAATACCTTGTTGACAAAGTCGGATGCCTTGTTGACCATATGATGCCTTGTTGAACCAGTAGAATGCCTTGTTAAACAAGTCGAACGCCATATTGACCAAGTCATGCTTTGTTGACGAAGTAGAATGCCTTGTTGACCAAGTCAAATGCCTTGTTGACCAGTCGAATGCATTGTTGATCAAGTCAAATGCCTTGTTGACCAAGTCGACTGCCCTTTGAACAAGTAGAAGGCCTCGTCGAACAACTGAAATGCCTCGTTGACCAAGTCGGATGCCTTGTTTAGCAAGTCGAATGCCTTGTTGACCAAGTTGAATGCCTTGTGGACCAAGTCTTGCCTTGTATACCAAGTAGAATGCGTTGTTGAACAAGTCGAATGCCTTGTTGAACAACTCGAATGCCTTGTTGAACAAGTCGGATGCCTTGTTGAACAGTCATGCTTTGTTGACCAAGTAGAATGCCTTTTTAAACAAGTCGAATGCCTTGTTGTCCAAGTCATGCTTTGTTTAACCAGTATAATGCCTTGTTGAACCAGTAGAATGCCTTGTTGAACAAGTCGAATGCCTTGTTGAACAAGTTGAATGCCTTGTTGAACAACTTCAATGCCTTGTTAACTATGTCGAATGCCGTGTTGACAAAGTCGAATGCCTTTTTGAATAAGTCGAATGCCTTGTTAAATAGTCATGCCATGTTAACCAAGTAGAATACCTTCTTCAACAAGTTGAATGCCTTGTTGTCCAAGTCATGCCTTGTTAATCAAGTAGAATGCCTTGTTGCACAAGTCGAAGGCCTTGTTCACCAAGTCGAACAAGTAGAATGCCTTATTGAACTAGTCAAATCCCTTGTTGAACAAGTCGAATGCCTTATTGACCAAGTCATGCTTTGTTGACCAAGTAGAATGCCTTGTTGACCAAGTAGAATGCGTTGTTGAACAAGTCGAATGCCTTGTTGACCAAGTCGAACAAGTAGAAAGCCTTGTTGAACAAGTCGAATGCCTTATTGACCAAGTCATGCTCTGTTGACCAAGTAGAATGCCTTGTTGACCAAGTCGAACAAGTAGAAAGCCTTCTTGAACAAGTCGAATGCCTTGTTGAACAACTTCAATGCATTGTTAACTATGTCGAATGCCGTGTTGACCAAGTCGAATGCCTTGTTGAACAAGTCGAATGCCTTGTTAAACAGTCATGCCATGTTGACCAAGTTTCAACAAGACATGCCATGGCGTATGGAATGTGAGGGGTCTCAACAAGAGAGACCATGGGAGGGCTGTTCGGTATTTTATCTCTCGGTTTGATCTTCATCTTGTGGGTCTCCTCGAGACTCGTGTCTCTATCTCTAATGCCACTCCGATTGCTTCTGGCATTAGAGATCGGTGGGACTGGTTTTTCGATTATGATGGCGGACCTGGTACGAGGATCTGGATTGGTTTGGACCCCAGCTTCCTCCACATCTCCGTTTTGAGCTTTTCGGAGCAGGCGGTTCATTGCAGAGCCACTTCTTTGGAGAGCAGAGAGACTGTTTTCCTCTCCTTTGTCTACGGCAGGAATCGGAGGGAGGAGCGTGTCTCGCTTTAGGAGGAGCTTGTCGAGACCTCTGCAGCCCGAGTTAGAGTTCCTTGGCTCGTTCTCGGGGACTTCAACGCCATTGCTGATTTGTCAGAGGCCAAGGGGGGCTCCCCCTCTCTTCAGGATGTGACTGATCTTCGGGACTGCCTTACCCAGGCTGACCTGACCACTTTGGGATCGTCGGGCCCCTTCTTTACGTGGCATAATCAGCAGAGGGCTGAGGCGGGCATCTGGAGACGGATTGATCGCATCGTGGGCAACCCGTCGTGGTTCTCTCTCTTCCTGGATCTTCACTACCAGGCTGCTCTCCCTGCTACCTCGGATCACTCACCTCTTGTGCTCTCGGTTGCCAGGACGGGACGTCGGAGTGCCCATTTCAGGTTCGATAACCTTCTCACGAAGGACCCGGCCTTCTTGGGGGTTGTGGAGCAGGTTTGGGCCTCCCCGCCTCAGGGTTTTCCAATGTTTTCGCTTGTTAGCCATCTGAAGTTGCTTAAGCCCCGTCTTAAGGAGCTTCGGCGTGCTAAGGGCGATTTGAGTCGGAACGTGTTAGAGGCTAGGGAGTTTCTGGATCTCAGCCAATCTTTCACGGACCGATACCCTGACGAGCCTCTCTTTCACGAGTTCGAGCGTATCTGCCGGATTATCTTCTCTCGTGCTGTGGAGATGGAGCACTCTTACCTTGCCCAGAGAGCCAAGCTTGCCTGGCTCAAGGATGGCGATCAGTGCTCCTCCTTTTTTAAGAAGGTGGCGATTAGACGATGTGGTAATCGTATCCTCTCTCTTGAGGATGCGGATGGCCAGTTGATTGAGGGGTCCGGCCCAATTCGAGACGAGCTGATTCGCTTCTACCAGGATCTTCTGGGCCAGTGCGGTAGATCTTCTCCTGTGTGTGCTGATGACGTGGAGGGCTTCATCATGCATACCTTGTCACGGGATCAGGCGGATGGGATGATCTCGAGAGTTTCTGACGCGGAGATTCGTGACGTTATTTTCGCTATGGATGACGAAAAGGCCCCTGGCCCTGATGGCTATACGGCTGCCTTCTTCAAGGCGTCGTGGGGGATCTTGGGTGCTGATGTCACTCGTGCTGTGGAGGACTTCTTTCGGACGGGTCATCTTCTTCGGGGCGTCAACAGTACTCTCATCAGCCTCATCCCTAAGGGGACTACTTCTAGACGTGCTTCCGACTTTAGGCCAATCTCTTGCTGCAATGTCCTGTATAAGGTCATTGCCAAGATTTTGGCCAATCGGCTCAGATCTGTCCTTCCTGGCCTCGTTCATCCGGTACAGACGGCTTTCATCCCGGGCAGGCGCATCAGCGATAACATTCTCTTAGCTCAGGAGATTTGCAGGGGCTATCAGAACCAGAGTCTCCCCCCCCGTTCTGCCATCAAGGTCGACCTCGCGAAGGCATTTGATAAGGTGGATTGGAGCTTTGTTATCGCAATTCTTCAGGCCATGCGGTTCCACCCTCTCTTCATTCAGTGGATCAAGGAATGCATCACTACGACTGCCTTCTCCGTTTGCATCAACGGAATGCCGGAAGGTTTCTTTGCGGGTAAGCGGGGTCTCCGTCAAGGCGACCCCCTCTCTCCTTACCTGTTCGTTTTGGTGATGGAGGTGCTTCATGGGATTCTTTCATCCCGTATCCAGTCCTCTCCCGGATTCCGTCACCATTGGAGATGTGAGACGAGTAAGCTGGCCATGCTGTCTTTTGCTGACGATCTGCTGCTTTTCTGTCACGCTGATGCCTGCTCTGTTCGGACCCTCCGTGATGCTCTCGATACCTTCGGCTCTTTGTCGGGTCTCCTCCCTAACCCGACTAAGAGTGAGATGTTTCTTTCCAGGAGGGCTGAGCCTCTTTCGGGACAGCTTCTGAGTATCATGGGCTTCTCCCGTGGCCAGCTCCCTGTCCGCTACCTTGGAGTTCCTTTGATCCACTCCCGGCTCAGACTTGAGGACTGCACCCCTCTGCTTCAGTCTGTGGATGGACGGCTCGGATCCTGGCTGAACCGGTCCCTCTCGTATGCCGGTCGGCTGCAGCTCATTATGTCTGTCCTCTCTGCCATGCAGGCTTATTGGGCTGGGGTCTTTCTCCTCCCGAAAGGGGTGGTTAAGGCCTTGGAGTCTCGCTTTCGGAGGTTTATGTGGGATGGATCTCCTGCTAAGGTGGCTTGAGAGGACGTCTGCAAGCCGGTGGAAGAAGGAGGTCTTGGCGTTCGATCTCTCTTGAGCGACAATCGGGCTCTCCTCTTCCATCACCTCTGGAGCATTGTCTCTCGTGATCCTGACTCGATTTGGGTTCAGTGGCTTTACGCCACTTAACTCAGGGATCGCTCTTTCTGGGATGTTCAGCCCACCTCCTCGGACGCTTGGAGCTGGCGTAAGCTGCTCCACCTCAGAGGTACTTTCCGTTCCCTTATCTCCTTTCGTATTGGAAATGGGAACTCTCTTTGGCTCTGGAAGGACCCTTGGCTGTCTGATACCCCTCTCATTGAGAGATTTCCGAGGGGGCCTTTGGTTATGGGTCTCCCTTTGGATTCTCGGCTCTCTGCTGTTGTGCGAATGCTGGATGGACCTGGCCTGCCCAGCAGTCGGTGGAGTTTCTTCTGCTTCAGCCCCTTCTTCCTTCTGTGGACCCCTCTGCTGCTGACTCCATTTGTTGGAAGGTGGCTCCGGATGGGAAGTTCTCTGTTCGGAGTGCTCGTGAGGCTATCCGGACCCACTCTCCGAGGATTGCTTGGGCTTCTCTGTTTGGGGGCCCTTTTCGGGTCCCTAGACATGAATTTCTTCTTTGGCTTGCTATTCGTGACAGGTTGGCGACTAGGGACCGTGCTTGGGTGATGGCTCGTTCGGGTTCGGATGCTTGCTCTCTTTGTGAGTTTCAGAGCACTGAGACGGTCCGTCACCTCTTCTTCGAGTGTTCTTTCTCCAGGCGATGCATTCTCTTGCTGAGAAGGAAGACCCACTGGAGGTGGCCGCATCGGGATTGGATCCACGGGATCGAGTGGGCCGCTGCTCATGGGAGGAGTCATCATCTTCATCATGAGATCTCCCGTCATCTTCTCGCCTCTCTGGTCTACCATATCTGGCAAGAGAGGAATAGGCGTTGGCGGGATCAGACTCGTTGCTCTCCGGAGCGAATTGTGATTTTGGTCTTAGGGATCGCGTGCTTGAGACTGAGTCAGGCTCCCTCCCGCTTCACTCTGCAGGCTGCCTCGCTCAAGAGCCTCTGGCACATTGCATGGTAGTCTGCTTTTGGTTTGAACTGTGGCTTTTTGCTTGGATGTGTCTGCTGCTGTTGTCGATTGTGTTGACTTGATTGTTTGCTTCCCGGTAGCTTGTTACCGATTTTCTGCGGCATGGGTTTTATTCCCATGGGCGCTTTTCTGTTCACATTCGGTTTTTAGTTTCGAGAAATTTTACCAAAAAAAAAAATGCTCCTCTCTCTCTAGGCGATTTTGCTCTCTCCTCTCTCTAGAGTTTCTCTAACATTTTCGTCCACAATCGGCCAAATCTTCACTCTTTTTATAATCACCAACCTAACGCCACTTTGTAGGGCGGTGGATCACGATCGGCCGCCTCCATCGCCGGGATCAGACGGCTTTGGAGGGTTGTGTCTCTTTCAATTAGTTTCAATTCGTTAGTTAATTCACTTTTACGGTGTTGTTATGGCTTCATGCTCGTTGATGTGTGGATCAACGGTGAATTCGATCTCTTTAGTTGAGAAGGTGATTGCTGAGGATCCCCGGCCGCTCGAGATAGATTCTTTACTGCAAGACTATCCTACGTTTGCTAAGCGTTTTAACGGGGCACGTTTTAATGCGTTGATGGAGAAAGTTCATGGTAAATCCGGTGTCGTGGCTGCCCAAACGCGCGAGATGCCACAATCGGGAGCTGGTATCACGATTCTACAGCCACTACGTGGATCGGGATCTCCGGTCCGAGATCTGATCCGACGAAGGGCGGATACACCACCACCTACTCGTGATCAGCGAAGGCTGGATGGTAAGAAATCGCTGGGAGATCTTGAAGATCAACGAAGGTCGGATGGTAAGAAATCGTTGGGAGATCTTGAAGATATGGAAAGTGCTTCTATTTTGGGAGGAGATCTCGTATACTCAATGAAGGAATCCGCTACTAATCCGTCTTTGGAAAGGATCATGTCGGATGGTAAGAAATCGCTGGGAGATCTTGAAGATATGGAAAGTGCTTCTATTTTGGGAGGAGATCTCGTATACTTAATGAAGGAATCTGCTACTAATCCGTCTTTGGAAAGGATCAAGCTGGATGGTAAGAAATCGCTGGGAGATCTTGAAGATATGGAAAATGCTTCTATTTTGGAAGATGATCTCGTATATTTAATGAAGGAATCTGCTACTAATTCGTCTTTGGAAAGGATACTACAATACCTTCGTAAAGATTTTGGATGGGATAACGAGATATTGGTTGATGCGGCTGCGCCATTGGTCACGCATCATACTCCACGCGTTGATCATACGGTGGTTGGGGATGACGCACAGCCCGATGCGGGAAATTTACATGATCATCATATGAAGGCTAGGGTTTCTTTGATTGATATGGGCCACAAGCATCCACGTGGTCTTGGGCCTAGGTTTTCTCCGGAACGGGAGGCTGGTAGATGCAATCTCACGATTGGGGATGGTGCGAAAAGGGGATGACGACGTCAGCGTCGACGGCTACCGTGGAAAAAATTTCTATCCTTGATGATGGACCTAGAGTTTCTACAGTGGTGGCAAAGGTGACGGATACGGTTTCGGTGCCGACTAAGGTAAATCCGCCAAAGCCGACATTTGCGGTGGTTGCCAAGGGGTCGGCGAGGCAGGCTAACCGCACCGGAGTGCGGCGACTTCCATTGGTTTACACTGCGCCGGCAGTCATAGATGGGGTGGCGGAGGTTCGACCTACGTGGGAGGTGGCCCGTCAAGGTTTTGCTCGATGGGAGCATACACTGGTGGGCTATTTTTTGGGAAAGAAGCCATATTTTCCCTTTGTGGAGCGATTTGTGCGGGCGAATTGGGCTGACCTTGCCGAGGTCAGGGCTACCATTAATGGTTTCTTTAAGTTTCGTTTTATGTCGGCGGATGCAATGCATGGGGTCCTTGAAGGGGGCCCTTGGCTCTTCCAAGGGCAGCCACTCTTCTTGAGGTTTGGAGGCCAGGAATGTCGTTTGCGAAGCGGGATCTCGTAGAAGTACCTCTATGAGTTAAGTTATGAAATGTCCCAAGCGAATTCTGGACTCAAGCTGGTTTGGGGATCGTTGCTAGTGCTGTGGGGCAGCCCTTGTTTGCTGATGACGTTACAACAAGTGGAAAGCGTATTGATTTTGCACGTGTTTGTGTACTTAAGAAGCTTGCTGACCCGTTTGTGGAGCACTTCAATATTCGACTGCCGTTAGAGTGCGAGGGTACATCGGGTGTGGCAACTGTGCGGGTGGAGTACGAATGGAGACCAACCAAATGTCTGAAGTGTGCTTCCTGGAATCATGCGTCGACGGCATGTCCGATGTCCTCCGATGGACAAAGCACACCGGGAAAACGACCGGATCCTCGGCTGAGGGCTGTTCGGGTGGGTGGCAATAAGCCACGAGTAGAGGGGCGGCAGGTGGGAGCAAAGGGCAAAGCAGCACGGGTGGAGTCACATGTTGGGGCAGATGGGGTTCGAGCGGGAAATGGAGGGGCGGTGATTCCTAGCGCACGTGTAGAGTGGATGCATGTGGGCGCAAAGGGCAAAGCCGTGAAGGAGGAACCACGGGATGGGGCAGCTAATGGTAGAAAACTGGCCCGGTCAACAGAGTGTGCTGGAGGATTGTCGACATCGTCTTGGACCACAGAGCCACATTCGCGGGTGGTGCCCGTGCATGAGGAGGTTGGGTTGGCCTCTAACTCCTTCGCTATTTTGCACTCGTTACGGGATGAGGATAATAATCCTCCTTTTTGTACGGGCCCCGAAGCAACGGCAGCCCCAACAGGGGGTGATCCATGATCCCTGTAGGTGTGTAGAATGTGCGTGGTCTCAATAAGAGGGACCACGGAGGGGCAGAGCTACTTGTCGATGTCGTTGTTGATATCGTAGTTGTACCCGATAGCATGTTATCGGTTGATGTGGCATGAGTTTTTCTCATGCGCGCTCTTTTGTATTCTTCTTTTCATATATATATATACGGGACATTAATCCAAAAAGAATACCTTCTTCAACAAGTCGAATGCCTTGTTGTCCAAGTCATGCCTTGTTAATCAAGTAGAATGCCTTGTTGAACAAGTCGAAGGCCTTGTTCACCAAGTCGAACAAGTAGAATGCCTTATTGAACAAGTCGAATGTTGAACAAGTCGAATGCCTTATTGCCCAAGTCATGCTTTGTTGACCAAGTAGAATGCCTTGTTGACCAAGTAGAATGCGTTGTTGAACAAGTCGAATGACTTGTTGACCAACTCGAACAAGTAGAAACCCTTGTTGAACAAGTCGAATGCATTGTTGAACAAGTCGAATGCCTTATAACCAAGTCATGCTCTGTTGACCAAGTAGAATGCCTTGTTGACCAAGTCGAACGAGTAGAAAGCCTTCTTGAACAAGTCGAATGCATTGTTTAACAAGTCGAATGCCTTGTTGAACAACTTCAATGCCTTGTTAACTATGTCGAATGCCGTGTTGACAAAGTCGAATGCCTTGTTGAACAAGTCGAATGCCTTGTTAAACAGTCATGCCTTGTTAAACAGTCATGCCTTGTTGACCAAGTAGAATACCTTCTTTTTTTTTTTGGGGAACGTTCACTAAATAAATGAAATAAAGGACAGTAAAGCGCACATGATATGATTCATGTCGCAAAGACCAGTGACATACCACTGTGTACAAGATGGATATAATCTCTATCCACCAAACAAACTACCATAAATAACGTTCATACATCTACCAAGCAATGTGCCACAGGCGACGCAGGGCACAATACTGTAGCTCATATCGACGCGGTAGTAATGATAGGTGCATAAGCAATACCCTCACAATATCCTCAACGAGCTGCTGGAGATGCTGCTGTCTGCCATCAGTCCAATGGTGGTTTCGCTCAGTCCAGATGTGGTGAATCGTCGAAGCCAAAACATGTCGATATGCTAGATGCTGGAGGTGCATACCTTTCCCCCGCAGGCCAGCCCACCTAATCCCCTGCTGCCAATCGCGGGAAGGCCAGAGAAACCGAATCTGCCGCCGAAGAAGTCGTAAGCATCGAGATGTGTATGGACAATAAAAGAAAGGGTGATTGATTGTCTCCATCTCATCCACGTCACATAATAAGCAAGCACTCGATGCGGCCTTGAGCGCAACCCAAGGCTTATCTCTGGTAGCTAGGCGTTCACGAATAGCAAGCCATAAGATGAATTCATAGCTTGGGACCCTAAGCACCCCCCAAATAGGGCTGCCCAATGAACCGGCGAGCGTTTCTGCCGGAACGCATCCCGAGCAGAAGCAGTGATGAAAAGTCCTGTGGGAGACGGTAGCCATCGGTCAGAGTCAGCTTCCAATGGGTGAACGTCCGGGAGCATGGGTTCAATTATCAGAAATTCCATCGAGGAAGTCGTTGGCCACCTCCAACCATCACTAGCAATGACTCGACTCAAACGTGAATCATCAGAAAGGCCCATAATCATCGGTCCCCGTGGAAATCGTTCTAGAAGCGGCCTATCATCATCCATGGGTCCTGCCACAACCAAATAGTTTCGCCATTACCAATACGGATACCAACCTTCGATCGAAGCATAGGGCGAAGTTGTAAGAGTTTCTCCAACTCCACGCCGATTGGGCGGTTTCCGATATAGTCCACAACGAGCGATTTTGCAGTCGCGTCTGGAGAAGCCAGGATACCCAAATAGAATTGGGATCCTTGCTCAGAATACTCCATAGGTGCTTAAGAAGAAGGGCCTTGTTATCGTCCACAAGCGAGCGAATGCCCAAACCACCCTCATCCACCGGGAAACATACATCATCCCAAGCAACCTTGGCAGCAGAACCCGCCCAGAGGAACGATCTGAATCGTTGCTCAATCACTCTAAATAACGCCTTTGGGCATGATGAACACCCCGGACCAATACCCATGCAGCGCAGCAAGGACTGAACGGATCAACTGTACCCTCCCAGCATATGAAAGAGAGCGATTGAGCCAAGAGCCTAAGCGTTGGTCAATGCGCTGTAGAAGTGGATTACAGTCCTGAATAGTCAGTCGTGATGTAAGTAACGGGACACCCAAATACCTCACTGGTAAATTGCCTAAAGGAAAACCCATAATAGATAATAAGGGTTGGCAGCCGCTCGCCCGTTTGGAAAGAAACATCTCGCTCTTTCCAGGGTTAGCCCTTAACCCAGAAAGTATCGCAAATTCATCCAACCCCGCTCGAAAAGTCTGGATAGATTCAGTGTCCGCATGACTGAAAAGAAGATCATCGGCAAATGTCAGCATGAAAATACGGGAAGGCTCGCATCTCCAATGGAAAGTAAATCTCCCCTCCGAAAGAATCTTGTTCCGAAGAATACCATGAAGCACCTCCATGGCTAACGTAAAGAGATACGGAGATATAGGATCCGCCCTGACGAAGGGCAGCCACTCTTCTTGGAGGTTTGGAGGCCAGGAATGTCGTTTGCGAAGCGGGATCTCGTAGAAGTACCTCTATGGGTTAAGTTATGGAATGTCCAAAGCGAATTCTGGACTCAGGCTGGTTTGGGGATCGTTGCTAGTGTTGTGGGGCAGCCCTTGTTTGCTGATGGCGTTACAACAAGTGGAGAGTGTATTGATTTTGCACGGGTTTGTGTACTTAAGAAGCTTGCTGACCCGTTTGTGGAGCACTTTAATATTCGACTGCCATTAGAGTGTGGGGTACATCGGGTGTGGCAACTGTGCGGGTGGAGTACGAATGGAGACCAACCAAATGTCTGAAGTGTGCTTCTTGGAATCATGCGTCGACGGCGTGTCCGATGTCCTCCGATGGACAAAGCGCACCGGGAAAACGACCGGATCCTCGGCTGAGGGCTGTTCGGGTGGGTGGCAATAAGCCACGAGTAGAGGGGCGGCAGGTGGGAGCAAAGGGTTAGCAGCACGGGTGGAGTCACATGTTGGGGCAGATGGGGTTCGAGCGGGAAATGGAGGGGCGGTGATTCCTAGCGCACGTGTAGAGTGGATGCATGTGGGCGCAAAGGGCATAGCCGTGAGGGTGGAACCACGGGATGGGGCAGCTAATGGTAGAAAACTGGCCCGGTCAACAGAGTGTGCTGGAGGATTGTCGACATCGTCTCGGACCACAGAGCCACATTCGTGGGTGGTGCCCGTGCATGAGGAGGTTAGGTTGGCCTCTAACTCTTTCGCTATTTTGCACTCGTTACAGGATGAGGATAATGATCCTCCTTTAGCAACGGCAGCCCCAACAGGGGGTGATCCATGATCCCTGTAGGTGTGTAAAATGTGCGTGGTCTCAATAAGAGGGACCACGGAAGGGCGGTGGGGGAGCTAGTTGTCGATGTCGTTGTTGATATCGTAGTTGTACCCGATAGCATGTTATCGGTTGATGCGGCATGAGATTTTCTCCTGCGCGCTCTTTTGTATTCTTCTTTTCATATATATATATAAAGGGACATTAATCCAAAAAAAAGTAGAATACCTTCTTCCACAAGTCGAATGCCTTGTTGTACAAGTCATGCCTTGTTAATCAAGTAGAATGCCTTGTTGAACAAGTCGAAGGTCTTGTTAACCAAGTCATGCCTTGTTGACCATGAAGAATGCCTTGTTGAACAAGTCGAATGCCTTGTTGAACAAGTCGAATGCCTTGTTTAACAAGTTGAATGCCTTGTTGAACAACTTCAATGCCTTGTTAACTATGTCGAATGCCGTGTTGACAAAGTCGAATGCCTTGTTGAACAAGTCGGATGCCTTGTTGAACAGTCATGCTTTGTTGACCAAGTAGAATGCCTTCTTGACCAAGTCATTCTTTGTTGACCAAGTAGAATGCCTTGTTCACCAAGTCGAATGTCTTGTTAACCAAGTCATGCCTTGTTGACCAAGTAGAATGCCTTGTTGAACTAGTCGAATGCCTTGTTGAACAAGTCGAATGCCTTGTTGACCAAGTCGAATGCCTTGTTGACCAAATCTTGCTATGTATACCAAGTAGAATGCGTTGTTGAACAAGTCGAATGCCTTGTTTACCAAGTCGAACAAGTAGAATGCCTTTGTTCAACAAGTCGAATGCCTTGTTGAACAAGTCGAATGCCTTGTTGACCAAATCTTGCTATGTATACCAAGTAGAATGCCTTGTTTTTTTTTGGTAAAATTTCCCGTAAATAAAACTGAATGAAAACAGAAAAGCGCCCAAGGGAAATCCCATGCCGCAGAAAACCGGTAACAAGCTACCGGAAGCAAACAAACGAGGCAAAACAATCGACAACAGCAGCCGACAAAGCCAAGCAAAGCCTCAAAACAAAACAAAGCCACAAAACAAACAAAAGCAGACTACCATGCAATGCGCCAAAGGTTCCTGAGCGAGGCCGCTTGCAGAATGAAGCGGGAGGGAGCCTGGCTCAACCTCAAGCACGCGATCTCTAAGACCATACTCACAATTCGCTCCGGGGAGCAACGAGTCTGATTCCGCCAACGCCTATTCCTCTCTTGCCAGATATGGTAGACCAGAGAGGCGAGAAGATGACGAGAGATCTCATTATGGAGATGATGACTCCGCCAACGAGCAGCGGCCCACTCGATCCCGTGAATCCAATCCCGATGCGGCCACCTCCAATGGGTCTTCCTTCTCAGTAAGAGAATGCATCTCCTGGAGAAAGAGCACTCGAAGAAGAGGTGACGGACCGTCTCCGTGCTCTGCGACTCACAAAGAGAGCAAGCATCCGAACCCGAACGAACCATCACCCAAGCACGGTCCCTAGTCGCCAATCTTTCACGAATAGCAAGCCACAGAAGGAATTCATGTCTAGGGACCCGAAAAGGGCCCCCAAACAGAGAAGTCCAAGCAATCCTCGGAGAGTGGGTCCGGATAGCCTCACGAGCACTCCTAACAGAGAACTTCCCATCCGGAGCCACCTTCCAACAAATGGAGTCAGCAGCAGAGGGGTCCACAGCCGGAAGAAGGGGCTGAAGCAGAAGAAACTCCACCGACTGTTGGGCAGGCCAGGTCCATCCAGCATTCGTCACAACAGCAGAGAGCCGGGAATCCAAAGGGAGACCCATAACCAAAGGCCCCCTCGGGAATCTCTCAATGAGAGGGGTATCAGACAGCCAAGGGTCCTTCCAGAGCCAAAGAGAGTTCCCATTTCCAATACGAAAGGAGAAAAGGGAACGGAAGGTACCTCTGAGGTGGAGCAGTTTACGCCAGCTCCAAGCGTCCGAGGAGTTGGGCTGAACATCCCAGAAAGAGCGATCCCTGAGTTTAGTGGCATAAAGCCACTGGACCCAAATCGAGTCAGGGTCACGAGAGACAATGTTCCAGAGGTGATGGAAGAGGAGAGCCTGATTGTCGATCAAGAGAGATCGAACGCCAAGACCTCCTTCTTCCACAGGCTTGCAGACGTCATCCCAAGCCACCTTAGCCGGAGATCCATCCCACAAAAACTTCGAAAGCGAGACTCCAAGGCCTTGATCACCCCTTTCGGGAGGAGGAAGACCCCAGCCCAATAGACCTGCATGGCAGAGAGGACAGACTTAATGAGCTGCAAGCGACCGGCATACGAGAGGGAACGGTTCAGCCAGGATCCAAGCCGTCTATCCACAGACTGGAGCAGAGGGGTGCAGTCCTCCAGTCTGAGACGGGAGTGGATCAAAGGAACTCCAAGGTAGCGGACAGGGAGCTGGCCACGGGAGAAGCCCATGATACTCAGAAGCTGTCCCGAAAGAGGCTCAGCCCTTTTGGAAAGAAACATCTCACTTTTAGCCGGGTTAGGGAGGAGACCCGAGAAAGAGCCGAAGGTATCAAGAGCATCACGGAGGGTTCGAACAGAGCACGCATCCGCGTGACAGAAAAGCAGCAGATCGTCAGCAAAAGACAGCATGGCCAGCTTACTCGTATCACATCTCCAATGGTAACGGAATCCGGGAGAAGACTGGATGCGGGATAAAAGAATCCCATGGAGCACCTCCATGACCAGAACGAACAGGTAAGGAGAGAGGGGGTCGCCTTGGCGGAGGCCCCGCTTACCCGCAAAAAAACCTTCCGGCGCTCCGTTGATGCAAACGGAGAAAGCAGTAGAAGTGATGCATTCCTTGATCCAATGGATGAAGAGAGGGTGGAACCGCATGGCCTGAAGAGTAGCGATAACAAAGCTCCAATCCACCTTATCAAATGCCTTCGCAAGGTCGACCTTGATGGCAGAACGGGGCGGGAGACTCTGGTTCTGGTAACCCCTGCAAATCTCTTGAGCTAACAGAATGTTATCGCTGATGCGTCTGCCCGGGATGAAAGCCGTTTGAACCGGATGGACGAGGCCAGGAAGGGCAGATCTGAGCCGATTGGCCAAAATCTTTGCAATGACCTTATACAGGACATTGCAGCAAGAGATTGGCCTAAAGTCGGAAGCACGTCTAGAAGAAGCCCCCTTAGGGATGAGGCTGATGAGAGTACTGTTGACGCCCCGAAGAAGATGACCCGTCCGAAAGAAGTCCTCAACAGCACGAGTTACATCAGCACCCAGGATTCCCCACGTCGCCTTGAAGAAGGCAGCCGTATAGCCATCAGGGCCAGGGGCCTTTTCGTCATCCATAGCGAAAATAACATCGCGAATCTCCACGTCTGAAACTCTCGAGATCATCCCATCCGCATGATCCCGAGACAAAGTATGCGTGATGAAGCTCTCCACGTCCGCAGCACACATAGGAGCAGATCTACCACACTGGCCCCGAAGATCCTGGTAGAAGCGAATCAGCTCGTCACGAATAGGGCCAGACCCCTCAATCAACTGGCCATCTGCATTCTCAAGAGAGAGAATACGATTGCCACAACGACGGATCGCCACCTTCTTAAAAAAGAAGGAGGAGCATTGATCGCCATCCTTGAGCCAGGCTAACTTGGCTCGCTGGGCAAGGTAAGAGTGCTCCATCTCCACAGCACGAGAGAAGAGCATTCGGCAGATACGTTCGAACTCGTGAAAGAGAGGCTCGTCAGGGTAACGAGCCGTGAAAGATTGGCTGAGATCCAGAAACTCCCTAGCCTCCAACACGTTCCTACTCAAATCGCCCTTAGCACGCCGAAGCTCCTTAAGACGGGGCTTAAGTGACTTCAGACGGCGAACAAGCGAATACATGGGAAAACCCTGAGGCGGGGAGGCCCAAACCTGCTCCACAACCCCCAAGAAGGCCGGGTCCTTCGTGAGGAAGTTATCGAACCTGAAATGGGCATTCCGACGTCCCGTCCTGGCAACCGAGAGCACAAGAGGAGAGTGATCGGAGGTAGCAGGGAGGGCAGCCTGATAGTGAAGATCCGGGAAGAGAGAGAACCACGACGGGTTGCCCACAATGCGGTCAATCCGTCTCCAGATGCCCGCCTCAGCCCGCTGCTGATTGTGCCACGTAAAGAAGGGGCCCGACGATCCCAAATTGGTCAGGTCAGCCTGGATAAGGCAGTCACGAAGATCGGTCACATCCTGAACAGAGGGGGATCCCCCTTTGGCCTCAGAAAGGTCAGCAATGGCGTTGAAATCCCCGAGAACGAGCCAAGGAACACCAACCCGGTCTGCAGAGGTCACGACAAGCTCCTCCCAAAGCAAGACACGCTCCTCCCTCCGACTCCTGCCGTAGACAAAGGAGAGGAAAACAGTCCCCCTGCTCTCCAGTGAAGTGACTCTGCAATGAACCGCCTGCTCCGAAAAGCTCAAAACGGAGAGGTGGAGGAAGCTGGGGTCCCAACCAATCCAGATCCTCGTTCCAGGTCCGCCATCATAATCAAAGAACCAGTCCCACCGATCTCTAATACCAGAGGAAAGCAGAGTGGCATTAGAGAGAGAGACACGAGTCTCAAGGAGACCCACAAGATGAAGATCAAACCGAGAAATAAGATCCCGAACAGCCCTCCCATGGTCCCTCTTGTTGAGACCCCTCACATTCCATACACCTGTCGGAATCATAAGGAAACACCGGAGCGGGCTGCATATTCAGGGCCCATGGAAGAAGGAGAGTCCTCGTTCAGACTCTGAAGGACATGAAAGTGGTTACGGAATTCCTCCACTGGTTGGGAGGAAGATTTTTCATTAGCCCCACTGCCAGCGCCACGCAGAGGAGACGGGCGGTCAGTCCCCCACCATCACTCGCAACACCGTCCCGATTAGCCTGGGCAACCGCGGCACTACCTCCTCCACCCCGAGGAGACGGGGTTGCCTCCACCTCCTTCGCTGAGGTAACCATCACCGCTTTCCCCTTCTTCCGCTGCTTCAGCTTTCTCCATGCATCCTTGGCCTGTGGGGCCGTTAGCGTAGTGGGGGTAGCCTTGGTTTGGGAAGCGGCCTGAGCAGCCATCGGGGGAGCAGACGGGGCAGCCACGACAATCTTCCTCGGCGGGTTAGGGGCATGCGCCAACATGGGCTGAACGATCCGTGGGCATTTAGTCTTGGTATGGCTCCAAGACTTACATTCTTCACACATGGTCGGCCTCCACTCGTACTCAACGAGAACCGTAACAGCCCCCGCCGATCCTCCTCCTTCTTTAGGGAGACGGATGGTGAAGCGATCTATGAAGTCATCCTTCAGGTTCTTCAAGACACAAACCCGAGCAAAGTCAATCCGGGCCGTGCGATTCGTAGCCGAATCAGCAAAAAGCGGCTGGCCCACAGCACTTGCAATGATTCCTAAACCCTCGGGGGTCCAGAATTCTCCCGGAATATTCCACAACTTGATCCATAACGGAACTTCGTCATGTTCCTTCTTTTCGAAGGACATCCCAGGCTTCCAAGCCTCAAGAAAGAGAGGCTGCCCATGCAAAAGCCACGGACCGCCCTCCAACACAGCGTTCATGGCCTCCTCCGACTGGAAACGGAACTTGAAGAATCCGTTAATAGAGGCCCGGACCTCCACCACTCCAGTCCAAGTAGCACGGAAGTATTTCTCAACAAAGGGGAAGTACGGCCGTTTCCCGAGAAAGTACCCAACAAGGGTGTGGCTCCAACGCGCCATTCCTTTGCATGCCACCTCCCACGTCGGGCAAACCACAGCAACGCCGTCCACGACCTCCGGTGGAGTGTAAGCAAGAGGAATGCGCTGCCGTCCCAAAGTTTGCGTGTGCTCCCCATGAAGGGCTGCCACGAAGGACTTCTTCTCGCCGTTCGGGCTAGCCAAAGAGGGGGCAGCCCTCTCGATGTTCTCCGTTAACTCAAGGGGTTTGACATTCGGGGCAGCACCATGACCCACAGCCCCGCAGTCCACTCCGGCTTTAGCCTGGCGGTCCACTCCGGCCTTAGAGGGTGGCGGGGTGCCCGGCCGCATCTTGCCCATGGAATTCACGCGCGGCTCATCACGGAGAGGTTGAGAGATAACGACCCCACGACGAGGAAGGGTACAAACAGCCCTAACAACCGGGTTCGACCCATGAGAGGGCACCTTCCTCGCGTCCCCCTCCCGTTGTTGAGGGCTCGTCGGCAAGTGAACTTCCGAAAGCCGTGAATCAACGCGGGCAGTCGTGGCATCAACGGCAGTCACCAATTCTATATGTTGGGAGGGCGCAAGGCTCATGTGAACGTCGGGAACGTCGGGAATTCCCGAAGACGCGGCCACGAGGGAGGCGAACTCTTCCATCCCGAAGCAACGTCCGTAAAGGGTCCCACCTTAGCTTTTGATGCAAGCATTGATTCAATCCCGAGAACACGGCGGAAGAGCTCGTGAAACGCCTCGCCTTTGAAATCCGCGGCAAAGTCGGGGAAGTTTGCCGAGAGAGTGGTGGTGACCTCGGAACCTCCCGTTGCCATCGATGAGGGGAAAGGTCCCGCCATAGTGGAGCTACAAAATGTGGAAGAGGATGCCATGAACGCGCAAGGTGGATGAAAAGTCGCGTAACAGAAGCGGCCGCGGATGCCGTGAAGGAAGATGAAAGGTCACGGAAGCGGTAGGTGAAGAGCCTCGGTGCAAATCTCGCCGGAGCACCTCCGAAAGCCGTCTGGACCCGGCGGTGGAGATGCGACCACGCGCGGCAGCGGCGGAGAACGTTGGGAAGCTCGCGGCAGCAGCGGCGTGAAGGAAGATGAAGAGTCACGGAAGCGGTAGGTGAAGAGTCTCGGTATGAAACTCGCCGGGACACCTCCTAGCGCCGTCTGGACCCGGCGGTGGAGATGCGGTCGCGCGCGGCAGCGGTGGAGAAAGCTGGAAAGGTCGCGGCAGCAGCGGCGTGGAGGAAGATGAAGGGTCACGGAAGCGGTAGGTGAAAAGCCTTGGTACGTAATCTCGCCGGAACACCTCCGGGCGCCGTCCGGATCCGGCGTTGGAGATGCGGTCGGTCGCGGCAACGGCGGAGAACGCTGGGAAGAACGCGGCAGCAACGGGGTGGTGGGGGAAGTACTCGGGCCGGGAACCAAAAGTGGCGGGCCTCCAAACACCGTTTGAGCCCGGCGATGGAGGACCACGTGAGCAACCCTCGCCGGACCAGGAGATGGTTGCGGAAGAGGTGGAGGGGCTCGCCGGCGGGAAGAGAGGGGAGTGACGTTTGAAATTCAAGGGAAAAAATGAGAGAGAAAATCGCTAGAGAGATGTTAGAGAGAGAAAGCTTTTTTGTAGAATGCCTTCTTGACCAAGTCATTCTTTGTTGACCAAGTAGAATGCCTTGTTGACCAAGTCGAATGCCTTGTTAACCAAGTCATGCCTTGTTGACCAAGTAGAATGCCTTGTGAACAAGTCGAATGCCTTGTGGAACAAGTCGAATGCCTTGTTTAACAAGTTTAATGCCTTGTTGAACAACTTCAATGCCTTGTTAACTTTGTCGAATGCCGTGTTGACAAAGTCGAATGCCTTGTTGAACAAGTCAAATGCCTTGTTAAACAGTCTTGCCTTGTTGACCAAGTAGAATACCTTCTTCCACAAGTCGAATGCCTTGTTGTACAAGTCATGCCTTGTTAATCAAGCAGAATGCCTTGTTGAACAAGTCGAAGGCCTTGTTAACCAAGTCATGCCTTGTTGACCATGTAGAATGCCTTTTTGAACAAGTCGAATGCCTTGTTGAGCAAGTCGAATGCCTTGTTGAGCAAGTCGAATGCCTTGTTTAACAAGTTGAATGCCTTGTTGAACAACTTCAATGCCTTGTTATAAATATGTCGAATGCCGTGTTGACAAAGTTCTTTTTTGGGAAAGGTCATTAAAATAAAATGTGGAAAGATACAATGTTCAGCAGCAATAAGCTGCACCGCTCGGTAACATGCTTCCTATAAACAACGCAAGCAATCCAATCGAGCAAGCAAACATCAAAAGCAAGCAAGCAGACTGTAAGCAAGTGACTACGTGCTCGGCCACGCAATGCGCCAAACACGTCGAAGCGCACAGGACTGTAGCTGATACTTCCCTCCAAGGGTAGAGAGCCGTATACAGAGTGTAGTCTCGACGTCCGCAACGATATGAGTAGGAGGTCTTCGTCTTCCTTCCCGCCATCGTAGGTTGCGCTCGGCCCATAGGTGATAGACAAGCGATGCAAGCGCATGTCGGGGCCCCATCCATGCGAGGTGCTTGCCCCGCCACCTTTGAGCAGCCCAGTGAACCCCTTCGATCCAGTCCGTGTAAGGCCATCCAAAACGTAACTTTCCCTGCAAAGACTGTAGGTAATGTCTGGAAAATAAACACTCAAAGAATAGATGCCGTGTTGTCTCTATAGCATGGCCATCATCACACAAGAGGCAAGCTGAACTTCCTGCTGCCGCGGCCACCCATGGCTTGTCCCTCGTCGCCAGGCGTTCCCTTATCGCCAGCCATAAAATGACTTCATGCCGTGGAATCGAGATAGGGCCTCCGAACAGGTTGGTCCAGAATGCAGGCGGAGAATGTTGGCGTATGCAATTTCTCGCGGAGTGAGTAGAGAAGACGCCATTGGGAGTCCCCCGCCATCGAATCGTGTCCATCTCACCGTGTTGAATGGGAGGTAGGAGACCAGCAAAATCCATGAACTCCACCGTTGTCTGTCCTGGCCAATGCCATCCCGACTCATCAATCACCGCGCTCAATCGTGAATCAAGTGGGAGGCCCATAACAGATGGACCACGCGGGTACCGTTCCACTAGCGGAATCGTGAGTAGTCATGGGTCAGTCCAGAGGTGTGTATTCGCTCCATTCCCAATGCGGAACTCTAGCCGGATGATGGGTCTGAGCTTGAGGAGCTTCTTCCTGCTCCATGAGGTATTAGCCGTGGATCTGATGGTCCAGAAGGATGTGTTGTGCAGCCGCGTCCATCGTATCCATGTGGCCCATATCGAAGACTCATCTCCCCTGAGAATGTTCAAAATAAGACGCATCATCAGCGCCTTGTTCTCCACCTCAATCGATCTTAGTCCAAGTCCCCCTTCGTCCCTTGGTGCGCATACGTCGGTCCATGCCACCTTCGCGCTAGATCCCTTCCACAAGAAAGCTCGAAGACGCTTCTCGATACTGCGGATGATTCCCTTGGGGAGTAAGAAGACTCCCGCCCAATACACATGGATAGCCATAAGGACCGATCGAATGAGCTGTACCCTCCCGGCGTATGAGAGCGAGTGGTTGGTCCAAGAACCAAGCCGACGATCAATAGAACGTAATAATGGAAATCTGCTACTAATCCGTCATTGGAAAGGATCAAGCTGGATGGTAAGAAATCGCTGGGAGATCTTGAAGATATGGAAAATGCTTCTATTTTGGGAGAGGATCTCGTATATTTAATGAAGGAATCTGCTACTAATCCGTCATTGGAAAGGATACTACAATATCTTCGTAAAGATTTTGGATGGGATAACGAGATATTGGTTGATGCGGCTGCGCCATTGGTCACGCATCATACTCCACGCGTTGATCATACGGTGGTTGGGGATGACACACAGCCCGATGCGGGAAATTTGCATGATCATCATATGAAGGCTAGGGTTTCTTTGATTGATATGGGCCACAAGCATCTCACGATTGGGGATGGTGCGAAAGAGGGGATGACGACGTCAGCGCCGACGGATACCGTGGAAAAAATTTCTATCCTTGATGACGGACCTAGAGTTTCTACAGTGGTGGCAAAGGTGACGGATACGATATCGGTGCCGGCTAAGGTAAATCCGCCAAAGCCGACGTTTGCGGTGGTTGCCAAGGGGTCGGCGAGGCAGGCTAACCGCACCGGAGTGCGGCGGCGACTTCCGTTGGTTTACACTGCGCCGGCAGTCATAGATGGGGTGGCGGAGGTTCGACCTACGTGGGAGGTGGCCCGTCAAGGTTTTGCTCGATGGGAGCATACACTGGTGGGCTATTTTTTGGGAAAGAAGCCATATTTTCCCTTTGTGGAGCGATTTGTGCGGGCGAATTGGGCTGACCTTGCCGAGGTCAGGGCTACCATTAATGGTTTCTTTAAGTTTCGTTTTATGTCGGCGGATGCAATGCATGGGGTCCTTGAAGGGGGACCTTGGCTCTTCCAAGGGCAGCCACTCTTCTTGGAGGTTTGGAGGGCCAGGAATGTCGTTTGCGAAGCGGGATCTCGTAGAAGTACCTCTATGGGTTAAGTTATGGAATGTCCCAAGCGAATTCTGGACTCAGGCTGGTTTGGGGATCGTTGCTAGTGCTGTGGGGCAGCCCTTGTTTGCTGATGGCGTTACAACAAGTGGAGAGCGTATTGATTTTGCACGTGTTTGTGTACTTTTTTTTTTTGTAAAACGTGTTTGTGTACTTAATAAGCTTGCTGACCCGTTTGTGGAGCACTTTAATATTCGACTGCCGTTAGAGTGTGGGGGTACATCGGGTGTGGCAACTGTGCGGGTGGAGTACGAATGGAGACCAACCAAATGTCTGAAGTGTGCTTCTTGGAATCATGCGTCGACGGCGTGTCCGATGTCCTCCGATGGACAAAGCGCACCGGGAAACGACCGGATCCTCGGCTGAGAGCTGTTCGGGTGGGTGGCAATAAGCCACGAGTAGAGGGGCGGCAGGTGGGAGGAAAGGGCAAACCAACACGGGTGGAGTCACATGTTGGGGCAGATGGGGTTCGAGCGGGAAATGGAGGGGCGGTGATTCGTAGCGCACGTGTAGAGTGGATGCATGTGGGCACAAAGGGCAAAGCCGTGAGGGTGGAACCACGGGATCGGGCAGCTAATGGTAGAAAACGGGCCCGGTCAACAGAGTGTGCTGGAGGATTGTCGACATCGTCTCGGACCACAGAGCCACATTCGCAGGTGGTGCCCGTGCATGAGGAGGTTGGGTTGGCCTGTAACTCTTTCGCTATTTTGCACTCGTTACGGGATGAGGATAATGATCCTCCTTTTTCTACGGGCCATGAAGCAACGGCAGCCCCAACAGGGGGTCATCCATGATCCCTGTAGGTGTGTAGAATGTGTGTGGTCTCAATAAGAGGGACCACGGAAGAGCGGTGGGGGAGCTAGTTGTCGATGTCGTTGTTGATATCGTAGTTGTACCCGATAGCATGTTATCGGTTGATGCGGCATGAGATTTTCTCCTGCGCGCTCTTTTGTATTCTTCTTTTCATATATATATATATAAAGGGACATTAATCCAAAAAATAGTAGAATACCTTCTTCCACAAGTCGAATGCCTTGTTAATCAAGTAGAATGCCTTGTTGAACAAGTCGAAGGCCTTGTTAACCAAGTCATGCCTTGTTGACCATGAAGAATGCCTTGTTGAACAAGTCGAATGCCTTGTTGAACAAGTCGAATGCCTTGTTGAACAAGTCGAATGCCTTGTTTAACAAGTTGAATGCCTTGTTGAACAACTTCAATGCCTTGTTAACTATGTCGAATACCTTGTTGACAAAGTCGGATGCCTTGTTGACCATATGATGCGTTTTGAACCAGTAGAATGCCTTTTTGAACCAGTAGAATGCCTTGTTGTTCAAGAAGGTATTCGATTTGTTCAACAAGGGATTCGACTTGTTCAATAAGGCATTCTACTTGTTCGGCTTGGTGAACAAGGCATTCGACTTGTTTCACAAGTCATTCTACTTGATTAACAAGGCATTTGAGTTGGTCAACAAGGCATTTGACTTCTTCAACAGCGCATTCTACTTGGTATACAAGGCAAGACTTGGTCACAAGGCATTCGACTGTGTTAACAAGGCATTCGACTTGGTTAACCATGCATTCGACTTGTTAAACAAGGCATTTGAGTTGTTTGACGAGGCCTTCTACTTGTTCAAAAGGGCATTTGACTTGGTCAACAAAGTATTCGACTTGGTCAACAATGTATTCGACTTGGTCAACAACACATTCGACTTGTTCCACAAGGCATTCTACTTGTTCAACAAGGCATTCTACTTGTTCAACAAGGCATCATATCGTCAACAAGGCATTCGACATTGTCAACAAAGCATTCGACATAGTTAACAAGCCACTGATGTTGTTCAACAAGGCATTCGACTTGTTCACCAAGGGATTCGACATGTTCAACAAAGGCATTCTACTTGTTAGACTTGGTAAACAAGGCATTCGACTTGTTCCACAACGCATTCTACTTGGTAAACATAGCAAGATTTGGTCAACAAGGTATTCGACTGGTAGATGCAATCTCACGATTGGGGATGGTGCGAAAGAGGGGATGACGACGACAGCGCCTATGGCTACCGTGGAAAAAATTTCTATCCTTGATGACGGACCTAGAGTTTCTACAGTGGTGGCAAAGGTGACGGATACCATGAATCATATCATGTGCGCTTTACTGTCCTTTATTTCTTTTATTTAGTGAACGTTCCCCAAAAAAAAAGTGACGGATACGGTTTCGGTGCCGGCTAAGGTAAATCCGCCAAAGCCGACGTTTGCGGTGGTTGCCAATGGGTCGGCGAGGCAGGCTAACCGCACCGGAGTGCGGCGACTTCCGTTGGTTTACACTGCGCCGGCAGTCATAGATGGGGTGGCGAGGTTCGACCTACGTGGGAGGTGGCCCGTCAAGGTTTTGCTCGATGGGAGCATACACTGGTGGGCTATTTTTTGGGAAAGAAGCCATATTTTCCCTTTGTGGAGCGATTTGTACGGGCGAATTGGGCTGACCTGGCCGAGGTCAGGGCTACCATTAATGGTTTCTTTAAGTTTCGTTTTATGTCGGCGGATGCAATGCATGGGGTCCTTGAAGGGGACCTTGGCTCTTCGAAGGGCAGCCACTCTTCTTAGAGGTTTGGAGGCCAGGAATGTCGTTTGCGAAGCGGGATCTCGTAGAAGTACCTCTATGGGTTAAGTTATGGAATGTCCCAAGCGAATTCTGGACTCAGGCTGGTTTGGGGATCGTTGCTAGTGTTGTGGGGCAGCCCTTGTTTGCTGATGGCGTTACAACAAGTGGAGAGCGTATTGATTTTGCACGTGTTTGTGTACTTAAGAAACTTGCTGACCCGTTTGTGAAGCACTTTAATATTCGACTGCCATTAGAGTGTGGGGTACATCGGGTGTGGCAACTGTGCGGGTGGAGTACGAATGGAGACCAACCAAATGTCTGAAGTGTGCTTCTTGGAATCATGCGCCGACGGCGTGTCCGATGTCCTCTGATGGACAAAGCGCACCGGAAAAACGACCGAATCTCGGCTGAGGGCTGTTCGGGTGGTGGAATTAAGCCACGAGTAGAGGGGCGGCAGGTGGGAGCAAAGGGCAAAGCAACACGGGTGGAGTCACATGTTGGGGCAGATGGGGTTCGAACGGGAAATGGAGGGGCGGTGATTCCTAGCACGTGTAGAGTGGGTGCATGTGGGCACAAAGGGCAAAGCCGTGAGGGTGGAACCACGAGATGGGGCAGCTAATGGTAGAAAACTGGCCCGGTCAACAGAGTGTGCTGGAGGATTATCGACATCGTCTCGGACCACAGAGCCACATTCGCAGGTGGTGCCCGTGCATGAGGAGGTTGGGTGGCCTCTAACTCTTTCGCTATTTTGCACTCGTTACGGGATGAGGATAATGATCCTCCTTTTTCCACGGGCCATGAAGCAACGGCAGCCCCAACAGGGGGTCATCCATGATCTCTGTAGGTGTGTAGAATGTGCGTGGTCTCAATAAGAGGGACCACGGAAGGGCGGTGGGGGAGCTAGTTGTCGATGTCGTTGTTGATATCGTAGTTGTACCCGATAGCATGTTATCGGTTGATGCGGCATGAGTTTTTCTCCTGCGCGCTCTTTTGTATTCTTCTTTTCATATATATATATAAAGGGACATTAATCCAAAAAAAAGTAGAATACCTTCTTCCACAAGTCGAATGCCTTGTTGTACAAGTCATGCCTTGTTAATCAAGTAGAATGCCTTGTTGAACAAGTCGAAGGCCTTGTTAACCAAGTCATTCCTTGTTGACCATGTAGAATGCCTTGTTGAAGAAG
Source organism: Linderniella brevidens (assembly GCA_004919715.1). Classification (NCBI taxonomy): domain Eukaryota; kingdom Viridiplantae; phylum Streptophyta; class Magnoliopsida; order Lamiales; family Linderniaceae; genus Linderniella; species Linderniella brevidens. Next base: position 36,503 of record SWDC01000041.1, read on the forward strand.
TCGAATGCCTTGTTGAACAAGTCGAATGCCTTGTTGAACAAGTCGAATGCCTTGTTGACCAAATCTTGCTATGTATACCAAGTAGAATGCGTTGTTGAACAAGTCAAATGCCTTGTTTACCAAGTCGAACAAGTAGAATGCCTTTGTTGAAGTTGTCGAATGCCTTGTTTAACAAGTCGAATGCCTTGTTGAACAACTTCAATGCCTTGTTAACTATGTCGAATGTCTTGTTGACAAAGTCGAATGCCTTGTTGAACAAGTCGGATGCCTTGTTGAACAGTCATGCTTTGTTGACCAAGTATTGCTTCTTAAACAAGTCGAATGCCTTGTTGTCCAAGTCATGCCTTGTTAATCAAATAGAATGCCATATTGAACAAGTCGAATGCCTTGTTCACCAAGTCGAATAAGTAGAATGCCTTATTGAACAAGTCGAATCCCTTGTCGAACAAGTAGAATGCCTTATTGAACAAGTCGAATCCCTTGTTGAACAAGTCGAATGCCTTATTGACCAACTCATGCTTTTTTGACCAAGTAGAATGCATTGTTGACCAAGTCGAATGCCTTGTTAACCAAGTCATGCCTTGTTGACCAACAAAATGCCTTGTTGAACAAGTCGAATGCCTTGTTGACCAAGAAGAATGCCTTGTTGAACAAGTCGAATGCCTTGTTGACCAAATCTTGCTTGTATACAAAGTAGAATGCGTTGTTGGACAAGTCTAATGCCTTGTTTACCAAGTCGAACAAGTAGAATGCCTTTGTTGAACATGTCGAATGCCTTGTTTAACAAGTCGAATGCCTTGTTGAACAACTTCAATGCCTTGTTAACTATGTCGAATGTCGTGTTGACAAAGTCGAATGCCTTGTTGAACAAGTCGGATGCCTTGTTAAACAGTCATGCCTTGTTGACCAAGTAGAATGCCTTCTTAAACAAGTTGAATGCCTTGTTGTCAAGTCATGCCTTGTTAATCAAGTAGAAGGCCTTGTTGAAAAAGTCGAAGGCCAGGCGTTCACCAAGTCGAACAAGTAGAATGCCTTATTGAACAAGTTGAATCCCTTGCTGAACAAGTCGAATGCCTTATTGACCAAGTCATGCTTTGTTGACCAAGTAGAATGCCTTGTTGACCAAGTCGAATGCCTTGTTAACAAGTCATGCCTTGTTGACCAAGTAGAATGCCTTGTTGAACAAGTCGATGCCTTGTTCAACAAGTCGAATGCCTTGTTGAACAAGTGGAATCCCTTGTTGAACAAGTTTAATGCCTTGTTGAACAACTTCAATGCCTTGTTAACTTTGTCGAATGCCGTGTGGACAAAGTCGAATGCCTTGTTGAACAATTCGAATGTCTTGTTGAACAATTCGAATGCCTTGTTGACCAAGTAGAATACCTTCTTCCACAAGTCGAATGCCTTGTTGGACAAGTCATGCCTTGTTAATCAAGTAGAATGCCTTGTGGAACAAGTCGAAGCCCTTGTTAACCAAGTCATGCCTTGTTGACAATGTAGAATGCCTTGTTGAACAAGTCCAATGCCTTGTTGAACAAGTCCAATGCCTTGTTGAACAACTTCAATGCCTTTTAACTATGTCGAATGCGGTGTTGAAAAAGTCGAATGCCTTGTTGAACAAGTCGGATGCCTTGTTGAACAGTCATGCTTTGTTGACCAAGTAGAATGCCTTCTTGACCAAGTCATTGTTTGTTGACCAAGTAGAATGCCTTGTTGACCAAGTCGAATGCCTTGTTAACCAAGTCGAATGCCTTGTTAACCAAGTCATGCCTTGTTGACCAAGTAGAATGCCTTGTTGAACCAGTCGAATGCCTTGTTGAACAAGTCGAATGCCTTGTTTTTTTTTGGATTAATGTCCCTTTATATATATATATATATATGAAAAGAAGAATACAAAAGAGCGCGCAGGAGAAAAACTCATGCCGCATCAACCGATAACATGCTATCGGGTACAATTACGATATCAACAACGACATCGACAACTAGCTCCACCACCGCCCTTCCGTGGTCCCTCTTATTGAGACAACGCACATTCTACACACCTACAGGGATCATGGATCACCCCCTGTTGGGGCTGCCGTTGCTAAAGGAGGATCATTATCCTCATCCCGTAACGAGTGCAAAATAGCGAAAGAGTTAGAGGCCAACCCAACCTCCTCATGCACGGGCACCACCCGCGAATGTGGCTCTGTGGTCCGAGACGATGTCGACAATCCTCCAGCACACTCTGTTGACCGGGCCAGTTTTCTACCATTAGCTGCCCCATCCCGTGGTTCCACCCTCACGGCTTTGCCCTTTGCGCCCACATGCATCCACTCTATACGTGCGCTAGGAATCACCGCCGCTCCATTTCCCGCTCGAACCCCATCTGCCCCAACATGTGACTCCACCCGTGCTGCTTTGCCCTTTGCTCCCACCTGCCGCCCCTCTACTCGTGGCTTATTGCCACCCACCCGAACAGCCCTCCGCCGAGGATCCGGTCGTTTTCCCGGTGCGCTTTGTCCATCGAAGGACATCGGACACGCCGTCGACGCATGATTCCAAGAAGCACACTTCAGACATTTGGTTGGTCTCCATTCGTACTCCACCCGCACAGTTACCACACCCGATGTACCCCCACACTCTAACGGCAGTCGAATATTAAAGTGCTCCACAAACGGGTCAGCAAGCTTCTTAAGTACACAAACACGTGCAAAATCAATACGCTCTCCACTTGTTGTAACGCCATCAGCAAACAAGGGCTGCCCCACAACACTAACAACGATCCCCAAACCAGCCTGAGTCCAGAATTCGCTTGGGACATTCCATAACTTAACCCATAGAGGTACTTCTACGAGATCCCGCTTCGCAAACGACATTCCTGGCCTCCAAACCTTCAAGAAGAGTGGCTGCCCTTCGAAGAGCAAAGGTCCCCCTTCAAGGACCCCATGCATTGCATCCGCCGACATAAAACGAAACTTAAAGAAACCATTAATGGTAGCCCTGACCTCGGCCAGGTCAGCCCAATTCGCCGGTACAAATCGATCCACAAAGGGAAAATATGGCTTCTTTCCCAAAAAATAGCCCACCAGTATATGCTCCCATCGAGCAAAACCTTGACGGGCCACCTCCCACGTAGGTCGAACCTCCGCCACCCCATCTATGACTGCCGGCGCAGTGTAAACCAACGGAAGTCGCCGCACTCCGGTGCGGTTAGCCTGCCTCGCCGACCCCTTGGCAACCACCGCAAACGTCGGCTTTGGCGGATTTACCTTAGCCGGCACCGAAACCGTATCCGTCACCTTTGTCACCACTGTAGAAACTCTAGGTCCGTCATCAAGGATAGAAATTTTTTCCACGGTAGCCGTCGGCGCTGTCGTCGTCATCCCCTCTTTCGCACCATCCCCAATCCTGAGATTGCATCTACCAGTCGAATACCTTGTTGACCAAATCTTGCTATGTATAACAAGTAGAATGCGTTGTGGAACTAGTCGAATGCCTTGTTTACCAAGTCGAACAAGTAGAATGCCTTTGTTGAACATGTCGAATCCCTTGGTGAACAAGTCGAATGCATTGTTGAACAACTTTAGTGGCTTGTTAACTATGTCGAATGCCTTGTTGACAATGTCGAATGCCTTGTTGACGATATGATGCCTTGTTGAACAAGTAGAATGCCTTGTGGAACAAGTCGAATGTCTTGTTGACCAAGTCGAATACATTGTTGACCAAGTCGAATACTTTGTTGACCAAGTCGAATGCCCTTTTGAACAAGTAGAAGGCCTCGTCAAACAACTCAAATGCCTTGTTTAACAAGTCGAATGCATGGTTAACCAACTCGAATGCCTTGTTAACACAGTCGAATGTCTTGTTGACCAAGTCATGCTTTGTTGATCAAGTAGAATGCCTTGTTGACCAAGTAAAATTGCCTTGTTGACAAAGTCGAATGCCTTGTTGACCAAGTCGAATACATTGTTGACCAAGTCGAATACTTTGTTGACCAAGTCGAATGCCATTTTGAACAAGTAGAAGGCCTCGTCAAACAACTCAAATGCCTTGTTTAACTTGTCGAATGCATGGTTAACCAAGTCGAATGCCTTGTTAACAAAGTCGAATGCCTTGTGACCAAGTCTTGTCTTGTATACCAAGTAGAATGCGCTGTTGAAGAAGTCAAATGCCTTGTTGACCAAGTCAAATGCCTTGTTAATCAAGTAGAATGTCTTGTGGAACAAGTCGAATGCCTTGTTCACCAAGCCGAGCAAGTAGAATGCCTTATTGAACAAGTCGAATCCCTTGTTGAACAAATCGAATGCCTTCTTGAACAACTTAAATGCCTTGTTAACCAAGTAGAATGTCTTGTTGAACAAATATAATACCTTCTTCACCAAGTCGAACAAGTAGAATGCCTTATTGAACAAGTCGAATCCCTTGTTATACAAATCGAATGCCTTGTTGAACAACTTCAATGCCTTATTAACTATGTCGAATGCCTTGTTGAACAAGTCGAATCCCTTGTTGAACATGTCGAATGCCTTATTGAACAACTTCAATGCCTTGTAAACTATGTCGAATGCCTTGTTGACCATATGATCCCTTGTTGAACAAGTAGAACGCGTTGTTGAACAAGTCGAATACCTTATCAACCAAGTCATGATTTGTTGACGAAGTACAATGCCTTGTTGACCAAGTCAAATGCCTTGTTGACCAAGTCACGCCTTGTTGACCAAGTAAAATGGGTTGTTGACGAAGTCGAATGCCTTGTGTAACAAGTCGAAAGCCTTGTTTAACAACTTCAATGCCTTGTTAATTATGTCGAATTCCTTGTCGACAAAGTCGAATGCCTTGTTGACCAAGTAGAATGTCTTTTTTTTTTTTGGATTAATGTCCCTTTATATATATATATGAAAAGAAAATACAAAAGAGCGCGCAGGAAAAAAACTCATGCCGCATCAACTGATAACATGCTATCGTGTACAACTACCCAAAAACGAGAGCCAGGGCCAGCCACATAGTCATAGTACCAGCACCAAGTGGGCCGCGTCCCACAAGAAAGTCGGATAGCATTGCCCTCCAGAACCCGCGTTGCAAGCAAACCAACCAAAAGAACTCCACTCCCCCACCGCTTTCCTGTGGTCTACCCGGTTTAGACCACGGACATTCCAGGATCCGAGCCTGATCATGGGATACCCGGGGGGCGGGCTGCATCAACTTCAGGGCCCTTGGCGATAGAGGTGTCCATGGCATCTGGATCGATGGAGTGGAGTAGGGCAAAAGCGTTATGATCCGCCATTGGCACATCCTCACGACGCAGAGGTCTAAACGGAGACCGTAACGTCCTAGAGCGTGCAGCGGAAGACGTGCTACCCAGAAACAACTCCTTACATGCGGAAGGCGAGACTGCCCCAGTAGCCGGCACACGGACGGCCTTGCCATGAGCACCCACTTGGTGCCATTCTGACTCCTTAGTTGAGGATCGATCCACCTTAGCAACCGGCGTTGGTCGGGGAATCCCAGGAGGGGCCGTGGCTACAACTGCAGCCTTGGGCCGATTGCGGCGGGATGAATTGGCCATTGGTCGCGTATCAGGGGTGGTAGTAGCCCGCATCACATAAGTGGCGAGCGCTGCACGAGAGGCGGCAGCCCGAGAGCCGTGGGTCGTGGATGGGGCGGTCCCACCCTTCGACGATGCCGATGGGTGTAACCGAGGAAGCTTTGGACAAAGTGAGGGCCCGTGGGTCCACGTACTACAGGCATCACACCGCTTGGGCTGCCACTCGTACTCAACCCGGACCGGAATGATCCCCGATACCCCTCCATCTGCCGTGGGCATGCGCAGATGGACATTCTCAATAAAAGGTTCAGCAAGGCGCTTCATGACACACACACGCGCAAAGTCAATCCTATCTCCGTCAGCCGTGATACCATCAGTAAACAACGGCTTGCCCACCGCACTAGCAATGACGCCAAGCCCCGCAGCAGTCCAAAATTCCCCCGGCACATTCCATAACTTCACCCAGAGGGGAACATCAGTGATCTCCTTTCACTCAAATGACATTCCAGGGCGCCATTCCTCGAGAAACAGCGGCTGCCCGTTAAGTAGCCATGGGCCGCCCTCAAGAACCTCACGCATGGCCTCGCTTGAAGAGAATCTAAACTTGAAGAAACCATTGATCGTAGCCCGAACCTCAACAAGGTCCTTCCATCGAGCCCGCCAATGTCGTTCGACTGTGGGAAAATAAGGCTTACGCCCCAGGAAAAATCCCACCAAAGTGTGGGCCCAACGAGAGAAACCTAGCATAGCGATGTCCCACGACGGCGCAACTTCGACGATGCCATCAACATGGCCTGCCGGGGCCGTGTATGTCAAAGGCACACGGCGCGCGGCCTGTGGACGTCGATCACCGGGAGCGGGACGGGTCGGGGACACCCCGGCCACCACCTTAGCAAACGAAACATGGGGCGGCGAACTGCCACCACGAGCAGCCCCCATTGACGGTGCATGAGAAAGGGACGATCCAACGTTCAGCTGGATCGGTGAGTCGACCAACAAGTCTTCATCAGCAGCCGCAGCTCCACCATTCAGCGGCATCGGTGATTCAACCACCATGGGCCCCGTCATCAACCTCAGCCCCACCATCCGCAACCACAACCGTAGTTGCCACGGCACCGTCGCCAGCATCCATGGCAGACTCGGGAATCGACGCAGGCACCCCATCGCCATCCAAGGTCGACATCTCCCCATGCTCCCATGGGACTCTCCGCGGCCAATCATGGCATGGCGTGGCTGTTCATCTCCCCTGCGTGACTGTTCGTATTCCACCCTCAATGGGTGAGGGACGGAAAAGCCCGCAACATCCCGCGCCACAGCAGCCCCATCAGCCCCGGCCCTGGCAGTTTCGGGCGGCAGCCCGACGGCATGAACGTCCACCGAACGGCCGCGACGCGGTCCATAAGGACGGGCAGCAAAACGGCGCGCGATCCGGCCCGAAGCCGGCTGGTCAATTAACCGGGGTGGGCCGTGAGACGAAACCAGCCCAGCGAGAGGGACGGGGCCGGTGTCCTGGCAGCCGATGGTGGGGGATGAGGCCGGTGTCCTGGCAGCCGTATGGTCCCCGAAGAGACGTTTGACAAGTGCCTTGTAGCAATCCGTGTCGAAGTCCACGCTAAAGGTCGGGTATGTGGCCGCGAGCGCCGTCAGGTCTGGCACCATCGCCGCCACCACGGGGGGCGTGGCCGGCGATCCGTCCGAAGCATCCTCCATGAACGGAGACGTGAGATGACTGTTGGAATTCCAAGGTTGGTGTAGAGAGAGCACCAAGTTTTTTCCTAAGATTTCATTTATATGTAAATAATACCAAGTAGAATGTCTTCTTAAACAAGTCGAATGACTATTGTCCAAGTCATGCCTTGTTAATCAAGTATAATGCCTTGTTGAACAAGTCGCCTTGTTTTTTTTTTGGATGAATGTCCCATTATATATATATGAAGAGAAAAATACAAAATAGCACGTATGAGTAGAAACTCATGCCGCAAAACAACCGATAACAAGCTATCGGATAACAATGACATCAACTACGACATCGACTACGACTGCGACGACAACTAAAGCTCGAAACAAGCTACCATGCAACTCGCCACAGACGGCGAATAGCAGCTACTTGTAAAGGATATCTATGTGCTACAGTGTCCAATCGTAAACAAGCATTCCCCAGAACCAAAGCAATCACTTGCTCAGGGGAGCCGCGTCTATGCTCCTTCCACCGTGTATTCCGTTCCTGCCAAATGTGATAAACAAGAGACGACAAAACATGACGATAGGCTACATGGTAAAGATGATGCCCTCGCCACTTAGCCGCTGCCCATATGACATCAACACGCCACTCACGAAACGGCCTCTCCATCTAATCTAGCGGCTCAAAAGCTCAAACAGCGTCTCGAGAAGCGACAATCAAAGAACAAATGGTTATGTGTCCTCGTATGTTATTGTCACACAACAGGCATGTATCTGTTCCCGCTCGCTGTTCCACCCATGCAAATTCTCGAGTCGAAAGACGTCGCCTAATCGCCAGCCATAGAAAGAATTCGTAGCGTGGAACTCGTAAACATCCGCCAAATAGCATAGCCCAATCCACCGGATCACTTCTCAATCGGATCGCTTCTCGGACTGATTTTGTCGAGAAATGACCATTCGGAGTGCCTTCCCACCGCAGTAAGTCACGACGTGACGGGTCCACTGCTGGTAGATGTGGACTAAGCTCAATGAACTCAACTGTAGATTGAGCAGGCCACATCCACCCATGTGTCGAGATAACAGCGCTAAGAGGAGCATCATGTGGTAGTCCCATAACCAGCGGGCCTCGTGGAAAACGATCCATCAATGGATATGAAAACAACCAGGGGTCCTTCCATAGGGAAATGGAAGAACCATTTCCTATAGAAAAGAAATGAGTGACCTAAGTAGAGGCCGTAACTTCAGCATCTTCTTCCAGCTCCAAGCGTCATTAGGTGCAGGACGCACCACCCAAAAAGAATTGGAGCGGAGTCGATTGAGAAGCAACCATTCCACCCAAATCGAGCTCTCCTCTTGGGAGACAACACTCCATAAATGCCGCAAAAGGAGGGCCTTGTTATCCGTTGCAATCGAACGAATTCCAAGACCTCCCTCAGCAACAGGTAAGCAAATGTCCACCCACGCAACTTTTGCGGCGACCCTGCCCAGAGAAAGCGTCGAAACGAGCCTCCAAAGCCGCAATGATCCCCTTCGGCAATAGGAAACCCCCGACCAATACGCATGCGTGGTAGTCAGTACCGACTTGATAAGTTGACCCGCCCCGCATATGACAGGGAGCGGTTAAGCCATGATCCCAGTCGCGCATCAACCTTATGTAACAATGGGTTACAATCTGCTAGCGCCAATCGAGAGTGAAGTAGCGGAACTCCTAGATATCGTACAGGCAACTGTCCCCTTAGAAAACCCATGAGACCGTGGAGGTCATTCGCAAGGCTCTCCGCCCGCTTGGCAACAAACATCTCGCTTTTGGCCGGGTTCGGATGAAGTCCAGAAAGCATTGCAAATTCCACTAATGCTTCCTTGATAACTCCAGCCGACACAAGATCGGCGTGACAGAACATGAGGAGATCGTCAGCAAAATAGAGCATAGAAAGTCTATTCGCCTCGCATCGCCAATGATAACGGAACTGAGGCTCACGGCTGATCCGATGTGTGACGATGCCATGTAACACCTCCATGACTAATGTAAATATATACGACGATATAGGATCGCCTTGCGGAAGACCACGCTTCCCTGCAAAGTATCCCGCTGGGTGTCCATGGATATTAATCGAGAAAGTCGTCGTGGTCATACAACATCTCACCCAATAGATAAAGATAGGATGAAACTTCATAGCCGTGAGCGTGGCTAACACGAAGCTCCACTCAACCTTATCATAAGCCTTAGCCAGGTCAATCTTGAAGGTTACACGAGGAGGGCGCCTATTGCATCGATAGCCTGAACAAATCTCCTGTGCTAACAAGATATTATCACTAATGCGTCGTCCAGGGATAAACGCCGTCTGAGAAGAGTGAACCAAACTTCCTAACCATGGCTTGAGCCGATTGGCCATAATCTTCGAGATAACCTTGAAGAGAACATTACAGCACGAAATTGTTATCGGTTGACGCGGCATGAGTTTTTCTCCTGCGCGCTCTTTTGTATTCTTCTTTTCATATATATATATATATATAAAGGGACATTAATCCAAAAAAAAAAACATTACAGCACGAAATTGGCCAAAAATCCGACGCTTTCCTCGGGGAATCACCCTTTGGAATAAGTGTAAGAAGCGTGCTATTAAGTCCTTTTAGCAAATGGCCTGACGAAAAAAACTCCTGGACGGCCTGGAATCAAGGCATCACCAATAACTCCCCACGCTGCCTTGAAAAACCCCGCCGAATAGCCATCAGGTCCCGGGGCCTTTTCATCCCCCATCGAGAAAAGTGCCTCCTGAGTTGGGGCCACGGGGATCGGCACCGAGGACCCTCGGCCCATAGTTCATGGACCCCCCACCATGCCGTCTCCCGGGCATGCCGGTGGTTCTTTATGATGCCCAAAGCTTCGTTTGCACGGGTGGCTGCTCGGGAGATTGGGCCACGCCACGCGCATGGGGATAGACTGGAACGGGCTACGCGTCGGGTCCCTTTGTCATTTACGGCGCCGGTGGGTCTCATAAACGGAATTGTTGAAGTTGCGCCGTCGTGGGATATTGCTAAGCTTGGCTTGTCGCGTTGGGCGTACACGCTGGTGGGTTTTTTCTTGGGACGAAAACCATTTTTCCCCACTGTCGAGCGTTATTGGCGGGCTCGCTGGCCGGAACTTGTTGAAGTCCGTGCTACGATTAATGGCTTCTTCAAGTTCCGGTTTGCATCAGTAGCGGCCATGCGTGCCGTTCTTGAAGGTGGCCCGTGGATCCTTAATGGGCAGCCCTTGTTCCTTGAGGAATGGCGTCCCGGCATGTCCTTTGAAAGACAGGAGATCACTGAAGTTCCCCTCTGGGTGAAAATGTGGAACGTGCCAGGCGAATTCTGGACTGCTGAGGGGCTCGGAGTCCTTGCGAGCGCGGTGGGAAAGCCGTTATTTACTGACGGGATAACGATGGATGGGGAGCGCATTGATTTTGCACGCGTCTGTGTCATGAAGCACCTCGCGTCACCCTTCATTGAGATTGTCAACCTTCGCATGCCTAATGCTGAGGGCGGAGTGACGGGTCTTATTCCGGTCCGGGTGGAGTATGAATGGAAGCCAGCAAGATGTGATAGTTGCAGCACTTGGACCCATGGGCCATTAAATTGCCCTAATCGCCCGCGCCCCCACCCTCGACTGATTCGACGGGTGGAACCGCGCCAGGTTCCCGGAATCGCTCTCCTCGCTTTTCGAAACCCACCGTGGTAACTGGTTCACGTCTGCCCTCCCGACCCGATCCCTCCTCTTCCCGACAAGTCCGTTCCTCTCCTCAGGGTATTACCTCACCCACTGCTGTTGCGCCTAAGGCATCAGCCCAGAATCCAGGTATTCTCTCGACTTCCTCACACTCCTTGTCTCAGGGGTCGGAGTGGCGACAAGTGGGAGCTCGTGGTAAGGCTGTGCGCACTCCACCTCGAGGGGTGATATCACCCGCTGCGGATAGGCCGTTGCATGGAGGTACCATGCCACCTGGTAATCCTTCACGATCTTCACCTCCACCTGAACGGAGTGGGGATGTTTCTTTTCTGGATTCTACTAATACTTTTGCTGTCCTCCGCTCCATCGATTCTGGCGATATGGATATTTCCACCACTCTGGGCCCTGAAGTTATTGCAGCCCGCTTGCCGGGTGTCCCATGATCAGAGTCGGCTCATGGAATGTCCGTGGTCTAAATAGGGTAGACCACAGGAATGCGGTGGGGGAGTGGATTTCTAGACAAAGTATTCAGCTGGTTGGTTTGCTTGAGACGCGGGTCAGTGAGGGTAATGCCACCCGACTGTCGCAGGGATTACGGCCCCTTTGGTCCTGGTTTTTTTGAGTATGAAGCTGGCCCGGGCTCGCGCATTTGGGTGGGTTGGGATCCGACGGCCATCTCGGTCAGTATTGTGGCCTTCACTGATCAGGTTGTTCATTGTCGGGTTGTGCAGCTGGGGTCCGGGGCTGTTCCTTTTGTTTCTTTTGCTTATGGTCGCTCATTTCGCGGGGAGAGGGTTCCTTTATGGGATGAGCTTGTCCAGTTCTCCTCCTCTCGGGTTGACGACCAGTGGATTGTGGCAGGGGATTTCAATACCATCTTGTGTTCGGCTGAGGGGCGAGGGGGATCACCTACTTTGCTGAGCATGTCTGACTTTGGTAATGCGCTTTTCGAGCGGATCTCTCGACTATTCGATCTATTGGTCCACCATTCACGTGGTTTAACCAGCAAGGAGGCGCATCTGCTATCTGGAGACGCCTCGACCGTATTTTGGCGAATCCTACTTGGATCGCGGCCTGGTCGGATGCTTTTGTTCACGGCGGTCTCCCTGCTACGTCAGATCATTCGCCTCTTGTCTTGGGGACCGTCCCGGGTCACTCTTATCGGACCTGCTTCAGGTTTGAGAATTTTCTGACTAAGGATCCGGGTTTTCTTTCTGTTGTTCGCAGCATTTGGGATCACCCGGTCCGTGGGTTTCCGATGTTCACGGTGGTTGATCGCCTGAAGCGCCTTAAACCTCTCTTCTATAAGCTGCGTCGGGCCAAAGGAGATCTCGCAGCTAACATTTCCGAGGCGCGGAGGTTTTTAGACGTTGCCCAGCGGTACACCTCGCTCCATCCGTTCGAAGACAGTCTCCGCTTGCTCGAACGTTGCTGTAGGTTGGTCTTTTCGAGAGCAGTTGAGATGGAGCACTCGGCATTGGCACAGCGAGCCAAGATGGCTTGGCTGAAGGATGGGGATCAGTGCTCTGCTTTTTTCTTTCGTAAGGTTGCGCTCAGACGTAAGTATAACAAGATCCTTACGCTCGAATCCACTTCCGGTGAGTTGCTGACGTCTTTGGATGCGGTTGATTCTGAGTTGCTGGGTTTTTACGAGGATCTTCTTGGCAAATCCTCTCTTCCTTTGCCGGTGCTGTTACCCGATGTCCAAGATTTCATCTCACGAAGACTTTCACAGTCAGCGGCTGCATCTATGGTTCTTCCCCTGGACGATGCAGAGGTGCGTAAAGCTGTCTTTTCTATGGGTGCTGAGAAGGCTCCGCGGCTTTCTTCCAAGCTGCGTGGTCTGTTGTGGGACCCGATGTCACTGCTGCGGTCCGGGACTTCTTCGTCACGGGGCGCCTCTTGCGGGGTCTGAACAGTACTTGGCTCACGCTTATTCCGAAGATGGAGTTTCCTCGGCGGGCCTCAGATTTTTGGCCGATCTCGTGCTGTAATGTCATCTACAAGATTATCTCAAAGATTTTGGCCGATCGTCTCAAGCCTGCCCTTCCTAGCCTTGTTCATGGTTGCCAGACTGCCTTCATCTCGGGACGTCACATCTCGGATAACATCCTTCTTGCCCAGGAGCTATGTCATGGCTACAACGGCCATCGTCACCCTCCTCGAGCGCTGTTCAAAGTGGACCTGGCGAAGGCCTATGACCGGGTGGAATGGAGTTTTATTTTGGCTACGTTGCAGGCAATGGGACTCCATCCGCAATTTATCGAGTGGATCAGGACCTGTTTTACTACGACAACGTTCTCCCTTTGCGTTAGTGGTCGCCCTATGGGGTTCTTTGAGGGCAAGCGGGATCTCCGTCAAGGTGACCCAATTTCTCCCTACCTTTTCACTTTGGTTATGGAGGTTCTCCATGGCATTGTGTGTAAGAGTATTAGTGAGGAACCGCGGTTTCGTTATCATTGGCGATGCGAGCCTCTATCCTTACCTATGCTTATTTTTGCGGATGATCTGTTATTGTTCTGCCATGCTGACGGGATTTCTGTTGGGGTCCTTAAGGCGTCGGTGGACTGTTTCTCGACTCTTTCGGGTTTATACCCAAACCCGGCTAAGAGTGAGTGTTTTATTTCTCGCCCGGCTCTCTCCCTCACACCGCAGCTGCAGCCCATTTTTGGTTTTCCCTTGGGCTCTCTGCCAGTTCGGTATCTGGGGGTTCCATTGATTACCTCTCGTCTTTCGCTTGCTGACTGCAGCCCGCTCTTATCTCGTGTTGATCATCGTCTGGGTTCATGGTTGAACCAGACCCTCTCTTATGCTGGACGTGTCCAGTTGATCCGTTCTGTTCTTCAGGCGCTGCATGTTTACTGGTCGGGGGTGTTCCTTCTCCCCATGGGTGTGGTGAGGGCTTTGGAAGCTAAATTTCGTCAGTTTCTTTGGGCGGGGTCTACAGCTAAGGTGGCATGGACTGACGTGTGTTTACCCACTGCGGAGGGCGGTTTGGGCATTCGTTCGGTGGCAGTTGATAATAAGGTGCTTCTTTTTCGTCTCTTGTGGCGGATCCTTACGAGGGCCCCGGACTCTATTTGGGTTACCTGGCTGTATGCCAGTCGGTTGAGGTCAGATACTATTTGGACGGCTCCTGTTTTATCGACGACTTCTTGGAGCTGGCGTCAGTTATTGAGGTTTAGGGCTGAGACTAAAAGTCCATTGTCTTCCACATTGGTGATGGTTCCTCCATTCGTTTGTGGGAGGACCCTTGGATGCCGGGTGGTTCTCTTCTGGATCGCTTTCCTCGGGGACCTGTTGCTATGGGCCTCCCTGTGGGCACCCGTCTTGCTTATGTTATTTCAGAGCATGGCTGGAACTGGCCGGGTCGTACTACAGTTGAGTATCTTGATTTTAGTCCCGACCTCCCCCCGGTTCGTCCCGACCACCGGGACAGTGTTTCCTGGCGTGGGTCTGCCGATGGCGTTGCTTCTGCGAGCCTCATCCGGGAGGCGCTGCGGCCTCGTCAGGACGGTGTGATTTGGGCGAGTCTGTTTGGTGGCCCTTTACGGGTCCCTCGCCATGAGTTTTCCCACTGGATGGGTGTTCGTGGCCGACTCTCGACTAGGGATAAGGCTTGGGTTGCTTCTCGTGCGGGGACACAAGCTTGCGGACTTTGTTCCTCGGCTCAGGTGGAGACGGCCTCCCATCTTTTTTTCGACTGCGAATTCTCTCGCCGCTGTTTGAGGTTTCTTCGGAGGCGGGTTCGCTGGGACTGGCCGCACCGGGACTGGACGCAGGGTTTTCTTTGGGCTGCTCACCGGTGGCGTGGGCATCATTTATTGCATGCGGCGAATAGACATCTTCTGGCATCCCTGGTTTATCATATTTGGCTTGCTCGGAATCGGCACTGGCGTGAGGATGCTACGACCTCGCCGGAACAATTAGTTGCTTGTGTTGTGGACATTTGTTGTTCGCGTCTTAAGGGTCTCTCTGCAAAGGATGCTTTGCAGATTGCGGCCATTAGGCGGCTTTGGCATGTTGCGTGGTAGTTTTTCCTGTCACGCATGTACTGACTATTTCTATTTATTTATTTACGGAATTTTACCAAAAAAAAAAAGAGAAAAGTGCCTCCTTAATCTCTAAAGCCTCCACCTTCCGAATCATATCAGTTGCAGCCTCATCAGATAGCTTCCTTGCTACGAATGGTGCAATCTCTCGTGGCTCAACGGGAACCTCCCTCGCTGACTGTCCCAATAAGGTCTGGTAGAACCGAATCAACTCTGCTCGAACGCTATCTTCTCCTTCAAAAACCTCGCCCATATCACCTTCAAGGGAAAAAATGCGGTTAGTCGCACGATGCAATGCCACCTTCTTAAAGAAATAAGAGGTGCATTGGTCCCCATCTTTAAGAAACGCCAACTTAGCACGCTGGGATAAGGCAGCATGCTCGATCTCGATGGCCTTCGCATACACCCTCTTACAGATACGCTCCAACTCATGAAATCGACTTTCCATGGGAAAAAACGTCGCAAACTGCTGGCACACATCAAGAAAGTGTTTGGCTTCACTAACATTCACCGCAAGGTCACCCGTTACCCTTCTCATCTGTCGGAGAATGGGTTTCAGTATTTTTTTTTTTGGTAAAAATTCCCGTAAATAAAACTGAATGAAAACAGAAAAGCGCCCAAGGGAAATCCCATGCCGCAGAAAACCGGTAACAAGCTACCGGAAGCAAACAAACGAGGCAAAACAATCGACAACAGCAGCCGACAAAGCCAAGCAAAGCCTCAAAACAAAACAAAGCCACAAAACAAACAAAAGCAGACTACCATGCAATGCGCCAAAGGTTCCTGAGCGAGGCTGCTTGCAGAATGAAGCGGGAGGGAGCCTGGCTCAACCTCAAGCACGCGATCTCTAAGACCATACTCACAATTCGCTCCGGGGAGCAACGAGTCTGATCCCGCCAACGCCTATTCCTCTCTTGCCAGATATGGTAGACCAGAGAGGCGAGAAGATGACGAGAGATCTCATTATGAAGATGATGACTCCGCCAACGAGCAGCGGCCCACTCGATCCCGTGAATCCAATCCCGATGCGGCCACCTCCAATGGGTCTTCCTTCTCAGTAAGAGAATGCATCTCCTGGAGAAAGAGCACTCGAAGAAGAGGTGACGGACCGTCTCCGTGCTCTGCGACTCACAAAGAGAGCAAGCATCCGAACCCGAACGAACCATCACCCAAGCACGGTCCCTAGTCGCCAATCTTTCACGAATAGCAAGCCACAGAAGAAATGCATGTCTAGGGACCCGAAAAGGGCCCCCAAACAGAGAAGTCCAAGCAATCCTCGGAGAGTGGGTCCGGATAGCCTCACGAGCACTCCTAACAGAGAACTTCCCATCCGGAGCCACCTTCTAACAAATGGAGTCAGCAGCAGAGGGGTCCACAGCCGGAAGAAGGGGCTGAAGCAGAAGAAACTCCACCGACTGCTGGGCAGGCCAGGTCCATCCAGCATTCGTCACAACAGCAGAGAGCCGGGAATCCAAAGGGAGACCCATAACCAAAGGCCCCCTCGGGAATCTCTCAATGAGAGGGTATCAGACAGCCAAGGGTCCTTCCAGAGCCAAAGAGAGTTCCCATTTCCAATACAAAGGAGAAAAGGGAACGGAAGGTACCTCTGAGGTGGAGCAGCTTACGCCAGCTCCAAGCGTCCGAGGAGTTGGGCTGAACATCCCAGAAAGAGCGGTCCCTGAGTTTAGTGGCATAAAGCCACTGGACCCAAATCGAGTCAGGGTCCCGAGAGACAATGTTCCAGAGGTGATGGAAGAGGAGAGCCTGATTGTCGATCAAGAGAGATCGAACGCCAAGACCTCCTTCTTCCACAGGCTTGCAGACGTCATCCCAAGCCACCTTAGCCGGAGATCCATCCCACAGAAATCTTCGAAAGCGAGACTCCAAGGCCTTGATCACTCCTTTCGGGAGGAGGAAGACCCCAGCCCAATAGACCTGCATGGCAGAGAGGACAGACTTAATGAGCTGCAAGCGACCGGCATACGAGAGGGAACGGTTCAGCCAGGATCCAAGCCGTCTATCCACAGACTGGAGCAGAGGGGTGCAGTCCTCCAGTCTGAGACGGGAGTGGATCAAAGGAACTCCAAGGTAGCGGACAGGGAGCTGGCCACGGGAGAAGCCCATGATACTCAGAAGCTGTCCCGAAAGAGGCTCAGCCCTTTTGGAAAGAAACATCTCACTTTTAGCCGGGTTAGGGAGGAGACCCGACAAAGAGCCGAAGGTATCAAGAGCACCACGGAGGGTTCGAACAGAGCAGGCATCCGCGTGACAGAAAAGCAGCAGATCGTCAGCAAAAGACAGCATGGCCAGCTTACTCGTATCACATCTCCAATGGTAACGGAATCCGGGAGAAGACTGGATGCGGGATAAAAGAATCCCATGGAGCACCTCCATGACCAGAACGAACAGGTAAGGAGAGAGGGGGTCGCCTTGGCGGAGGCCCCGCTTACCCGCAAAAAAACCTTCCGGCGCTCCGTTGATGCAAACGGAGAAAGCAGTAGAAGTGATGCATTCCTTGATCCAATGGATGAAGAGAGGGTGGAACCGCATGGCCTGAAGAGTAGCGATAACAAAGCTCCAATCCACCTTATCAAATGCCTCCGCAAGGTCGACCTTGATGGCAGAACGGGGCGGGAGACTCTGGTTCTGGTAACCCCTGCAAATCTCTTGAGCTAACAGAATGTTATCGCTGATGCGTCTGCCCGGGATGAAAGCCGTTTGAACCGGATTTACGAGGCCATGAAGGGCAGATCTGAACCGATTGGCCCAAATCTTTGCAATGACCTTATACAGGACATTGCAGCAAGAGATTGGCCTAAAGTCGGAAGCACGTCTAGAAGAAGCCCCCTTAGGGATGAGGCTGATGAGAGTACTGTTGACGCCCCGAAGAAGATGACCCGTCCGAAAGAAGTCCTCAACAGCACGAGTGACATCAGCACCCAGGATTCCCCACGTCGCCTTGAAGAAGGCAGCCGTATAGCCATCAGGGCCAGGGGCCTTTTCGTCATCCATAGCGAAAATAACATCGCGAATCTCCACGTCTGAAACTCTCGAGATCATCCCATCCGCATGATCCCGAGACAAAGTATGCGTGATGAAGCTCTCCACGTCCGCAGCACACACAGGAGCAGATCTACCACACTGGCCCAGAAGATCCTGGTAGAAGCGAATCAGCTCGTCACGAATAGGGCCAGACCCCTCAATCAACTGGCCATCCGCATTCTCAAGAGAGAGAATACGATTGCCACAACGACGGATCGCCACCTTCTTAAAAAAGAAGGAGGAGCATTGATCGCCATCCTTGAGCCAGGCTAACTTGGCTCGCTGGGCAAGGTAAGAGTGCTCCATCTCCACAGCACGAGAGAAGAGCATTCGGCAGATACGTTCGAACTCGTGAAAGAGAGGCTCGTCAGGGTAACGAGCCGTGAAAGATTGGCTGAGATCCAGAAACTCCCTAGCCTCCAACACGTTCCTACTCAAATCGCCCTTAGCACGCCGAAGCTCCTTAAGACGGGGCTTAAGTGACTTCAGACGGCGAACAAGCGAATACATGGGAAAACCCTGAGGCGGGGAGGCCCAAACCTGCTCCACAACCCCCAAGAAGGCCGGGTCCTTCGTGAGGAAGTTATCGAACCTGAAATGGGCATTCCGACGTCCCGTCCTGGCAACCGAGAGCACAAGAGGAGAGTGATCGGAGGTAGCAGGGAGGGCAGCCTGATAGTGAAGATCCGGGAAGAGAGAGAACCACGACGGGTTGCCCACAATGCGGTCAATCCGTCTCCAGATGCCCGCCTCAGCCCGCTGCTGATTGTGCCACGTAAAGAAGGGGCCCGACGATCCCAATTGGTCAGGTCAGCCTGGATAAGGCAGTCACGAAGATCGGTCACATCCTGAAGAGAGGGGGATCCCCCTTTGGCCTCAGAAAGGTCAGCAATGGCGTTGAAATCCCCGAGAACGAGCCAAGGAACACCAACCCGGTCTGCAGAGGTCACGACAAGCTCCTCCCAAAGCAAGACACGCTCCTCCCTCCGACTCCTGCCGTAGACAAAGGAGAGGAAAACAGTCCCCCTGCTCTCCAGTGAAGTGACTCTGCAATGAACCGCCTGCTCCGAAAAGCTCAAAACGGAGAGGTGGAGGAAGCTGGGGTCCCAACCAATCCAGATCCTCGTTCCAGGTCCGCCATCATAATCAAAGAACCAGTCCCACCGATCTCTAATACCAGAGGAAAGCAGAGTGGCATTAGAGAGAGAGACACGAGTCTCAAGGAGACCCACAAGATGAAGATCAAACCGAGAAATAAGATCCCGAACAGCCCTCCCATGGTCCCTCTTGTTGAGACCCCTCACATTCCATACACCTGTCGGAATTATAAGGAAACACCGGAGCGGGCTGCATATTCAGGGCCCATGGAAGAAGGAGAGTCCTCGTTCAGACTCTGAAGGACATGAAAGTGGTTACGGAATTCCTCCACTGGTTGGGAGGAAGATTTTTCATTAGCCCCACTGCCAGCGCCACGCAGAGGAGACGGGGCGGTCAGTCCCCCACCATCACTCGCAACACCGTCCCGATTAGCCTGGGCAACCGCGGCACTACCTCCTCCACCCCGAGGAGACGGGGTTGCCTCCACCTCCTTCGCTGAGGTAACCATCACCGCTTTCCCCTTCTTCCGCTGCTTCAGCTTTCTCCATGCATCCTTGGCCTGTGGGGCCGTTAGCATAGTGGGGGTAGCCTTGGTTTGGGAAGCGGCCTGAGCAGCCATCGGGGGAGCAGACGGGGCAGCCACGACAATCTTCCTCGGCGGGTTAGGGGCATGCGCCAACATGGGCTGAACGATCCGTGGGCATTTAGTCTTGGTATGGCTCCAAGACTTACATTCTTCACACATGGTCGGCCTCCACTCGTACTCAACGAGAACCGAAACAGCCCCCGCCGATCCTCCTCCTTCTTTAGGGAGACGGATGGTGAAGCGATCTATGAAGTCATCCTTCAGGTTCTTCAAGACACAAACCCGAGCAAAGTCAATCCGGGCCGTGCGATTCGTAGCCGAATCAGCAAAAAGCGGCTGGCCCACAGCACTTGCAATGATTCCTAAACCCTCGGGGGTCCAGAATTCTCCCGGAATATTCCACAACTTGATCCATAACGGAACTTCGTCATGTTCCTTCTTTTCGAAGGACATCCCAGGCTTCCAAGCCTCAAGAAAGAGAGGCTGCCCATGCAAAAGCCACGGACCGCCCTCCAACACAGCGTTCATGGCCTCCTCCGACTGGAAACGGAACTTGAAGAATCCGTTAATAGAGGCCCGGACCTCCACCACTCCAGTCCAAGTAGCACGGAAGTATTTCTCAACAAAGGGGAAGTACGGCCGTTTCCCGAGAAAGTACCCAACAAGGGTGTGGCTCCAACGCGCCATTCCTTTGCATGCCACCTCCCACGTCGGGCAAACCACAGCAACGCCGTCCACGACCTCCGGTGGAGTGTAAGCAAGAGGAATGCCCTGCCGTCCCAAAGTTTGCGTGTGCTCCCCATGAAGGGCTGCCACAAGGACTTCTTCTCGCCGTTCGGGCTAGCCAAAGAGGGGGCAGCCCTCTCGATGTTCTCCGTTAACTCAAGGGGTTTGACATTCGGGGCAGCACCATGACCCACAGCCCGCAGTCCACTCCGGCTTTAGCCTGGCGGTCCACTCCGGCCTTAGAGGGTGGCGGGGTGCCCGGCCGCCTCTTGCCCATGGAATTCACGCGCGGCTCATCACGGAGAGGTTGAGAGATAACGACCCCACGACGAGGAAGGGTACAAACAGCCCTAACAACCGGGTTCGACCCATGAGAGGGCACCTTCCTCGCGTCCCCCTCCCATTGTTGAGGGCTCGTCGGCAAGTGAACTTCCGAAAGCCGTGAATCAACGCGGGCAGTCGTGGCATCAACGACAGTCACCAATTCTATATGTTGGGAGGGCGCAAGGCTCATGTGAACGTCGGGAACGTCGGGAATTCCCGAAGACGCGGCCACGACGGAGGCGAACTCTTCCGATCCCGAAGCAACGTCCGTAAAGGGTCCCACCTTACTTTTGATGCAAGCATTGATTCAATCCCGAGAACACGGCGGAAGAGCTCGTGAAACGCCTCGCCTTTGAAATCCGCGGCAAAGTCGGGGAAGTTTGCCGAGAGAGTGGTGGTGACCTCGGAACCTCCCGTTGCCATCGATGAGGGGAAAGGTCCCGCCATAGTGGAGCTACAAAATGTGGAAGAGGATGAAGAGGATGCCATGAACGCGCAAGGTGGATGAAAAGTCGCGTAACAGAAGCGGCCGCGGATGCCGTGAAGGAACATGAAAGGTCACGGAAGCGGTAGGTGAAGAGCCTCGGTACAAATCTCGCCGGAGCACCTCCGAAAGCCGTCTGGACCCGGCGGTGGAGATGCGACCACGCGTGGCAGCGGCGGAGAACGTTGGGAAGCTCGCGGCAGCAGCGGCGTGAAGGAAGATGAAGAGTCACGAAAGCGGTAGGTGAAGAGTCTCGGTATGAAACTCGCCGGGACACCTCCTAGCGCCGTCTGGACCCGGCGGTGGAGATGCGGTCGCGCGCGGCAGCGGTGGAGAAAGCTGGAAAGGTCGCGGCAGCAGCGGCGTGGAGGAAGATGAAGGGTCACGGAAGCGGTAGGTGAAAAGCCTTGGTACGTAATCTCGCCGGAACACCTCCGGGCGCCGTCCGGATCCGGCGTTGGAGATGCGGTCGGTCGCGGCAACGGCGGAGAACGCTGGGAAGAACGCGGCAGCAACGGGGTGGTGGGGGGAGTACTCGGGCCGGGAACCAAAAGTGGCGGGCCTCCAAACACCGTTTGAGCCCGGCGATGGAGGACCACGTGAGCAACCCTCGCCGGACCAGGAGATGGTTGCGGAAGAGGTGGAGGGGCTCGCCGGCGGGAAGAGAGGGGAGTGACGTTTGAAATTCAAGGGAAAATCGCTAGAGAGATGTTAGAGAGAGAAAGCTTTTTTTTCTTTTTGGTAAACAATGCATTTGGTTTCAGTAGTTTCAGTCGTCGTACCAGTGTGTACATCGGGTAACCCTGGATCGGAATCTGCCAAATCTTCTGGACATGTAAAAGGAACTGTGCGTCATGGGTCAGAAAATTATCGAAACGGAAAGGACCGCCTCGGGGACTTCTGCACACCAACTCGAGAAGTAGCGGGCTATGGTCCGATGTCGATGGGAGAGCCGCGTGGTAGGAAATATCAGGATACTTGGACAACCACGTGGGATTACCAAGCATACGATCAATACGGCGCCATACACCTGCATCCCCTCGCTGTTGGTTATACCATGTGAAAAATTGCCTCGTAGAAGGCAAGGTGACAAGATCTGCAGCAACCAGACATTCTCGCATATCACCCATATCGTGGGCATGCCATATTGAACAAGTCGAAGCGCTTTCTGAACAAGTCGAATGCCTTGTTGAACACCTTCAACGCCTTGTTAACCAAGTAGAATGCCTTATTGAACAAATCGAATACCTTCTTCACCAAGTCGAACAAGTAGAACATCTTATTGAACAAGTCGAATCCCTTGTTGAACAAGTCGAATGCCTTGTTGAACAACTTCAATGCCTTGTTAACTATGTCGAATGCCTTGTTGACAAAGTTGAATGCCTTGTTGGCCATATGATGCCTTGTTGAACAAGTAAAATGACTTGTGGAACAAGTCGAATGCCTTATTGACCAAGTCATGCTTTGTTGACCAAGTAAAATACCTTCTTGACAAAGTCAAATGCCTTGTTGACCAAGCCGAATGCATTGCTGACCAAGTAAAATGCCTTGTTGACCAAGTCGAATGCCCTTTTGAACAAGTAGAAGGCCCCGTCGAACACCTCAAATGCCTTGTTGACCAAGTCGGATGCCTTGTTTTACAAGTCGAATGCCTTGTTGACCAAGTCTTGCCTTGTATACCAAGAAAAATGCGTTATTGAACAAGTCGAATGCCTTGTTGACCAAGTCGAACAAGTAGATTTCCTTGTTGCACAAGTCGAATGCCTTGTTGAACAAGTCTAATGCCTTATTTAACAACTTCAATAACTTGTTAACTACGTCGAATGCCTTGTTTGAATAGTCATGCCTTGTTGGCCAAGTAGAATGCCTTCTTAAACAAGTCGAATGCCTTGTTGTCCAAGTCATGCCATGTTAATCACGTAGAATGCCTTGTTGAACTAGTCGAATGCGTTGTTCACCAAGTCGAACAAGTAAAATGCCATATTGAACAAGTCGAAGCCCTTGTTGAACAAGTCGAATGCCTTGTTGAACAACTTCAACGCCTGGTTAACCAAGTAAGATGCCTTTTTGAACAAATCGAATACCTTCTTCACCAAGTCGAACAAGTAGAATGCCTTATTGAACAAGTCGAATCCCTTGTTGAACAAGTCGAATGCCTTGTTGAACAACTTCAATGCCTTCTTAACTATGTGGAATGCCTTGTTGACAAAGTTGGATGCCTTGTTGACCATATGATGCCTTGTTGAACAAGTCGAATGCCATATTGACCAAGTCATGCTTTGATGACGAAGTAGAATGCATTGTTGACTAAGTCGAATGCCTTGTTAAACAACTAGAATGCGTTGTTGAACAAGTCGACTGCCTTGTTGACCAAGTCAAACAAGTAGAAAGCCTTGTTGAACAAGTCGAATGCCTTGTTTATAAAGTCGAATGCCTTGTTGAACAATTTCAATGCCTTGTTAACTATGTCGAACGCAGTGTTGACAAAGTCGAATGCCTTGTTGAACAAGCCGAATGCCTTGTTAAACTGTCATGCCTTGTTGACCAAGTAGAATACCTTCTTCAACAAGTCAAATGCCTAGTTGTCCAAGTCATGCCTTGTTAATCAAGTAGAAGGCCTTGTTGAACTAGTCGAATGCCTTGTTGAACAACTTCAACGCCTGGTGAACTAAGTAGGATGCCTTGTTGAACAAATCGAATACCTTCTTCACCAAGTCGAACAAGTAGAATGCCTTATTGAACAAGTCGAATCCCTTGTTGAACAAGTCGAATGCCTTGTTGAACAACTTCAATGCCTTGTTAACTATGTCGAATACCTTGTTGACAAAGTAGGATGCCTTGTTGACCATATGATGCCTTGTTGAGCCAGTAGAATGCCTTGTTGAACAAGTCGAATGCCATATTGACCAAGTCATGCTTTGTTGACGAAGTAGGATGCCTTGTTGACCAAGTGGAATGCCTTGTTGACCAAGTCGAATGCATTGTTGATCAAGTCAAATGCCTTGTTGACCAAGTCGACTGCCCTTTTGAACAAGTAGAAGGCCTCGTCGAACAACTCAAATGCCTTGTTGACCAAGTCGGATGCCTTGTTTAGCAAGTCGAATGCCTTGTTCACCAAGTAGAATGCCTTGTGGACCAAGTCTTGCCTTGTATACCAAGTAGAATGCGTTGTTGAACAAGTCGAATGCATTGTTGAACAAGTCGAATGCCTTGTTGAACAACTTCAATGCCTTGTTAACTATGTCGAATGCCGTGTTGACAAAGTCGAATGCCTTGTTGAACAGGTCGAATGCCCTGTTAAACAGTCATGCCTTGTTGACCAAGTAGAATGCCTTCTTCAACAAGTCGAATGCCTTGTTGTCCAAGTCATGCCTTGTTAATCAAGTAGAAGGCCTTGTTGAACTAGTCGAATGCCTTGTTGAACAACTTCAACGCCTGGTGAACCAAGTAGGATGCCTTGTTGAACAAATCGAATACCTTCTTCACCAAGTCGAACAAGTAGAATGCCTTATTGAACAAGTCGAATCCCTTGTTGAACAAGTCGAATGCCTTGTTGAATAACTTCAATGCCTTGTTAACTATGTCGAATACCTTGTTGACAAAGTCGGATGCCTTGTTGACCATATGATGCCTTGTTGAACTAGTAGAATGCCTTGTTGAACAAGTCGAATGCCATATTGACCAAGTCATGCTTTGTTGACGAAGTCGAATGCATTGTTGATCAAGTCAAATGCCTTGTGGACCAAGTCGACTGCCCTTTTGAACAAGTAGAAGGCCTCGTCGAACAACTCAAATGCCTCGTTGACCAAGTCGGATGCCTTGTTTAGCAAGTCGAATAACTTGTTCACCAAGTAGAATGCTTTGTGGACCAAGTCTTGCCTTGTATACCAAGTAGAATGCGTTGATGAACAAGTCGAATGCCTTGTTTTCCAAGTCGAAAAGGTAGAAAGCCTTGTTGAACAAGTCAAATGCCTTGTTTAACAAGTTGAATGCCTTATTGAACAACTTCAATGCCTTGTCAACTATGTCGAATGCCTTGTTGAACAACACGAATGCCTTGTTGAACAAGTCGGATGCCTTGTTGAACAGTCATGCTTTGTTGACCAAGTAGAATGCCTTTTTAAACAAGTCGAATGCCTTGTAGGCCAAGTCATGCTTTGTTGAACCAGTAGAATGCCTTGTTGAACCAGTAGAATGCCTTGTTGACCAAGTCGAATGCCTTGTTGACCAAGTCAAAAAGATAGAAAGCCTTGTTGAACAAGTCGTATGCCTTGTTGAACAAGTTGAATGCCTTGTTGAACAACTTCAATGCCTTGTTAACTATGTCGAATGCCGTGTTGACAAAGTCGGATGCCTTGTTCACCATATGATGCCTTGTTGAACCAGTAGAATGCCTTGTTGAACAAGTCGAATGCCATATTGACCAAGTCATGCTTTGTTGACGAAGTAGAATGCCTTGTTGACCAAGTCGAATGCCTTGTTGACCAAGTCGAATGCATTGTTGATCAAGTCAAATGCCTTGTTGACGAAGTCGACTGCCCTTTTGAACAAGTAGAAGGCCTCGTCGAACAACTCAAATGTCTCGTTGACTAAGTCGGACGCCTTGTTTAGCAAGTCGAATGCCTTGTTCACCAAGTAGAATGGTTTGTGGACCAAGTCTTGCCTTGTATACCAAGTAGAATGCGTTGTTGAACAAGTCGAATGCCTTGTTGTCCAAGTCGAAAAGGTAGAAAGCCTTGTTGAACAAGTCAAATGCCTTGTTTAACAAGTTGAATGCCTTATTGAACAACTTCAATGCCTTGTCAACTATGTCGAATGCCTTGTTGAACAACTCGAATGCCGTGTTGAACAAGTCGGATGCCTTGTTGAACAGTCATGGTTTGTTGACCAAGTAGAATGCCTTTTTAAACAAGTCGAATGCCTTGTAGGCCAAGTCATGCTTTGTTGAACAAGTAGAATGCCTTGTTGAACCACTAGAATGCCTTGTTGACCAAGTCGAATGCCTTGTTGAACAAGTTGAATGCCTTGTTGAACAACTTCAATGCCTTGTTAACTATGTCGAATGCCGTGTTGACAAAGTCGAATACCTTGTTGACCTAGTCGAACAAGTAGAAAGCTTTGTTGACCAAGTAGAATGCCTTTTTAAACAAGTCGAATGTCTTGTTGAACAACTTCAATGCCTTGATAACTATGTCGAATGCCGTGTTGACAAAGTTGAATGCCTTGTTGAACAAGTCGAATGCCTTGTTAAACAGTCATGCCATGTTGACCAAGTAGAATACCTTCTTCAACAAGTGGAATGCTTTGTTGTCCAAGTCATGCCTTGTTAATCAAGTAGAATGCCTTGTTGAACAAGTCGAAGGCCTTGTTCACCAAGTCGAACAAGTAGAATGCCTTATTGAACAAGTCGAATGCCTTGTTGAACAAGTCGAATGCCTTATTGACCAAGAGTCATGCTTTGTTGACCAAGTAGAATGCATTGTTGACCAAGTAGAATGCGTTGTTGAACAAGTCGAATGCCTTGTTGACCAAGTCGAACAAGTAGAAAGCCTTGTTCAACAAGTCGAATGCATTGTTGAACAAGTCGAATGCCTCGTTGAACAACTTCAACGCCTGGTGAACCAAGTAGGATGCCTTGTTGAACAAATCGAATACCTTCTTCACCAAGTCGAACAAGTAGAATGCCTTATTGAACAAGTCGAATCCCTTGTTGAACAAGTCGAATGCCTTGTTGAACAACTTCAATACCTTGTTAACTATGTCGAATACCTTGTTGACAAAGTCGGATGCCTTGTTGACCATATGATGACTTGTTGAACCAGTAGAATGCCTTGTTGAACAAGTCGAATGCCATATTGACCAAGTCATGCTTTGTTGACGAAGTAGAATGCCTTGTTGACCAAGTCGAATGCCTTGTTGACCAAGTCGAATGCATTGTTGATCAAGTCCAATGCCTTGTTGACCAAGTCGAATGCCCTTTTGAACAAGTAGAAGGCCTCGTCGAACAACTCAAATGCCTTTTTGACCAAGTCGGATGCCTTGTTTAACAAGTCGAATGCCTTGTTCACCAAGTAGAATGCCTTGTGGACCAAGTCTTGCCTTGTATACCAAGTAGAATGCGTTGTTGAACAAGTCGAATGCCTTGTTGACCAAGTCGAATGCATTGTTGAACAAGTCGAATGCCTTGTTGAACAACTTCAATGCCTTGTTAACTATGTCGAATGCCGTGTTGACAAAGTCGAATGCCTTGTTGAACATGTCGAATGCCCTGTTAAACAGTCATGCCTTGTTGACCAAGTAGAATGCCTTCTTCAACAAGTCGAATGCCTTGTTGTCCAAGTCATGCCTTGTTAATCAAGTAGAAGGCCTTGTTGAACTAGTCGAATGCCTTGTTGAACAACTTCAACGCTTGGTGAACCAAGTAGGATGCCTTGTTGAACAAATAGAATACCTTCTTCACCAACTCGAACAAGTAGAATGCCTTATTGAACAAGTCGAATCCCTTGTTGAACAAGTCGAATGCCTTGTTGAACAACTTCAATGCATTGTTAACTATGTCGAATACCTTGTTAACAATGTCGGATGCCTTGTTGACCATATGATGCCTTGTTGAACTAGTAGAATGCCTTGTTGAACAAGTCGAATGCCATATTGACCAAGTCATGCTTTGTGGACGAAGTAGAATGCCTTGTCGACCAAGTCAAATGCCTTGTTGACCAAGTCGAATGCATTGTTGATCAAGTCAAATGCCTTGTTGACCAAGTCGAATGCCCTTTTGAACAAGTAGAAGGCCTCGTCGAACAACTCAAATGCCTCGTTGACCAAGTCGGATGTCTTGTTTAGCAAGTCGAATGCCTTGGTGACCAAGTTGAATGTGTTCACCAAGTCTTACATTGTACACCAAGAAGAATGCGTTGTTGAACAAGTCGAATGCCTTGTTGACCAAGTCGAACAAGTAGATTTCCTTGTTGAACAAGTCGAATGCCTTGTTGAACAAGTCTAATGCCTTATTGAACAACTTCAATAACTTGTTAACTATGTCGAATGCCTTGTTGAACAAGTCGAATGCCTTGTTGAACTAGTCGAATGCCTTGTTCACCAAGTCGAACAAGTAAAATTCCATATTGAACAAGTCGAAGCCCTTGTTGAACAAGTCGAATGCCTTGTTGAACAGCTTCAACACCTGGTTAACCAAGTAGGATGCCTTGTTGAACAAATCGAATACCTTCTTCACCAAGTTGACCAAGTAGAATGCCTTATTGAACAAGTTGAATCCCTTGTTGAACAAGTCGAATGCCTTGTTGAACAACTTCAATGCCTTCTTAACTATGTCGAATGCCTTGTTGAAAAAGTCGGATGCCTTGTTGACCATGTGATGCCTTGTTGAACAAGTCGAATGCCTTATTGACAAAGTCATGCTTTGTTGACGAAGTAGAATGCCTTGTTGACCAAGTCGAATGCCTTGTTGACCAAGTCGAATGCATTGTTGATCAAGTCAAATGCCTTGTTGACCAAGTCTAATGCCCTTTTGAACATCTAGAAGGCCTCGTCGAACAACTCAATTGCCTCGTTGACCAAGTCGGATGCCTTGTTTAGCAAGTCGAATGCCTTGTTGACCAAGTTGAATGCCTTGTTGACCAAGTCTTGCCTTGTATACCAAGTAGAATGCGTTGTTGAACAAGTCGAATGCCTTGTTGACCAAGTCGAACAAGTAGAAAGCCTTGTTGAACAAGTCGAATGCCTTGTTGAACAACTTCAATGCCTTGTTAACTATGTCGAATGCCTTGTTGAACAAGTCGAATGCCTTTTTTTTTTTTGGGGAACGTTCACTAAATAAATGAAATAAAGGACAGTAAAGCGCAGTTGAACAAGTCGAATACCTTGTTGAACAAGTCGAATACCTTGTTGACCTAGTCGAACAAGTAGAAAGCCTTGTTGACCAAGTAGAATGCCTTTTTAAACAAGTCGAATGCCTTGTTGAACAACTTCAATGCCTTGTTAACTATGCGAATGCCGTGTTGACAAAGTCGAATGCCTTGTTGAACAAGTCGAATGTCTTGTTAAACAGCCATGCCATGTTGACCAAGTAGAATACCTTCTTCAACAAGTCGAATGCCTTGTTGTCCAAGTCATGCCTTGTTAATCAAGTACAATGCCTTGTTGAACAAGTCGAAGGCCTTGTTCACCAAGTCGAACAAGTAGAATGCCTTATTGAACAAGTCGAATCCCTTGTTTTTTTTTTTGGATTAATGTCCCTTTATATATATATATGAAAAGAAGAATACAAAAGTGCGCGCAGGAGAAAAACTCATGCCGCATCAACCGATAACATGCTATTGGGTACAACTACGATATCAACAATGACATCGACAACTAGCTCCCCCACCGCCCTTCCGTGGTCCCTCTTATTGAGACCACGCACATTCTACACACCTACAGGGATCATGGATCACCCCCTGTTGGGGCTGCCGTTTCTAAAGGAGGATCATTATCCTCATCCCGTAACGAGTGCAAAATAGCGAAAGAGTTAGAGGCCAACCCAACCTCCTCATGCACGGGCACCACCCGCGAATGTGGGTCTGTGGTACGAGACGATGTCGACAATCCTCCAGCACACTCTGTTGACCGGCCCAGTTTTTCTACCATTAGCTGCCCTATCCCGTGGTTCCACCCTCACGGCTTTGCCCTTTGCGCCCACATGCATCCACTCTACACGTGCGCTAGGAATCACCGCCCCTCTATTTCCCGCTCGAACCCCATCTGCCCCAACATGTGACTCCACCCGTGCTGCTTTGCCCTTTGCTCCCACCTGCCGCCCCTCTACTCGTGGCTTATTGCCACCCACCCGAACAGCTCTCAGCCGAGGATCCGGTCGTTTTCCCGGTGCGCTTTGTCCATCGGAGGACATCGGACACGCCGTCGACGCATGATTCCAAGAAGTACACTTCAGACATTTGGTTGGTCTCCATTCGTACTCCACCCGTACAGTTGCCACACACGATGTACCCCCACACTCTAACGGCAGTCGAATATTAAAGTGCTCCACAAACGGATCAGCAAGCTTCCTAAGTACACAAACACGTGCAAAATCAATACGCTCTCCACTTGTTGTAACGCCATTAGCAAACAAGGGCTGCCCCACAACACTAGCAACGATCTCCAAACCAGCTTGAGTCCAGAATTCGCTTGGGACATTCCATAACTTAACCCATAGAGGTACTTCTACGAGATCCCGCTTTGCAAACGACATTCCTGGCCTCCAAACCTCCAAGAAGAGTGGCTGCCCTTGGAAGAGCCAAGGTCCCCCTTCAAGGACCCCATGCATTGCATCTGCCGACATAAAACGAAACTTAAAGAAACCATTAATGGTAGCCCTGACCTCGGCCAGGTCAGCCCAATTCGCCCGCACAAATCGCTCCACAAAGGGAAAATATGGCTTCTTTCCCAAAAAATAGCCCACCATGTATGCTCCCATCGAGCAAAACCTTGACGGGCCACCTCCCACGTAGGTCGAACCTCCGCCACCCCATCTATGACTGCCGGCGCAGTGTAAACCAACGGAAGTCGCCGCACTCCCGTGCGGTTAGCCTGCCTCGCCGACCCCTTGGCAACCACCGCAAATGTCGGCTTTGGCGGATTTACCTTAGCCGGCACCGAAACCGTATCCGTCACCTTTGCCACCACTGTAGAAACTCTAGGTCCGTCATCAAGGATAGAAAATTTTTCCACGGTAGCCGTCGGCGCTGTCGTCGTCATCCCCTCTTTCGTACCATCCCCAATCGTGAGATTGCATCTACCAGCCTCCCGTTCCGGAGAAAACCTAGGCCCAAGACCACGTGGATGCTTCTGGCCCATATCAATCAAAGAAACCCTAGCCTTCATATGATGATCATGCAAATTTTCCGCATCGGGCTGTGCGTCATCCCCAACCACCGTATGATCAACGCGTGGAGTATGATGCGTGACCAATGGCGCAGCCGCATCAACCAATATCTCGTTATCCCATCCAAAATCTTTACGAAGATATTGTAGTATCCTTTCCAAAGACAGATTAGTAGCAGATTCCTTCATTAAATATACGAGATCCTCTCCCAAAATATAAGCATTTTCCGTATCTTCAAGATCTCCCAGCGATTTCCTACCATCCAGCTTGATCCTTTCCATGACGGATTAGTAGCAGATTCCTTCATTAAGTATACGAGATCTCCTCCCAAAATAGAAGCACTTTCCATATCTTCAAGATCTCCCAGCGATTTCTTACCATCCGGCATGATCCTTTCCAAAGACGGATTAGTAGCGGATTCCTTCATTGAGTATACAAGATCTCCTCCCAAAATAGAAGCACTTTCCATATCTTCAAGATCTCCCACCGATTTCTTACCATCCGGCCTGATCCTTTCCAAAGACGGATTAGTAGCAGATTCCTTCATTGAGTATACGAGATCTCCTCCCAAAATAGAAGCACTTTCAATATCTTCAAGATCTCCCAACGATTTCTTACCATCCGACCTTCGTTGATCTTCAAGATCTCCCAGCGATTCCTTACCATCCAGCCTTCGCTGATCACGAGTAGGTGGTGGTGTATCCGGCCTTCGTCGGATCAGATCTCGGACCGGAGATCCCGATCCACATAGTAGCTGTAGAATCGTGATACCAGCCCCCGATTGTGGCATCTCGCGCGTTTGGGCAGCCATGACACCAGATTTACCATGAACTTTCTCCATCAACGCATTAAAACGTGCCCCGTCAAAACGCTTAGCAAACGTAGGATAGTCTTGCAGTAAAGAATCTATCTCGAGTGGCCGGGGATCCTCATCAATCACCATCTCAACTGAAGAGATCGAATTCATCGTTGATCCACACATCAACGAGCATGAAGCCATAACAACACCGTAAAAGTGAATTAACTAACGAATTGAAACTAATTGAAACAGACACAACCCTCCAAAGCCGTCTGATCCCGGCGATGGAGGCGGCCGATCGTGATCCACCGCCCTACAAAGTGGCGTTAGGTTGGTGATTATAAAAAGAGTGAAGATTTGGCCGATTGTGGACGAAAATGTTCGAGAAACTCTACAGAGATGAGAGAGCAAAATCGCCTAGAGAGAGAGAGCATTCGACTTTTTCGTCTCCAACAAGGCATCGAATCCCTTGTTGAACAAGTCGAATGCCTTCTTGACCAATTCATACTTTGTTGACCAAGTAGAATGCCTTGTTGACCAAGTAGAATGCGTTGTTGAACAAGTCGAATACCTTGTTGACCAAGTCGAACAAGTAGAAAGCCTTGTTGAACAAGTCGAATGCATTGTTGAACAAGTCGAATGCCTTATTGACCAAGTCATGCTCTGTTGACCAAGTAGAATGCCTTGTTGACCAAGTCGAACAAGTAGAAAGCCTTATTGAACAAGTCGAATGCCTTGTTGAACAACTTCAATGCCTTGTTAACTATGTCGAATGCCGTGTTGACAAAGTCGAATGCCTTGTTGAACAAGTCGAATGCCTTGTTAAACAGTCCTGCCGTGTTGACCAAGTAGAATACCTTCTTCAACAAGTCGAATGCCTTGTTGTCCAAGTCATGCCTTGTTAATCAAGTAGAATGCCTTGTTGAACAAGTCGAAGTCCTTGTTCACCAAGTCGAACAAGTAGAAGGCCTTATTGAACAAGTCGAATCCCTTGTTGAACAAGTCGAATGCCTTATTGACCAAGTAATGCTTTGTTGACCAAGTAGAATGCCTTGTTAACCAAGTAGAATGCGTTGTTGAACAAGTCGACTGCCTTGTTGACCAAGTCGAACAAGTAGAAAGCCTTGTTGAACAAGTCGAATGCATTGTTGAACAAGTCGAATGCCTTGTTGAACACATCGAATGCCCTGTTAAACAGTCATGCCTTTTTTTTTTTTTTTTTTTGTATAATGTCCCTTTATATATATATATGAAAGAAGAAAAATATATATGTTAAACTGATATGTTTTGCTTCCGGTAGCTTATTACCGGTTTTCTGCGGCATGGGATTTCCCTTGGGCGCTTTTCTGTTTTCATTCAGTTTTATTTACGGGAAATTTTACCAAAAAAAAGAATATCCCATTATATATATATAAGAGAAAAATACAAAATAGCACGTATGAGTAGAAACTCATGCCGCAAACAACCGATAACAATCTATCAGATAACAACGACATCAACTATGACATCGACTACGACGACAACTAAAGCTCGAAACAAGCTACCATGCAACTTGCCACATACGGCGAATAGCAGCTACTTGTAAAGGATATCTATGTGCTACAGTGTCCAATCGTAAACAAGCATTCGCCAGAACCAAAGCAATCACTTGCTCAGGGGAGCCGCGTCTATGCTCCTTCCACCGTGTATTCTGTTCCTGCCAAATGTGATAAACAAGCGACGACAAAACATGAGATAGGCTACATGGTAAAGATGATGCCCTCGCCACTTAGCCGCTGCCCATATGATATCAACACGCCAATCACGAAACGGCCATCTCCATCTAATCTGGCGGCTCAAAAGCCTCAAACAGCGTCTCGAGAAGCGACAATCAAAGAGCAAATGGTTATGTGTCTCTCGTATGTTATTGTCACACAACAGGCATGTATCTGTTCCCGCTCGCTGTTCCACCCATGCAAATTCTCGAGTCGAAAGACGTCCCCGAATCGCCAGCCATAGAATGAATTCGTAGCGTGGAACTCGTAAACATCCGCCAAATAGCATAGCCCACCCACCGGATCACTTCTCAATAGGATCGCTTCTCGGACTGATTTTGTCGAGAAATGACCATTCGGCCTTCCAACCGCAGTAAGTCACGACGTGACGGGTCCACTGCTGGTAGATGTGGACTAAGCTCAATGAACTCAACTGTAGATTGAGCAGGCCACATCCACCCATGTGTTGAGATAACAGCGCTAAGAGGAGCATCATGTGGTAGTCCCATAACCAGCGGGCCTCATAGAAAACGATCCATCAATGGATATGAAAACAACCAGGGGTCCTTTCATAGGGAAATGGAAGAACCATTTCCTATATGAAAAGAAATGAGTGACCTAAGTAGAGGCCATAACTTCAGCATCTTCTTCCAGCTCCAAGCGTCATTAGGTGCAGGACGCACCACCCAAAAAGAATTGGAGCGGAGTCGATTGAGAAGCAACCATTCCACCCAAATGGAGCTCTCCTCTCGGGAGACAACACTCCATAAATGCCGCAAAAGGAGGGCCTTGTTATCCGTTGCAATCGAACGAATTCCAAGACCTCCCTCAGCAACAGGTAAGCAAATGTCCACCCACGCAACTTTTGCCGGCAACCCCGCCCAGAGAAAGCGTCTTAAACGAGCCTCCAAAGCGGCAATGATCCCCTTCGGCAATAGGAAAACCCCCGATCAATACGCATGCGTGGTAGTCAGTACCGACTTGATAAGTTGAACCCGCCCCGCATATGACAGGGAGCGGTTAAGCCATGATCCCAGTCACGCATCAACCTTGTGTAACAATGGGTTACAATCTGCTAGCGTCAATCGAGAGTGAAGTAGCGGAACTCCTAGATATCGTACAGGCAACTGTCCCCTTAGAAAACCCATGAGACCATGGAGGTCATTCGCAAGGCTCTCCGCCCGCTTGGCAACAAACATCTCGCTTTTGGCCGGGTTCGGATGAAGTCCAGAAGGCATTGCAAATTCTACTAATCCTTCCTTGATAACTCCAGCCGACACAAGATCGGCGTGACAGAACATGAGGAGATCGTCAGCAAAAGAGAGCATATAAAGTCTATTCCCCTCGCATCGCCAATGATAACGGAACTGGTGAACCAAGTAGGATGCCTTGTTGAACAAATCGAATACCTTCTTCACCAAGTCGAACAAGTAGAATGCCTTATTGAACAAGTTGAATCCCTTGTTGAACAAGTCGAATGCCTTGTTGAAAAACTTCAATGCCTTGTTAACTATGTCGAATACTTTGTTGACAAAGTCGGATGCCTTGTTGACCATATGATGCCTTGTTGAACCAGTAGAATGCCTTGTTGAACAAGTCGAATGCCTTATTGACCAAGTCATGCTTTGTTGACGAAGTAGAATGCCTTGTTGACCAAGTCGAATGCATTGTTGATCAAGTCAAATGCCTTGTTGACCAAGTCGAATGCCCTTTTGAACAAGTAGAAGGCCTCGTCGAACAACTCAAATGCCTCGTTGACCAAGTCGGATGCCTTGTTTAGCAAGTCAAATGCCTTGGTGACCAAGTTGAATGTGTTGACCAAGTTTTGCATTGTATACCAAGTAGAATGCGTTGTTGAACAAGTCGAATGCCTTGTTGACCAAGTCGAACAAGTAGATTTCCTTGTTGAACAAGTCGAAATGAGAGGGACCACGGAAGGGCGGTGGGGAAGCTAGTTGTCGATGTCGTTGTTGATATCGTAGTTGTACCCGATAGCATGTTATCGGTTGATGCGGCATGAGTTTTTCTCCTGCGCGCTCTTTTGTATTCTTCTTTTCATATATATATATAAAGGGACATTAATCCAAAAAAAAAAACAAGTCGAATGCCTTGTTGAACAAATCTAATGCCTTATTGAACAACTTCAATAACTTGTTAACTATGTCGAATGCCTTGTTGAACAAGTCGAATACCTTGTCTAACAGTCATGCCTTGTTGACCAAGTAGAATGCCTTCTTAAACAAGTCGAATGCCTTGTTGTCCAAGTCATGCCTTGTTAATCAAGTAGAATGCCTTGTTGAACTAGTCGAATGCCTTGTTCCCCAAGTCGAACAAGTAAAATGCCATATTGAACAAGTCGAAGCCCTTGTTGAACAAGTCGAATGCCTTGTTGAACAACTTCAACGCCTGGTTAACCAAGTAGGATGACTTGTTGAAAAAATCGAATACCTTCTTCACCAAGTCGAACAAGTAGAATGCCTTATTGAACAAGTTGAATCCCTTGTTGAACAAGTCAAATGCCTTGTTAAACAACTTCAATGCCTTCTTAACTATGTCGAATGCCTTGTTGACAAAGTCGGATGCCTTGTTGACCATATGATGCCTTGTTGTACCAGTATAATGCCTTGTTGAACAAGTCGAATGCCTTATTGACCAAGTCATGCTTTGTTGACGAAGTAGAATGCCTTGTTGACCAAGTCGAATGCCTTGTTGACCAAGTCGAATGCATTGTTGATCAAGTCAAATGCCTTGTTGACCAAGTCGAATGCCCTTTAAAGCAACTAGAAGGCCTCGTCGAACAACTCACTTGCCTCGTTGACCAAGTCGAATACCATGTTTAGCAAGTTGAATGCCTTGTGACCAAGTCGAACAAGTAGAAAGCGTTGTTGAACAAGTCGAATGCCTTGTTGACCAAGTCGAACAAGTAGAAAGCGTTGTTGAACAAGTCGAATGCCTTGTTTAAAAGGTCGAATGCCTTGTTGAACAACTTCAATGCCTTGTTAACTATGTCGAATGCCGTGTTGACAAAGTCGAATGCCTTGTTGAACAAGTCGAATGCCTTGTTAAATAGTCATGCCTTGTTGACCAAGTAGAATACCTTCTTCAACAAGTCAAATGCCTAGTTGTCCAAGTCATGCGTTGTTAATCAAGTAGAATAATCTCTATCCACCAAACAAACTACCATAAATAACGTTCATACATCTACCAAAATAAGGGGGTGCAATACGAGGACTTCCCAGGGGGTCACCCCCATCCTAGTACTACTCTCGCCCAAGCACGCTTAACTTCGGAGTTCTGATGGGATCCAGTGCACTAGTGCTGGTATGATCGCCCCATCTTTTGTATTCTTCTTTTCATATATATATAAAGGGACATTAATCCAAAAAAAAAACAAGTCGAATGCCTTGTTGAACAAGTCTAATGCCTTATTGAACAACTTCAATAACTTGTTAACTATGTCGAATGCCTTGTTGAACAAGTCGAATGCCTTGTCTAACAGTCATGCCTTGTTGACCAAGTAGAATGCCTTCTTAAATAAGTCGAATGCCTTGTTGTCCAAGTCATGCCTTGTTAATCAAGTAGAATACCTTGTTGAACTAGTCGAATGCCTTGTTGAACAACTTCAACGCCTGGTGAACCAAGTAGGATGCCTTGTTGAACAAATCATATACCTTCTTCACCAAGTCGAACAAGTAGGATGCCTTATTGAACAAGTCGAATCCCTTGTTGAACAAGTCGAATGCCTTGTTGAACAACTTCAATGTCTTGTTAACTATGTCGAATACCTTGTTGACAAAGTCGGATGCCTTGTTGACCATATGATGCCTTGTTGAACAAGTCGAATGCCATATTGACCAAGTCATGCTTTGATGACAAAGTAGAATGCATTGTCGACTAAGTCGAATGCCTTGTTAAACAACTAGAATGCGTTGTTGAACAAGTCGACTGCCTTGTTGACCAAGTCGAACAAGTAGAATGCCTTATTGATTAAGTCGAATCCCTTGTTGAACAAGTCGAATGCCTTATTGACCAAGTCATGCTTTGTTGACAAAGTAGAATGCCTTGTTGACCAAGTAGAATGCGTTGTTGAACAAGTCGAATGCCTTGTTGACCAAGTCAAACAAGTAGAAAGCCTTGTTGAACAAGTCGAATGCATTGTTTAACAATTCGAATGCCTTGTTGAACAACTTCAATGCCTTGTTAACTATGTCGAATACCTTGTTGACAAAGTCGGATGCCTTGTTGACCATATGATGCCTTATTGAACCAGTAGAATGTCTTGTTGAACAAGTCGAATGCCTTATTGACCAAGTCATGCTTTCTTGACGAAGTAGAATGCCTTGTTGACCAAGTCGAATGCCTTGTTGACCAAGTCGAATGCATTGTTGATCAAGTCAAATGCCCTTTTGACCAAGTCGAATGCCCTTTTGAACAAGTAGAAGGCCTCGTCGAACTACTCAATTGCCTTGTTGACCAAGTTGAATGCCTTGTTGACCAAGTCTTGCCTTGTATCCCAAGTAGAATGCGTTGTTGAACAAGTCGAATGCCTTGTTGACCAAGTCGAATGCCTTGTTTATCAAGTCGAATGCCTTGTTGAACAACTTCAATGCCTTGTTAACTATGTCGAATGCCGTGTTGACAAAGTCGAATGCCTTGTTAAACAAGTCGAATGCCTTGTTAAACAGTCATGCCTTGTTGACCAAGTAGAATACCTTCTTCAACAAGTCAAATGCCTAGTTGTCCAAGTCATGCCTTGTTAATCAAGTAGAATGCCTTGTTGAACAACTCGAATTCCTTGTTAAAAAGTCATGCCTTGTTGACCAAGTAGAATACCTTCTTCAACCAGTCAAATGCCTAGTTGTCCAAGTCATGCCTTGTTAATCAAGTAGAATGCCTTGTTGAACAAGTCGAAGGCCTTGTTCACCAAGTCGAACAAGTAGACTGCCTTATTGAACATGTCGAATCCCTAATTGAACAAGTCGAATGCCTTATTGACCAAGTCACGCTTTGTTGACCAAGTAGAATGCCTTGTTGACCAAGTAGAATGCGTTGTTAAACAAGGCGAATGCCTTGTTGACCAAGTCGAACAAGTAGAAAGCCATGTCGAACAAGTCGAATGCATTGTTGAACAAGTCGAATGCCTTGGTTAACAACTTCAATGCCTTGTTAACTATGTCGAAAGCCGTGTTGACAAAGTCGAATGCCTTGTTGAACAGGTCGAATGCCTTGTTCAACAGTCATGCCTTGTTGACCAAGTAGAATGCCTTCTTAAATAAGTCGAATGCCTTGTTGTCCAAGTCATGCCTTGTTAATCAAGTAGAATACCTTGTTGAACTAGTCGAATGCCTTGTTGAACAACTTCAACGCCTGGTGAACCAAGTACGATGCCTTGTTGAACAAATCATATACCTTCTTCACCAAGTCGAACAAGTAGGATGCCTTATTGAACAAGTCGAATCCCTTGTTGAACAAGTCGAATGCCTTGTTGAACAACTTCAATGCCTTGTTAACTATGTCGAATCCCTTGTTGACAAAGTCGGATGCCTTGTGACCATATGATGCCTTGTTGAACAAGTCGAATGCCATATTGACCAAGTCATGCTTTGATGACGAAGTAGAATGCATTGTTGACTAAGTCGAATGCCTTGTTAAACAACTAGAATGCGTTGTTGAACAAGTCGACTGCCTTGTTGACCAAGTCGAACAAGTAGAATGCCTTATTGATTAAGTCGAATCCCTTGTTGAACAAGTCGAATGCCTTATTGACCAAGTCATGCTTTGTTGACCAAGTAGAATGCCTTGTTGACCAAGTAGAATGCGTTGTTGAACAAGTCGAATGCCTTGTTGACCAAGTCAAACAAGTAGAAAGCCTTGTTGAACAAGTCGAATGCATTGTTGAACAAGTCGAATGCCTTGTTGAACAACTTTAATGCCTTGTTAACTATGTCGAATACCTTGTTGACAAAGTCGGATGCCTTGTTGACCATATGATGCCTTATTGAACCAGTAGAATGTCTTGTTGAACAAGTCGAATGCCTTATTGACCAAGTCATGCTTTCTTGACGAAGTAGAATGCCTTGTTGACCAAGTCGAATGCCTTGTTGACCAAGTCGAATGCATTGTTGATCAAGTCAAATGCCCTTTTGACCAAGTTGAATGCCCTTTTGAACAAGTAGAAGGCCTCGTCGAACTACTCAATTGCCTTGTTGACCAAGTTGAATGCCTTGTTGACCAGGTCTTGCCTTGTATCCCAAGTAGAATGCGTTGTTGAACAAGTCGAATGCCTTGTTGACCAAGTCGAATGCCTTGTTTATCAAGTCGAATGCCTTGTTGAACAACTTCAATGCCTTGTTAACTATGTCGAATGCCGTGTTGACAAAGTCGAATGCCTTGTTAAACAAGTCGAATGCCTTGTTAAACAGTCATGCGTTGTTGACCAAGTAGAATACCTTCTTCAACAAGTCAAATGCCTAGTTGTCCAAGTCATGCCTTGTTAATCAAGTAGAATGCCTTGTTGAACAAGTCGAATTCCTTGTTAAAAAGTCATGCCTTGTTGACCAAGTAGAATACCTTCTTCAACCAGTCAAATGCCTAGTTGTCCAAGTCATGCCTTGTTAATCAAGTAGAATGCCTTGTTGAACAAGTCGAAGGCCTTGTTCACCAAGTCGAACAAGTAGACTGCCTTATTGAACATGTCGAATCCCTTGTTGAACAAGTCGAATGCCTTATTGACCAAGTCATGCTTTGTTGACCAAGTAGAATGCCTTGTTGACCAAGTAGAATGCGTTGTTAAACAAGGCGAATGCTTGTTGACCAAGTCGAACAAGTAGAAAGCCATGTCGAACAAGTCGAATGCATTGTTGAACAAGTCGAATGCTTTGGTTAACAACTTCAATGCCTTGTTAACTATGTCGAGAGCCGTGTTGACAAAGTCGAATGCCTTGTTGAACAGGTCGAATGCCTTGTTCAACAGTCATGCCTTGTTGACCAAGTAGAATGCCTTCTTCAAGTCCAATGCCTTGTTGTCCAAGTCATGCCTTGTTAATCAAGTAGAATACCTTGTTGAACTAGTCGAATGCCTTGTTGAACAACTTCAACGCCTGGTGAACCAAGTAGGATGCCTTGTTGAACAAATCATATACCTTCTTCACCAAGTCGAACAAGTAGGATGCTTTATTGAACAAGTCGAATCCCTTGTTGAACAAGTCGAATGCCTTGTTGAACAACTTCAATGCCTTGTTAACTATGTCGAATACCTTGTTGACAAAGTCGGATGCCTTGTTGACCATATGATGCCTTGTTGAACAAGTCGAATGCCATATTGACCAAGTCATGCTTTGATGACGAAGTAGAATGCCTTTTTGACTAAGTCGAATGCCTTGTTAACCAACTAGAATGCGTCGTTGAACAAGTCGACTGCCTTGTTGACCAAGTCGAACAAGTAGAATGCCTTATTGTTTAAGTCGAATCCCTTGTTGAACAAGTCGAATGCCTTATTGACCAAGTCATGCTTTGTTGACCAAGTAGAATGCCTTGTTGACCAAGTAGAATGCGTTGTTGAACAAGTCGAATGCCTTGTTGACCAAGTCAAACAAGTAGAAAGCCTTGTTGAACAAGTCGAATGCATTGTTGAACAAGTCGAATGCCTTGTTGAACAACTTCAATGTCTTGTTAACTATGTCGAATGCCGTGTTGACAAAGTCGAATGCCTTGTTGAACAGGTCGAATGCCCCGTTAAACAGTCATGCCTTGTTGACCAAGTAGAATGCCTTCTCACAAGTCAAATGCCTTGTTGTCCAAGTCATGCCTGTTAATCAAGTAGAATGTCTTGTTGAACTAGTCGAATGCCTTGTTGAACAACTTCAACGCCTGGTGAACCAAGTAGGATGCCTTGTTGAACAAATCGAATACCTTCTTCACCAAGTCGAAGTAGTAGAATGCCTTATGGAACAAGTCGAATCCCTGTTGAACAAGTCGAATTCCTTGTTGAATAACTTCAATGCCTTGTTAACTATGTCGAATACCTTGTTGACAAAGTCGGATGCCTGTTGACCATATGATGCCTTGTCGAACCAGTAGAAGGCCTTGTTGAACAATTCGAATGCCTATTGACCAAGTCATGCTTTCTTGATGAAGTAGAATGCCTTGTTGACCAAGTCGAATGCCTTGTTGACCAAGTCGAATGCCTTGTTGACCAAGTCGAATGCATTGTTGATCAAGTCCAATACTTTGTTGACCAAGTCGAATGCCCTTTTGAACAAAGTGGAAGGCCTCGTCGAACTACTCAATTGCCTCGTTGACCAAGTCGGATACCTTGTTTAGCAAGTCGAATGCCTTGTTGACCAAGTTGAATGCCTTGTTGACCAAGCCTTGCCTTGTATACCAAATAGAATGCGTTGTTGAACAAGTCGAATGCCTTGTTGACCAAGTTGAACAAGTAGAAAGCCTTGTTGAACAAGTCGAATGCCTTGTTTTTCAAGTCGAATGCCTTGTTGAACAACTTCAATGCCTTGTTAACTATGTCGAATGCCGTGTTTACAAAGTCGAATGGCTTGTTGAACAAGTCGAATGCCCTGTTAAACAGTCATGCCTTGTTGACCAAGTAGAATGCCTTCTTCAACAGGTCGAATGCCTTGTTGTCCAAGTCATGCCTTGTTAATCAAGTAGAATGTCTTGTTGAACTAGTCGAATGCCTTGTTGAACAACATCAACGCCTGGTGAACCAAGTAGGATGCCTTGTTGAACAAATCGAATACCTTCTTCACCAAGTCGAACAAGTAGAATGCCTTATTGAACAAGTCGAATCCCTTGTTGACAAGTCGAATGCCTTGTTGAATAACTTCAATGCCTTGTTAACTATGTCGAATACCTTGTTGACAAAGTCGGATGCCTTGTTGACCATATGAGCCTTTTTGAACCAGTAGAAGGCCTTGTTGAACAATTCGAATGCCTTATTGACCAAGTCATGCTTTCTTGACGAAGTAGAATGCCTTGTTGACCAAGTCGAATGCCTTGTTGACCAAGTCGAATGCCTTGTTTACCAAGTCGAATGCATTGTTGATCAAGTCGAATGCCTTGTTGACCAAGTCGAATGCCCTTTTGAACAAGTAGAAGCCTCGTCGAACTACTCAATTGCCTCGTTGACCAAGTCGGATACCTTGTTTAGCAAGTCGAATGCCTTGTTGACCAAGTTGAATGCCTTGTTGACCAAGCCTTGCCTTGTATCCCAAATAGAATGCGTTGTTGAACAAGTCGAATGCCTTGTTAACAAAGTTGAACAAGTAGAAAGCCTTGTTGAACAAGTCGAATGCCTTGTGTTTTAAAGTTGAATGCCTTGTTGAACAACTTCAATGCCTTGTTAACTATGTCGAATGCCGTGTTGACAAAGTCGAAACCTTGTTAAACAAGTCTAATGCCTTGTCGAACTACTCAATTGCCACGTTGACCAAGTCGGATACCTTGTTTAGCAAGTTAAATGCCTTGTTGACCAAGTTCAATGCCTTGTTGACCAAGTCTTGCCTTGTATACCAAGTAGAATGCGTTGTTGAACAAGTGGAATGCCTTGTTGACCAAGTCGAACAAGTAGAAAGCCTTGTTGAACAAGTCGAATGCCTTGGTGAACAAGTCGAATGCCTTGTTGAACAACTTCAATGCCTGGTTAACTATGTCGAATGCCGTGTTGACAAAGTCGAATGCCTTGTTGAACAAGTCGAATGCCTTGTTAAACAGTCATGCCATGTTGACCAAGTAGAATACCTTCTTCAACATGTCAAATGCCTAGTTGTCCAAGTCATGCCTTGTTAATCAAGTAGAATAATCTCTATCCACCCAACAAACTACCATAAAAACGTTCATACATCTACCAAAATAAGGGGGTGCAATACGAGGACTTCCCAGGGGGTAATCCCCATCCTAGTACTACTCTCGCCCCAAGCACGCTTAACTTCGGAGTTCTGATGGGATCCAGTGCAGTAGTGCTGGTATGATCGCACCCGAAGGCCTTGTTCACCAAGTCGTACAAGTAGAATGCCTATTGAACAAGTCGAATGCATTGTTGAACAAGTCGAATGCCTTGTTGAACAACTTCAATGCCTTGTTAACTATGTAGAATGCCGTGTGGACAAAGTCGAATGCCTTGTTGAACAGGTCGAATGCCGTGTTAAACAGTCATGCCTTGTTGACCAAGTAGAATGCCTTCTTCAACAAGTCGAATGCCTTGTTGTCCAAGTCATGCCTTGTTAATCAAGTAGAATGCCTTGTTGAACTAGTCGAATACCTTGTTGATTAACTTCAACGCCTGGTGAACCAAGTAGGATGCCTTGTTGAACAAATCGAATACCTTCTTCACCAAGTCGAACAAGTAGAATGCCTTACTGAACAAGTCGAATCCCTTGTTGAACAAGTCGAATGCCTTGTTGAACAACTTCAATGCCTTGTTAACTATGTCGAATACTTTGTTGACAAAGTCGGATGCCTTGTTGACCATATGATGCCTTGTTGAACCAGTAGAATGCCTTGTTGAACAAGTCGAATGCCTTATTGACCAAGTCATGCTTTTTTGACGAAGTAGAATGCCTTGTTGACCAAGTCGAATGCCTTGTGACCAAGTCGAATGCATTGTTGATCAAGTCAAATGCCCTTTGAACAAGTAGAAGGCCTTGTCGACTACTCAATTGCCACGTTGACCAAGTCGGATACCTTGTTTAGCAAGTCGAATGCCTTGTTGACCAAGTTTAATGCCTTGTTGACCAAGTCTGCCTTGTATACCAAGTAGAATGCGTTGTTGAACAAGTCGAATGCCTTTTTGATCAAGTCGAACAAGTAGAAAGCCTTGTTGAACAAGTCGAATGCCTTGTTTATCAAGTCGAATGCCTTGTTGAACAACTTCAATGCCTTGTTAACTATGTCGAATGCCGTGTGACAAAGTCGAATGCCTTGTTAAACAAGTCGAATGCCTTGTTAAACA
Source organism: Linderniella brevidens (assembly GCA_004919715.1). Lineage (NCBI taxonomy): Eukaryota > Viridiplantae > Streptophyta > Magnoliopsida > Lamiales > Linderniaceae > Linderniella > Linderniella brevidens. The sequence continues at coordinate 81,130 of SWDC01000041.1, forward strand.
GTCATGCCTTAATGACCAAGTAGAATACCTTCTTCAACAAGTCAAATGCCTAGTTGTCCAAGTCATGCCTTGTTAATCAAGTAGAATGCCTTGTTGAACAAGTCGAATTCCTTGTTAAACAGTCATGTCTTGTTGACCAAGTAGTATACCTTCTTCAACAAGTCAAATGCCTAGTTGTCCAAGTCATGCCTTGTTAATCAAGTAGAATGCCTTGTTAAACAAGTCGAAGGCCTTGTTCTTTTTTTTTTTGGGGAACGTTCATTAAATAAATGAAATAAAGGACAGTAAAGCGCACATGATATGATTCATGTCGCAAAGACCAGTGACATGCCACTGTGTACAAGATGGATATAATCTCTATCACCACCAAACAAACTACCATAAATAACGTTCATACATCTTCCAAAATAAAGGGGTGCAATACGAGGACTTCCCAGGGGGTCACCCATCCTAGTACTACTCTCGCCCAAGCACGCTTAACTTGGAGTTCTGAAGGGATCCAGTGCACTAGTGCTGGTATGATCGCACCCCGAAGGCCTGGTTCACCAAGTCGTACAAGTAGAATGCCTTATTGAACAAGTCGAATGCATTGTTGAACAAGTCGAATGCCTGTTGAACAACTCAATGCCTTGCTAACTATGTAGAATGCCGTGTTGACAAAGTCGAATGCCTTGTTAAACAGGTCGAATGCCATGTTAAACAGTCATGCCTTGTTGACCAAGTAGAATGCCTTCTTCAAAAAGTCGAATGCCTTGTAATCCAAGTCATGCCTTGTTAATCAAGTAGAATGCCTTGTTGAACTAGTCGAATGCCTGTTGAACTAGTCGAATGCCTTGTGAACAACTTCAACGCGCTGGTGAACCAAGTAGGATGCCTTGTTGAACAAATCGAATACCTTCTTCACCAAGTCGAACAAGTAGATGCCTTATGACAAGTCGAATCCATTGTTGAACAAGTCGAATGCCTTGTTGAACAACTTCAATGCGTTGTAACTATGTCGAATACCTTGTTGACAAAGTCGGATGCCTTGTTGACTATATGATGCCTTGCTGAAACAGTAGAATGCCTTGTTGAACAGTCGAAGGCCTTATTGACCAAGTCATGCTTTTTTGACGAAGTAGAATGCTTGTTGACCAAGTCGAATGCCTTGTTGACCAAGCGAATGCATTGTTGATCAAGTCAAATGCCCTTTTGAACAAGTAGAAGGCCTTGTCGAACTATCAATTGCCACGTTGACCAAGTCGGATACCTTTTTACCAAGTTGAATGCCTTGTTGACCAAGTTAATGCCTTGTTGACCAAGTTGCCTGTATACCAAGTTGAATGCGTTGTTGAACAAGTCGAATGCCTTGTTGACCAAGTCGAACAAAGTAGAAAGCTTGTTGAACAAGTCGAATGCCTTGTTTAACAAGTCGAATGCCTTGTTGCTCAACTTCAATGCCTGGTTAACTATGTCGAATACCGGTGACAAAGTCGAATGCCTTGTTGAAGAAGTCGAATGCTTGTTAAACAGTCATGCCTGTTGACCAAGTAGAAACCTTCTTCAACAAGTCTAATGCCTAGTGTCCAAGTCATGTCTTGTTAATCAAGTAGAATAATCTCTATCCACCAACAAACTACCATAAATAACGTTCATACATCTACCAAAATAAGGGGGTGCAATACGAGGACTTCCCAGGGGTCACCCCCATCCTAGTACTACTCTGCACAAGCACGCTTAACTTCGGAGTTCTGATGGGATCCAGTGCACTAGTGCTGGTATGATCGCACCCGAAGGCCTTGTTCACCAAGTCGTACAAGTAGAATGCCTTATTGAACAAGTCGAATGCATTGTTGAACAAGTCGAATGCCTTGTTGAACAACTTCAATGCCTTGCTAATAGTAGAATGCCGTGTGACAAAGTCGAATGCCATTGTTGAAAGGTCGAATGCCGTGTTAAACAGTCATGCCTTGTTGACCAAGTAGAATGCCTTCTTCAACAAGTCGATGCCTTGTGTCCAAGTCATGCCTTGTAATCAAGAGAATGCCTTGTTGAACTAGTCGAATGCCTTGTTGAACAACTTCAACGCATGGTGAACCAAGTAGGATGCCTTGTTGAACAAATCGAATACCTCTTCACAAGTCGAACAAGTAGAATGCCTTACTGAACAAGTCGAATCCTTGTTGAACAAGTCGAATGCCTTGTTGAACAACTTCAATGCCTTGTTAACTATGTCGAATACTTTGTTGACAAAGTCGGATGCCTTGTTGACCATATGATGCTTGTTGAACCAGAAGTAGAATGCCTTGTTGAACAAGCGAATGCCTTATTGACCAAGTCATGCTTTTTGACGAAGTAGTAATGCCTGTTGACCAAGTCGAATGCCTTGTTGACCAAGTCGAATGCATTGTTGATCAAGTCAAATGCCCTTTTGAACAAGTAGAAGGCGTTGTCGAACTACTCAATTGCCACGTTGACCAAGTCGGATACCTTGTTTAGCAAGTCGAATGCCTGTTGACCAAGTTTAATGCCTTGTTGACCAAGTCTTGCCTTGTATACCAAGTAGAATGCGTTGTTGAACAAGTCGAATGCCTTGTATCAAGTCGAACAAGTAGAAAGCCTTGTTGAACAAGTCGAATGCCTTGTTTATCAAGTCGAATGCCTTGTTGAACAACTTCAATGCCTTGTTAACTATGTCGAATGCCGTGTTGACAAAGTCGAATGCCTTGTTAAACAAGTCGAATGCCTTGTTAAACAGTCATGCCTTAATGACCAAGTAGAATACCTTCTTAACAAGTCAAATGCCTAGTTGTCCAAGTCATGCCTTGTTAATCAAGTAGAATGCCTGTTGAACAGGTGGAATTCCTTGTTAAACAGTCATGTCTTGTGACCAAGTAGTATACCTTCTTCAACAAGTCAAATGCCTAGTTGTCCAGTCATGCCTGTTAATCAAGTAGAATGCCTTGTTAAACAAGTCGAAGGCCTTGTTCTTTTTTTTTTTGGGGAACGGTCATTAAATAAATGAAATAAAGGACAGGAGTAAAGCGCACATGATATGATTCATGTCGCAAAGACCAGTGACATGCCACTGTGTACAAGATGGATATAATCTCTATCACCAAACAAAACTACCATAAATAACGTTCATACATCTACCAAAATAAGGGGGTGCCAATACGAGGACTTCCCAGGGGGTCACCCATCCTAGTACTACTCTCGCCCAAGCACGCTTAACTTCGGAGTTCTGAAGGGATCCATTGCACTAGTGCTGGTATGATCGCACCCCGAAGGCCTGGTTCACCAAGTCGTACAAGTAGAATGCCTTATTGAACAAGTCGAATGCATTGTTGAACAAGTCGAATGCCTTGTTGAACAACTTCAATGCCTGCTAACTATGTAGAATGCCGTGTTGACAAAGTCGAATGCCTTGTTAAAACAGGTCGAATGCCATGTTAAACAGTCATGCCTTGTTGACCAGTAGAATGCCTTCTCAAAAGTCGAATGCCTTGTAATCCAAGTCATGCCTTGTTAATCAAGTAGAATGCCTTGTTGAACTAGTCGAATGCCTTGTTGAACTAGTCGAATGCCTTGTTGAACAACTTCAACGCCTGGTGAACCAAGTAGGATGCCTTGTTGAACAAATCGAATACCTTCTTCACCAAGTCGAACAAGTAGAATGCCTTATTGAACAAGTCGAATGCATTGTTGAACAAGTCGATGCCTTGTTGAACAACTTCAATGCGTTGTTAACTATGTCGAATACCTTGTTGACAAAGTCGGATGCCTTGTTTACCATATGATGCCTTGCTGAACCAGTAGAATGCCTTGTTGAACAAGTCGAATGCTTATTGACCAAGTCATGCTTTTTTTGACGAAGTAGAATGCCTTGTTGACCAAGTCGAATGCCTTGTTGAACAAGTCGAATGCATTGTTGATCAAGTCAAATGCCCTTTTGAACAAGTAGAAGGCCTTGTCGAACTACTCAATTGCCCGTGACCAAGTCGGATACCTTGTTTACCAAGTTGAATGCCTTGTTGACCAAGTTTAATGCCTTGTTGACCAAGTCTTCTTGCCTTGTATACCAAGTTGAATGCGTTGTTGAACAAGTCGAATGCCTTGTTGCCAAGTCGAACAAGTAGAAAGCCTTGTTGAACAAGTCGAATGCCTTGTTTAACAAGTCGAATGCCTTGTTGCTCACTTCAATGCCTGGTTAACTATGTCGAATACCGTGTTGACAAAGTCGAATGCCTTGTTGAACAAGTCGAATGCCTTGTTAAACAGTCATGCCTTGTTGACCAAGTAGAATACCTTCTTCAACAAGTCTAATGCCTAGTTGTCCAAGTCATGCCTTGTTAATCAAGTAGAATAATCTCTATCCACCCAACAAAACTACCATAAATAACGTTCATACATCTACCAAAATAAGGGGGTGCAATACGAGGACTTCCCAGGGGGTCACCCCCACCTAGTACTACTCTCGCACAAGCACGCTTAACTTCGGAGTTCTGATGGGATCCAGTGCACTAGTGCTGGTATGATCGCACCCCGAAGGCCTTGTTCACCAAGTCGTACAAGTAGAATGCCTTATTGAACAAGTCGAATGCATTGTTGAACAAGTCGAATGCCTTGTTGAACAACTTCAATGCCTTGCTAACTATGTAGAATGCCGTGTTGACAAAGTCGAATGCCTTGTTGAACACTTCAATATGCCTTGTTAACTATGTCGAATGCCGTGTTGACAAAGTCGAATGCCTTGTTAAACAAGTCGAATGCCTTGTTAAACAGTCATGCCTTAATGACCAAGTAGAATACCTTCTTCACAGTCAAATGCCTAGTTGTCCAAGTCATGCCTTGTTAATCAAGTAGAATGCCTTGTTGAACAGGTCGAATTCCTGTTAAACTCATGTCTTGTTGACCAGTAGTATACCTTCTTCAATAAGTCAAATGCCTAGTTGTCCAAGTCATGCCTTGTAATCAAGTAGAATGCCTTGTTAAACAAGTCGAAGGCCTTGGTCTTTTTTTTTTGGGGAACGTTATTAAATAAATGAAATAAAGGACAGTAAAGCGCACATGATATGATTCATGTCGCAAGACCAGTGACATGCCACTGTGTACAAGGATATAATCTCTATCCACCAAACAACTACCATAAAATAACGTTCATACATCTACCAAATAAGGGGGTGCAATACGAGGACTTCCTAGGGGGTCACCCATCCTAGTACTACTCTCGCCCAAGCACGCTTAACTTCGGAGTTCTGAAGGGATCCAGTGCACTAGTGCTGGTATGATCGCACCCCGAAGGCCTGGTTCACCAAGTCGTACAAGTAGAATGCCTTATTGAACAAGTCGAATCCATTGTTTGAACAAGTCGAATGCCTTGTTGAACAACTTCAATGCGTTGTTAACTATGTCGAATACCTTGTTGACAAGTCGATGCCTTGTTGACCATAGATGCCTTGTTTGAACCAGTGAATGCCTTGTGAACAAGTCGAATCCTTATTGACCAAGTCATGCTTCTTGACGAAGTAGAATGCCTTGTTGACCAAGTCGAATGCCTTGTTGATCAAGTCAATGCCTTGTTGACCAAGTCGAATGCCCTTTTGAACAAGTAGAAGGCCTCGTCGAACTACTCAATTGCCTTGTTGACCAAGTTGAATGCCTTGTTGACCAAGTCTTTGCCTTGCATCCCATGTAGAATGCGTTGTTGAACAAGTCGAATGCCTGTTGACCAAGTTGAATGCCTTGTTTATCAAGTCGAATGCCTTGTTGAACAACTTCAATGCCTTGTTAACTATGTCGAATACCTTGTTGACAAAGTCGGATGCCTTGTTGACCATATGATGCCTTGTTGAACCAGTAGAATGCCTTTTGAACAAGTCGAATGCCTTATTGACCAAGTCATGCTTTCTTGACGAAGTAGAATGCCTTGTTGACCAAGTCGAATGCATTGTTGATCAAGTCAAATGCCTTGTTTGACCAAGTCGAATGCCCTTTGAACAAAGAAGCCTCGTCGAACTACTCAATTGCTTGTTGACCAAGTTGAATTCCTTTGTTGACCAAGTCTTGCCTTGTATCCCAAGTAGAATGCGTTGTTGAACAAGTCGAATGCCTTGTTGACCAAGTTGAATGCTTGTTTATCAAGTCGAATGCCTTGTTGAACAACTTCAATGCCTTTTAACTATGTCGAATGCCGTTTGATAATCGTCGAATGCCTTGTTAAACAGTCATGCCTTGTTGACCAAGTAGAATACCTTCTTCAACAAGTCAAATGCCTAGTTCCAAGTCAGCCTTGTTAATCAAGTAGAATGCCTTGTTGAACAAGTCGATTCCTTGTTAAACAGTCATGCCATGTTGACCAAGTAGAATACCTTCTTCAACCAGTCAAATGCCTAGTGTCCAAGTCATGCCTTGTTAATCAAGTAGAATGCCTTGTTGAACAAGTCGAAGGCCTTGTTCACCAGTCGAACAAGTACTGCCTTATTGAACATGTCGAATCCCTTGTTGAACAGTCGAATGCCTTATTGACCAAGTCATGCTTTGTTGACCAAGTAGAATGCCTTGTTGACCAATTAGAATGCGTTGTTAAACAAGGCGAATGCCTTGTTGACCAGTCGAACAAGTAGAAAGCCTTGTCGAACAAGTCGAATGCATTGTTGAACAAGTCGAATGCCTTGGTTAACAACTTCAATGCCTTGTTAACTATGTCGAAAGCCGTGTTGACAAAGTCGAATGCCTTGTTGAACAGTCGAATGCCGTGTCTCAACAGTCATGCCTTGTTGACCAAGTAGAATGCCTTCTTAAACAAGTCGATGCCTTGTTGTCCAAGTCATGCCTTGTAATCAAGTAGAATACCTAGTTGAACTAGTCGAATGCCTTGTGAACAACTTCACGCTTGTGAACCAAGTAGGATGCCTTGTTGAACAAATCGATACCTTCTTCACCATCGAACAAGTAGAATGCCTTATTGAACAAGTCGATCCCTTGTTGAACAAGTCGAATGCCTTGTTGAACAACTTCAATGGCCTTGTTAACATGTCGAATACCTTGTTGACAAAGTCGGATGCCTTGTTGACCATATGATGCCTTGTTGAACCAGTAGATAGGCCTTGTTGAACAAGTCGAATGCCATATTGACCAAGTCATGCTTTGATGACGAAGTAGAATGCCTTGTTGACTAAGTCGAATGCCTTGTTAACCACTAGAATGCGTTGTTGAACAAGTCGACTGCCTTGTTGACCAAGTCGAACAAGTAGAATGCCTTATTGATTAAGTCGAATCCCCTTTTGAACAAGTCGAATGCCTTATTGACCAAGTCATGCTTTGTTGACCAAGCAAAATGCCTTGTTGACCAAGTAGAATGCGTTGTTGAACAAGTCGAATGCCTTGTGACCAAGTCAAACAAGTAGAAAGCCTTGTTGAACAAGTCGATGCATTGTTGAACAAGTCGAATGCCTTGTTGAACAACTTCAATGCCTTGTTAACTA